>OX439393.1:739441-1136441 GCA_949319315.1 Zelleria hepariella | reverse complement strand
AGGTTAAGAAAATTCTTGTAAATAACTAATTTCTGTACAATAAAGTGTTCTCTATCTATCTATCTTGCTCTATCTATCTATCTTGCTTGGAATTCAATACACACGCCGCTGTAGAGAGAAAGGCCCAAACCTAGGCACAACTGGCGCCGCCAATGGAAAAAAAAAATCTCCTTTTTCGATGCGTTTTTTGCTAAACACAAAACGTCAGGTATTCAACGCGAGGCTTAACTATTTTTAGGACCTAAGTTTTAGATTCTAGATCCTTCCAGATCCGAATAAAATATTTTATCGCTAAAAGTGGCCACTTTTTTCGATAAAAGATTTTATTCGTAGGTTTTAGGATCGGATATTCAAATCTTAAGTCCTAAAAATAGTTTAGCCTCGCGTTGAGATTTTGATAAGATAAGATATTCGTTTATTGAATTGCCATAACACAGTTACAGAGTGAGCAGTGGACATTGTGTGAAGATAATTATGCAACAACAATTAACATCAACATATAAATAGATTGAAAACTATGTGGTCGTTATGTGTCATGGCAATAAAAAGGGCTCTGAACTCAGCGTGCTATAGGTATTGCATAGCAAAGACCTATTAGCGCTGATTTTCAGTCCGAGCCTAAAGTGACATGACGAGCTCCAAACGAAACATGATAAAATCAATAAATAATTAAATGCACTTTTAAAACTAAAAACACTCAAGATGCAGATAGTATTGCACAATATTACAATGCTTAAAAATAAAATATGGACATTAGCCGTAGATAATTTTAACTTAGATTTTTAAAACAAAACAAGAAATACCCAATAAATAAATATATATATATATATATATTTTATAATTTTATAAATAATTTTAGTCGATAAATAAAAAATTAAAAATTTTGCAGGAGAGTTTTTAGCAAAAAACGCATCCAAAAAGAAGATATGATTTTTTTTCTATTGGCGGCGCTAGTTGTGCTTAGGTTATCTATCACCTTAACTTCGCCAATCGATTAAGAATGGCTAGTCAAATAGGCTGTGAGCGCTATGCCGTGCTTTTAATTTTCATTTCATCCTAACCCAATATTGAATGACCCAGTAAAGTCCGTCCGCTTAGATAGTGTCGGTACACACGACGGCAATCTTGGTTCTTGGGATACCAACTTTTTTTGAAGTATCTGTGATGGGCGCAGACATATTCATTTCAACACAATGCTGATGGACATTAACTAGAATTTGCTTAAATGTTTAACAAAACCTTCGTCTTTTAATTTTTGGTTCATTCGAAGTTTCGTCTAGAGGCACCTCGCTGTCCTAACGAATGAAAAAACATTTTATCTACACGCAGCGATCGGCACTAAATACAAAATACTAAGTCAAAAGTCACAAGCACAACCTCTCAATAAGACGCTTCTTTGACGAGCGGCGAGCCAAATTCACTGTCGTGTTTGCGCCGCGTCGGCTTCCTTTAATTTCTTTTGTGAAAAGCCACCGCGCGCCAAGGCGGCAAATATCAAAGCGACACTATGATAGCGAACGGACTTTATCATCGGTTACACGTGGCTCACACGAGCCGGAAAGCTAAATTTGTGCTGCTACTGACCCTCTCATGTGCAATAGAGTCTTTTGTTGGTGTTCAGTCAGATTCAGCGCAAGCCGCAAGCGTGCGCGTGATAACCCCGCTTTCACGATTTGTTATTGTTATTTAACGCTTTCACGTTAAATAACAATAACAATAAAGCTCACTGTGAAGCGGGTTTTTGTTTGGAGGTCAGGATAATGCACGGAGAAATGTAAAGGTCCGTTGAGACTTGTAAACCTTGGAAATAACAACGAACAGCTAATTTTGCATTTATTTGTAATAATGTTGTATTGATAACAGGATAACAGAGTTTTGGCTATCATTAGGAAACCGTCTCAGCTTCATGATTAAGGTCTCCGAATGAGAACCGAAACAAGTCGGCTACACCGACATAAATACAAGTAAGTTTAAAGTTTTACGAAATACAACATGTGCAGTGCTTGCGAAATTTAAAGTGTAAAAAAAATCATTTAATATAATATCAATATAAAATCTTGTTCAAGCAACGTTTACTTGAATGTTAAGTCAAATAAAAAATAACGCTACTTATCTTTCTTTACATGCCCTTGGGTTTCAAAAAAAAAATGTATTGTTGCCTTTGTTTAACGCTAACCCTGTGGGTAAAAAAAGAAAAGGATTTATGCCTGTCAGACGGTCGTAATCTTTACTGCTGAAAACCGGCACGGTTATTCCAGTTAGAGAACGAAACTAAAAACCGGCCAAGTGCGAGTCGGACTCGCGCACTAAGGGTTCCGTACCATAATCTATAAAAAATACAAAAAAATCAAGTTTGTTGTATGGGAGCGACCTTAAATATTTAATTTATTCTGTTTTTTAGTATTTGTTGCTAGAGCGGCAACAGAAATACTGTGAAAATTTCAAGGGTCTAATTATCACGGTTCATATTATGGCCTTGTGACAGACGGACGGACAGACAGACAGATGGATGGTCAGCGGAGTCTTAGTGATAGGGTCCCGTTTTACCCTTCGATACGGAACCCTAAAAACCGGTTGCCATTTTCCTTGAAAATGAATTCCCACGTCACAGCAGAGCGCTTTTTGCATCCAATTTTCTAACAGAATGGTCGAAGGTTTTTTTTATTTTGCCTGGATATAAAATACATGTTCGGGCCTTGGGGTAAAACGTGTTGGGGCTGGCACAAAATTAGAACCAGGTAGAAATAGGGTCCCAGTTTCGTCTGATTTGAATATCAATGCTCAGATAGGTCAAATCAAAGGGTTTAAGCCATAAATAAATTATTTACATTGGACGTCAAAATATTATCAGAAGTTAAAAAAGTATATGAACAAATACTTATTACTATCTAATACTAAGTATCTAGCTACTTTTTTTTCTCCAGCTTCACTAGCTCTGATCCTTCTTGCAGAAGAAACATGGTAAAGAAACTCCAAGGTAGGTACTTGATTAGCTCTTTCGTTAGTGAGTACAACTTACACAAAGATACACATACAAACATACATAAACTCACGCCCTGTATGCCAGAGGGTTAGGCAGATACGTTAGTATTTCACTGGCCACCATCCTGACATATCACTTTCTTTCCAAAAAGATATTTTAAACCGATCAAACTGAACTCTTGGAGCCTATTTCGTATTATAAATCGTCGATAATTAAAATCTGATCTTCTCAACTATCTAATGAACAAGTCCATGATTCTGCCTACCATATTTGAAGCTGTAGTCGTGAATGTCGTCTTTTGTAAACGCAAGAGTAAAATTAATTTGTAAATGGCTTACGCTTACGCCTGCCAGCAAATTAATTGCGTGAGGATTTTCACAGCACTGTACGGTCGGCCACAGTCTAGGATACCCCATGGTAGCTCTTACCGCGTAAGGCATAAGGGCGCCGATCGAAGAAAAAGGGGCATCCTAGCGCGTGGCCGACGGTACGTAGCCGAATTAGATTTTTAGACTAAAAGCCCAAACCATTTATCACTTTCAGACCCACGTAGGGATTGTAATCAATTTAGCCTGTTTCGTGATAGATACACTCTCTGCCGAAGCAACTCACGGAACTATCATTATCATAATCAGAGTGGAGGTTCTTTGGGCCAAATCCGACCCGGTTTGTAAAATATTGCGGATACAATTAGTTATTTGTTATGCAAGGATGCAAAACATTTTTTTGCAGCGAGTGCTCGTTTTCAGAAGCACGAGACGCAAATATTGCATCCGTGCGAAACACACAACTTCTCATCTCACAGAGCGAGGAAATTATTATGTTAGATGCAAGAGAAACATGAGACCACTACAGGGTGCACTCTAAGTCGATAGCGGAACTTTAAGTAGGCTGTCTACTGATCACTGCAAACAACTTGTACTAGGTGGCGACAAAAATGGAGCGACAAAATTATCAGCTGTTTCATACATTTGGCGCAGTACTGAGTCGACCTTTTGTATGGAACAGCTGATAATTTATTCGCTCCATTTTTTTTTTTAACCTGGTACATGTTGTTTGTAGGGATCAGTAAAAAGCCTACTTAAAGTTCCGCTATCGACTTAGAGTGCACCCTGTAGGTACATAAAGGTTAGTGAAATGAGTTTCCTTCTTCTTTGCTTCGACAGATGATTCAAATGAGTTCCTTTACTTTTTATACACCAAAGAGCGTTGCGTTTAAATTTCGAAGCGCGCAAAAATGTTTTTCCACGATCAACGATCGTCTGAAACGACACCGAACAAAAGCTCGAGCTTGAGTAGCTATCAGCAATTCAGCATATTAATAGAAACTAGCTTGAGCTTGACATTGACATTGGCCAAGGTTTCAATTCAGTGATTTTATTTTCTGAGATCACCTACTGGAGCTCGAGCTTGAGCTGACGACTATTAATGCCACCCTAAGTTTTGCGACTTAGTACTCGACTACCTCGTGGAATTTTCCACTGAAAATGACAACAGTTTGGCTTGTGTCGTCCGAACGCCGACGATGGCACGGTGGCACAACGTCAGCCCGATAACACACAAATGGCGCGCCAGGCTCCAAAACAAAGGCGCAAAGCGCGCTCTGCCACCAAAATGGCGTGAATTACGGACCACGGCGTATCTTTGTAACGCGCACTGCGGGATTTAACTAAGGCTGGATAATACGGGCATTGTG
Organism: Zelleria hepariella; assembly: GCA_949319315.1. Lineage (NCBI taxonomy): Eukaryota > Metazoa > Arthropoda > Insecta > Lepidoptera > Yponomeutidae > Zelleria > Zelleria hepariella. Next base: position 1,131,762 of record OX439393.1, on the reverse strand, counting down.
CTCAGTTTTTAAGAGGAAAGTTTGAGTGTTATAGCTCTCACATTACGACTAAAATATAAACGGCAAGGCGAAGGAAAAATAAATCCAACTGCTGTCTCGTAGGAACAATAGGCGTGAGCCCGCGTGAAGGTACACATTTTTTTAAATATAAATCCCTTAAACTTTATTTTGTTGAAACGGCTTATAAACCGGATAATGACTTCGTTCTCGTTCACATTGACGGTTCGGTGGTGAAATGCCAGGTACCAAAATTCTATCCGATGAACTTTCGGGGTATCGTTTTTAGGGAGTTTGATGTATCGGTCACGTGAACTTAAGTTTGAACTGAAGTTAAGTTTGATCAAACTTCATTAGATTTCAAGTAGTGTAACCCAATACTTGGGTACTTGAATATTTGGAACCATTTCAGTAGGTTTCAATTTAATAACTACTAAACTAAAATTTTAAAATATTTTTGGTACTGTAGCTTCTAATTAGCATTATCTTGCGATTTTAATAAAACATATCTAAGAAAATTCGCCAGAAAACCTGCTTTCAAACAAAAAACCGCATCCAAATTCCAAGTAGGGAGGAGCCCGAAATACGGGTTTTTCTTAGCCCTGGAGGACCTTTCAGGGGCCTTAGCCTGTAACGCAATGGCGTGTCGATGGCGTCCCAGCAGAAGTACAAACCGGGGTTTCCTTGTTTTTCTCCCACAAACAGAGAATTAATCCTCTAGAATTAGAATCAGAATATTACTTTCTGTACATTAATAGGACCGACAGCATTAGGTAGGTAATCGTATGAGGTAGTGGCCACCCCTGTTGTCAGAGTTTTTAGGCCAAAGGGTCTCTGACATGGCTTAACGATTGTTATTAATGAACAACAACCGGGACCAACGGTACGGAAGCGCAGCAGCGACCGACAGCATTAATAAATCGTGATTGTAGCCGTCAACTCGGAGCCCATTTTGGCACCATTGCGTTACAGGCTAAAGCCCAAGGTTAAAAGGTGTCGTGCTTGACCGTTTTCCTCGCTCGTTATCTCCCTTGCGGTTCATTTATTCGGCGCGCGGTCGCTTGAGTTTTTTGCTCGGAAATATCTCGAGTGGAAATGACAAGACAAGACCTGAATGTTTTAGGTATTCTGAAATGTCGACGCCAAAGCTGGAGAGGCAAAGAAGGTCCAAGGAGCAGCTCTATAAACTAAACCTGAGAAATAAGATTTGTTTTGTCCTCACCTGTAACCCCTTAGCAGGAATACATCCTATTAAGGCGCTGTGCATAGTGAATCGCCCGCGCGCAACGAAAAATGCGCAAAATCGATTCGTGTATCAAATACACTACAAAAATCGAAAAAGTTCACATATCAAACCCTAGAATTAGTTGAGACCTATCTAAAACAGCCAGTTTCGTGTCGACATTCATAAACGTTTTGAAGATATTTTGCTTAAAAAAAAATAGGCGGCGCACCCTTTTTCAACCAAAATATCTTGCAATCTGTTATGGATATCAACACAAAACTGACTGTGTTCGATATGTCTCAACTAATTCTAGGGTTTGCTATGTAAAAATTTTCGATTTTTTTAGTGTATTTGATACAGGAATCAATTTTGTGCATATTTCTTTGCGCGCGGGCTAATTCACTATGCCCAGCGCCTTAAGAATAAGAATAAGTTTATTTGCGTAAAAGGTGATACATAGAATGTTACAGGAGTACTTTAACTAGGATCAGGATGCTTCGGACATTGTGATGCCATTGTGATGCTTCGGACTTAGGGTTGATGAAGAAGCAATTAAAAGCCTTTATCAAAGCCAAACTGCCACCTTTTATTTACAAATTCCACTTCCGAAATAATGCTCAGTCAACACTGACAACTAAGACTAATAACTAATACTAATGACTAACACTAATTACTTATTCTAATGACTAATACTAATTGAACGAGCGAGCGAAGCGAGCGAAGTTCTCCGAGTCTACTGGAACAATCCGGCGTTTGTATGTATGTATGTATGTATGTATGTATGTATGTATGTATGTATGTATGTATGTATGTATGTATGTATGTATGTATGTATGAATGTTCGTTCGACGATAACTTGAGTAAATTTAGTCGGATCGTCATGAAATTTGGTAGGCAGGTAAATGAGGCCAAGAGAATTTTTAAGTTCGAACATGAGCCAAATCGGTCGAGGGGTTACTGAGATATGGGGTCGCGAGTTCATAGTTCGGGGCGAACCACTAGTGACTAATACTAATGACTAATGCTACCATGCACTAATACTTAGGACTAATACTAATTGAACGAGCGAGCGAAGCGAGCGAAGTTCTCCGAGTCTACTGGAACAATCCGGCGTTTGTATGTATGTATGTATGTATGTATGTATGTATGTATGTATGTATGTATGTATGAATGTTCGTTCGACGATAAATTGAGTAAATTTAGTCGGATCGTCATGAAATTTGGTAGGCTGGTAAATGAGGCCAAGAGAATTTTTAAGTTCGAACATGAGCCAAATCGGTTGAGGTGTTGCCGAGATATGGGGTTGTTAAGTTTATATGGGGTCGCGAGTTCACAGTTCGGGGCGAACCACTAGTTACTTATGTTATTTATTACTACCATGCATTAATTGAACGAGCGAGCGAAGCGAGCGAAGTTCTCCGAGTCTACTGGAACAATCCGGCGTTTGTATGTATGTATGTATGTATGTATGTATGTATGTATGTATGTATGTATGTATGTATGTATGTATGTATGTATGTATGAATGTTCGTTCGACGATAACTTGAGTAAATTTAGTCGGATCGTCATGAAATTTGGTAGGCAGGTAAATAAGGCAAAGAGAATTTTTAAGTTCGAACATGAGCTAAATCGGTCGAGGGGTTGCTGAGATATGGGGTCGCGAGTTCATAGTTCGGGGCGAACCACTAGTACTAACACGTTTGATAAAATGTTGGCCTTTAATTACAAATGACAACTACTAACTACGAGCAACTTATATCTAGAAAACAATATTTACAAAAAGGAAGACCAGGCCGGAATATAATCAGGTGATTCGATGAATCAGATGTGATGTAGCATCACCCGGAAAGGGCGTTCCCATAAGCTGTGGACAATAGTAATGCAGCTTAGGAAAACGTCTCAATTGACAGTAGGTAAGCAATACTTGCACCAAAGAGAAAGATTCTGAGGACTTACCCCGTTTCTGTAGGTTGACTGAAATTCAGTCGCGTTTATAAAACTCTGAAACAGCAGAGGTGACCCAAAAGTAAGACCTGCTGCTGCCGAAACCACTATCCTGCAAATGCAATCGAATTGCTTACGTAAGTAAATGTCACAAGTGCAAGTGCCTACCATAAAAACATAACATGGATTATTGAACGAGCGAGCGAAGCGAGCGAAGTTCTCCGAGTCTACTGGAACAATCCGGCGTTTGTATGTATGTATGTATGTATGTATGTATGTATGTATGTACGTATGTATGTATGTATGTATGTATGTATGAATGTTCGTTCGACGATAACTTGAGTAAATTAAGTCGGATCGTCATGAAATTCGGTAGGCAGGTAAATGAGGCAAAGAGAATTTTTAAGTTCGAACATGAGCCAAATCGGTCGAGGGGTTGCCGAGATATGGGGTTGTTAAGGTTATATGGGATGAGAGAGGGCGCCACTGCTGCCTCTCAGTAACATTAAAATAGTGCTAAAAAGTGATTTTAAAAGTGATAAAAACGTAAACCTAATCAGTAAACAGTGAAAGCAGTGATAAAAACTAACAAAAGTGAACTATAAATACAAATTCTGTTTGGAAACAATATTGTGGATATCGGACGTAAAACTCAGTGGAAAAAATAAAAATAAACGTTTACTGGTCGTGAAATAATGCGTAACAAGAACTCTATTTTAATACAATATATGCAAAAATAACCAAAAATTTTGTTAATTGCTAAGGTCCAAGGTACACCACATTAGAAAATACAAAACAGCGCCATCTATTATAATAAAAATCAATTATATTGTTATTCTACTTCCTAACAGAGGGCGTGACTAAAAATGTTTTATCAGAGCCATCTAGTGTTCAAAATTATAAACCAAAAAGTCCTTATATGCAACAATAGAGGTCGCTTTACTTCAAAACTACAAGTCCTATACAAAACTTAAAACTATACTAGATAAACTACAAAAAATCCAAAATGATCTAGAGGCACAAAAACTTGAAATAAGATAAAGCGGCGAACAAGTTACAGAAAACATTCAATGTGAAATGAAACAAATTAAAAATAAAATATATATCACATGAATTGGATTGTAATACTACGGCGTGCGTGGGGACGTATCCAAAAAGTAGAGGCCCGTTTGACAACTTTGATCTGATGTAAGGTGGTGCACCTGTTGGGTACCCCAGAGTGCAACCAAACACACAAAAATACACCTGAGAATCCCCATCAGGTGCATCACCTACATTGACCTGGTGCGACCTGACCATGCGCATCCTCAAGGTCCATTCTGCGAGGGCACCATACACCAAAATACACTCGCAGTACTTTCCCGTCAAGTGTACAGGTCACGCCGACCTGATGCAATGTGGGTAGGTACACAAATTGGGTCTACCACCTGAGCACACCACAACACAAAATGCACTCTGGTGGCTTTCCCGCAATGAACACAGGCTATTGTAGAGTTGGATGGGAGGGATGCATATGGATGGACTGGGTAACTGGGCTATGGGGTTGAGACCACTGTCGTCTGCCATTAAAATGTCTCAAGTAATTAAATTGGCAGACGGTGACTTGGTTACGGGGTTATTATTGAACGAGCGAGCGAAGCGAGCGAAGTTCTCCGAGTCTACTGGAACAATCCGGCGTTTGTATGTATGTATGTATGTATGTATGTATGTATGTATGTATGTATGTATGTATGTATGTATGAATGTTCGTTCGACGATAACTTGAGTAAATTAAGTCGGATCGTCATGAAATTCGGTAGGCAGGTAAATGAGGCAAAGAGAATTTTTAAGTTCGAACATGAGCCAAATCGGTCGAGGGGTTGCCGAGATATGGGGTTGTTAAGGTTATATGGGATGAGAGAGGGCGCCACTGCTGCCTCTCAGTAACATTAAAATAGTGCTAAAAAGTGATTTTAAAAGTGATAAAAACGTAAACCTAATCAGTAAACAGTGAAAGCAGTGATAAAAACTAACAAAAGTGAACTATAAATACAAATTCTGTTTGGAAACAATATTGTGGATATCGGACGTAAAACTCAGTGGAAAAAATAAAAATAAACGTTTACTGGTCGTGAAATAATGCGTAACAAGAACTCTATTTTAATACAATATATGCAAAAATAACCAAAAATTTTGTTAATTGCTAAGGTCCAAGGTACACCACATTAGAAAATACAAAACAGCGCCATCTATTATAATAAAAATCAATTATATTGTTATTCTACTTCCTAACAGAGGGCGTGACTAAAAATGTTTTATCAGAGCCATCTAGTGTTCAAAATTATAAACCAAAAAGTCCTTATATGCAACAATAGAGGTCGCTTTACTTCAAAACTACAAGTCCTATACAAAACTTAAAACTATACTAGATAAACTACAAAAAATCCAAAATGATCTAGAGGCACAAAAACTTGAAATAAGATAAAGCGGCGAACAAGTTACAGAAAACATTCAATGTGAAATGAAACAAATTAAAAATAAAATATATATCACATGAATTGGATTGTAATACTACGGCGTGCGTGGGGACGTATCCAAAAAGTAGAGGCCCGTTTGACAACTTTGATCTGATGTAAGGTGGTGCACCTGTTGGGTACCCCAGAGTGCAACCAAACACACAAAAATACACCTGAGAATCCCCATCAGGTGCATCACCTACATTGACCTGGTGCGACGTGACCATGCGCATCCTCAAGGTCCATTCTGCGAGGGCACCATACACCAAAATACACTCGCAGTACTTTCCCGTCAAGTGTACAGGTCACGCCGACCTGATGCAATGTGGGTAGGTACACAAATTGGGTCTACCACCTGAGCACACCACAACACAAAATGCACTCTGGTGGCTTTCCCGCAATGAACACAGGCTATTGTAGAGTTGGATGGGAGGGATGCATATGGATGGACTGGGTAACTGGGCTATGGGGTTGAGACCACTGTCGTCTGCCATTAAAATGTCTCAAGTAATTAAATTGGCAGACGGTGACTTGGTTACGGGGTTATTATTATTATGTTGGTATACTTTTCAGATTCACGGGTCCATGGGGACCCGGTCCTTTGAGGCTTGCGTGGGGCCGAAGCCAACAGCACAGAGGCCTTTTAAATACCATTTACTCTAAATGTGATAGGTGTATCTGCCGGATCCTTCGATCAAGGATCTTATCTATTATTATTATTATTAAGTTTATATGGGGTCGCGAGTTCATAGTTCGGGGTGAACCACTAGTTATTATGTTGGTATACTTTTCAGATTCACGGGTCCATGGGGACCCGGTCCTTTGAGGCTTGCGTGGGGCCGAAGCCAACAGCACAGAGGCCTTTTAAATACCATTTACTCTAAATGTGATAGGTGTATCTGCCGGATCCTTCGATCAAGGATCTTATCTATTATTATTATTATTAAGTTTATATGGGGTCGCGAGTTCATAGTTCGGGGTGAACCACTAGTTTATTCTGATCAGGACAAGAATTTAGCTTCTGTTACTGTGCTAGACTAGAAGTCTATATTACAGTAATCAGTGCCTATTCCCCACCGTAGTCTCAGGGGTTCTAGTTTTCAACAGTAAGTTTTTCTTAACGTTTCATTAAAATGCAAATTATTAAGAATAATGTGTTAATTTAACTATACAGAAAAAAAAACAGTCAGCTTTTAAAGTTAAAATCATTTTCTTTGTTTAGCTACAACATTTACTATTACGAAGCACACTACTCTTCTTCTTAGCGTATCGATGGCAAAACCGATACTTAAATCTAAACTGTTTTAGCCCAGAATTTACTACTACTACTGCGCTACGTAATAGATTTGGACGTCTGAGTTAGGTTCTATACGGGCCTTGAGTCGGCGATGCAAATTTAATAAAGAAGCTTTCGTAGGGTTAATGGGGAAAGAAGTTCTATGTTTTTTTCTTTATTTTTAGCCTACAAGCTGCGCCTTGCGGAAAATTCGTTCACAGTACGTTGCGTTGCTACCCTGAATAAATATGTAATAATATTACAACAATATTTCCCAGGAATCTGAAAACATATACATTATTCACCCAGTCGCAGTCGCAGATAATACTGGGAATGACATAGGAAATTACTGAGCTCTTACGCAGGATTGTTTGTTTGCAATAATAATGTATTATTTCTAAAACTTGACGGGCGATATTATATATATATTTTTTATGCCGAAGAATTCCATTATACACCGTGGAATTTTAGTGGTTTTAAAGCCGAAGGTATTTAGTTGCACTCGTGATTCTGAGCCAAATTCCAAAAGTTACTTCAAAACGAGCGAAAAAAATAAACACTTCCCAATACTCAATCAGCTATCGCCAATCGACACCATTTGTATGGAGAAGTGAATTTTTTTTTCGCGCATTTTGGAATGAAATTTTGTAATTTAGCTCAGAATCACCAGTGCAACAAAATACCTTCGGCTTTAAAACCACTAAAATTGCACGGAGTATTGTTGTTGAAATTCACATAAAATAAAATAAATTAATATAATTTCTTAAAAGGCCCCTCTAAGACCGTGGGAACTCGGCGATGGCCAAGCGCGTGCAACTCTGTTTTCTATAGCTGTTTCACCGAGAGCGAGACGGGGCGCGGGAAAAGTGAGAGGCAATGCGGCTGTATGAGTCTACCTGTGTGCGTATCCTTTCGCGAGTATGTAGTCATAGTTGTAATGTAATTGATCTATTTTGCCAAATGTTTTCGTAGTTCAGCTGCCATTTCTACATTTTGTTAGCTATTTCAAAAATCTTTTTTTTATGACCAGTACAAGACATTATTGATGTTCCCAAGGTAGTTAGACTCCAATAGACAATGCAATAATGTAAGTAAATAACAACTTATAGTAACCCCTTTTTCGGTGCGAAAAACACATCGCTCTAACTTCTTTCGGGCTATTTTTTTATTATAAAAACTATTTGCGAACCTCCGTATTGGTCATCTACTGATATAAACTAAATTTTAGCAAAATCCAGCCTGTACTTTAGAAATTAAACCTGAACTACATTTGTATGGGAAAATGGTGCTCTAGCGCCCTCTTGAATGCTTATAATTTATTAACGAAGCGACAATGATTTTTTTATTATTTTACCCAGTTTACGACCTGCCCTTTCACCCAGTCCCGGCTTGACGTTGAATTAAGGGACACCCTGTATTAATAAATAAATCATAAAACAATAGAAAAACATAACAAAATGTACGTTTTGAAGTGTGACAGAGCCATTCAATAACACCTTCTTTCTCTCAACAGGCGAGCGGCTGATCCAGTTTGCGTCCGAAAACCTGGTGACGGAGATCCTGATCCACCCGCAGATGAACACACTGATGCAGTGCATGAGGAACCTGCTCAGTTCCTTCACGAGGCACCGGCACCTCATCCACGCAGGGTACAGCTTCGCGGGCAATGGGTCTTGGATCATGCAGGTGGGTGCTGGATTCCTACATCGCGCAAGCGAAATATTTTCTGCAACATTATATATAGGAGGTCAGGGAAGTGATGTGGTGAGACATAATTCCATACTTATGCAGATACACAGATGATATTATGAACTATACCTCTTTCTTTTGAGAACAATGGATTTTAGGACATACATGGTTGGAATTAAATCGTCATCATCGTTTTTAAGGGTCGATGGGAATGTGTCTTGCCACTCTTTGCCCATTTCCCAATCGTGGCCATTACTGATAGTCTGAATGAATAGAGATCGATATTATGTATCTGAATGTAATAAAAATCAAGGTCTCTCATACTTCCAATTTCGTAATATTTCTTGAAAATCCATCCATTCAGTCGTTCCCTCAATGTTGAGGATCGTGACCATCATTGAAGGTGGCGGAGAGTAGAGTTCTCCATTGTGCTCTATCACTCGCGATGTGGATCAGTTCGTGCAGGTGTTTTTGCGTGGCTTTCGTCATAATATCCATCCATTTAGCGGGTGGTGTGCCTCGAGCTCTTGAGCTTGAAGATAGAAAACCTAAAAACAATCAAGTTTACAACCGATAGAACCATTGACGCCCAACACTTTCTAGCCTAGATTCCGACAGAGACATTGCGGTTACGAAGTTTTTTCCCCACACACGAGTGTAATATTATCGGCACGCCCTAGTTGGGGTTGAGGGTAGAGGAAATGAATTTAGGTCAACCTTTCACCAAGTTTGTCAAACGTGTCGGCGAAGACTCGTTATTCCGCTTAGCAGTGCGTCAGTTATTGCGATACTGATTGTGTTCTTTTATTTTATTTCTATTCATCTTTCCTGTAGTTAAGAGCGGGGTATCCCGTCCACTAGCACCGCTAATGAAAAAAACATATCTTCTTTTTAGATGCCTTTTTCGATAAAAACGTCCAGTCACACTACAGGGTGCACTCTAAGTCGATATCGGAACTTTAAGTAGGCTATCTACTGATCAATATAAACAACATCAATATAAAGTGGCGAAAAAAATGGAGTGAAAAAAATATCAGCTGTTCCATACAAAAGGTCGACTCAGTACTGCGCCAAATGTATGAAACAGCTGATATTTTTTCGCTCCATTTTTTTCGCCATCCAGTACAACTTGTTTGTATTGATCAGTAGATAGCCTACTTAAAGTTCCGCTATCGACTTAGAGTGCACCCTGTAGAAAGGTAAATTATTGAATAAAGTGTCTGCGACATAAAGGAGTGTGGCGGAAAAGTCCAAAAATTCTGTTTTTTTCAATTACTTAGCTAAACCTAGATATTTGTTCAGCGATTTTAGTTTCACGATATTAAAATTGTATTATTTTCATTATTCTAAACAACAGTAACTTAGTTGATTTGTTTTTCTGGTCGACAAACCGTGCGGTCCAAAAAACTAGAAGTTCGAGCAAATCTCATTTATCAGCTGAAAAAATGGCTCAGTTTAGCTACAAATGTAAAAAAATTGTGCATTTCACGCCACGCTACTTTAATTGACCCTTAAGATTGTAGGCTGACCGTATAAGCTGAGATGATGGTATAGGTGCTGGGTCAGCTCAGTAATAACTTATCATTATTTCCCGGGTAATCTAAATTGTATTTCGAAACAAATTCCCTTTATTCATCGCCCGTAAAGAACACTATAGCTGGCTCAATGTGGAAGTTAATCCCAGTTGAGGCACCAAATTATCTTGACACCTCTTATCCTCACACTAGCCTACTCCCAAGAGATCTTGAGTCGCTAGACGGAGGCTGTAGTACTGTGTACTCAGTTAAATGGAATTTCGGTGTTCTCTGGGTAAATAGGTATTGTTAATTGGGTTTCAAGACCGTTCTGCGATTGCTGATAATGCTAATGTAATTTTATTCGAGTTACATCTTTGAATCGAAACACTACTACAGCTAACAAACCTCAAACATTGCTTTAGAAAAAAATAATGAATTTAGATCAATTAAAATTATACATATCTCGAGTTCATTTCAGGGAAAAACTACTTAAGTATTTAGATATTTGATCAGTCTACATCGTTTGATAAACCAAGGATTTGACGTGTCTATGATTTGACAAATAAAGATTTGAAGAGTGTCTACGAAGTCACGAATCTATTCTATTCTACATTTACATGAAACACGATGGAACCTTAATTTTCGGTGTAGGTATCAAAATTATAACTTACCGAATCACCGCAACTTGTTCTGAATTGGCAGCTGGTCCGGCAGTAACTAAGCTCTATTCAAATATTCGGTTACCTAACCTAATAAACCTGTTATCAAAAGATCATGAAACTGGCCCGAAACCTTCAAAACTTTGATGGCTGTCCAAGAGAGGTCACGACAAATTATGGATAATGGATGACTCCGCCCATTCATAGGGCGTAAAAAAATCCATGACTCAATAATAAAGCTTATCTCAGATATCGTAAAATTGAGGGCAGACGGGGCGGGATGCCTGGATTTTATGGGCGGGCGTATTTACTAAACTGCCCTTCACAGCATGTTTGGGACTACGAAATAGGGGCGGGGGAAAATATAAATAATAGGACACTTCACGCACTGGGTATCAATGATAGAACTACTTATAGTACAGTCGCCCGTAGCAGTTTAATAAAATTCGTGTTATAAAGTACGTAATTCTGCATATAAAAACCTAATTAAAAATTTAAAAAATCCCATAAACATATCAAAAGGGCAGCCGGTAACCTTTTACAAGAATTAAACTGCTACGGGCGACTGTACTATTAGTTTGTACCTGTTAAAAGATACACCAGATAATATGTAGGATACCGTAGCTCAAAGGGGTAAACAGAACCATTGCAGGATCACTGTCTTTGTTGTCCGTCCTATGGTGTTTAATTTTTGAGAATACATACACTGATGATCCATTTTCTTCGTCTCTGACATCCGTTTTTCGCCGAATTCATTAGTTTCGTTTTAAATTTCAGCTAGGGAACATTAGGACGCACAACTAGCGTGTGCTTTTTGCTGCGTTGGGTGCGTTTTTTGCTAAAAACTCCGCGAGTCTGGCGAGAATCGATTGCATTCGTAGGTTCTAGGATCTGGAATCCAAACCTTAGGTCCTAAAAATAGTTAAGCCTCGCGTTAAGATTTTGCAGGAGAGTTTTTAGCAAAAAACGCATCCAAAAATATTGTTTGAAAATGTTTTTTTTTCATTGGTGGCGCTAGTTTAGCGTCCTACTGGGCCTTAACGATCTTTAATTTCCGACTGCATGTCGCATGTTGGGTCACGTCACACTGTCGATGGAATGCGAATGCGATGTAATGAGAATCAGTGTTGACAGGCATTGATTGTTGCACCAATGTTGTTGGGTATTCCGTCGAACGTTATAGTTGATCGAAGGTTATAGGTGACTGGGTAAGCCTTCTCTCTAGATTTTAACTATAGATAAGATGAAGATAAAGATAAAAAGCGTTCATTTCCAAGAGAATATCAAAATTTATACAGTTCTTATGTCCTGCGAATCCCACACTAGGCGAACCTGCATCGTGGGATCCATTCATTTAGAATTTACGTAAACGTTTACAACCTACATACATCTATATATATAAAAGGCTTAGGTTGACTGACTCATCACGCTACAGCCCAAACGGCTGAACCTATAAGTATGAAATTTGGACAAAAGTTGCGTTATATGGTGGAGGGTTCATTTAAGGAGCGATTTTTTTTTATTTAACCCTTAAGTGGGTCAAAATAGGGCTGAAAGTGTGTATGGGAAAAAATTTTTTTTTTGTCTTTTGTTCTTAAATCTTGATTTTTTGTACTTTTTTTTTTAAATGGCTTGACACCTATTTCAGATTTTTTCTCATTTCTATGTTCTTAAGGGTTAAAATGGGTGCCAAAGTTTTTCGATTTTTTTCATTACTTACGATCGATGCTGGAACAAAACCGCTAATGCCACAACAATGAAAATTTGACAATAGGTGTAATTTGTAGACACGCTACGGGTTAAGACAGATTTACTTCAAGTTTAACCCTTAAGGCGGTAAAAATGGGGTCCAAAGTTTGTATGAAAAAAAAAAATTTTTTGTCCGGATTTACTTGCAACTAAGAATTCGTATATTAAATCAAAAATAATTTAACACCTGTTTTAGCTTTTTTCTAATTTTAGCAGTTTAAGGGTTAAACGAGGTTGAAATGTATGAATATTTTTCGTGATGTAGTGTCAACGTCGGGCCCAAACCGTTTAAGCTACAACTATGAAATTGAAACTGCAGTAGCGTTTTATAGCAAAACTACCCACTATGAAGAAAAAAATATAATTTTAACCCTTCAAATGCCCAAACCGGGGTTCAAAGTTTGTATGAAATAAAATTTTTTTTTGGTCCGATTAACTTGAAACTTAGTATTTGTATATTAAATAAGAAACAATTAAACACGTGTTTCAGCGTTTTTCAAAATTCTGCCCACTAAAGGGTTCAAAGGGGTAGAAAAGTTTGAAGATTTTTCCTGATTTAGTATCAATGCCAGGCCTAAACCATTAAAGCTACAATTATGAAATTGAAACTGCAGTAGTGTTTTGTGGCAAAACTACCTACCATGAAGAAAATAATATAATTTTCACCCTTCAAATGCCCAAACCAGGGTTCAAAGTTTGTATGAAATAAAATTTTTTTTTGGTCCGATTTACTTGAAATTAAGTATTAGTATACTAAATCAGAAAAAAATAAACACGTGTTTCAGCGTTTTTCTCATTTCAGCCAATGAAGGGTTAAAATGGGTGGAAACGTTGAAGTTTTTTTCCTGATGTAGTAGCAATGCTGGGCCCAAACCATTTAACCTACAACTTTTATTTTGAATGTGCAGTTGCATTTCATAGCATTACTACCCACCATTAAGAAAAATATATAATTTTAACCCTTCAAATGCCCAAACCGGGGTTCAAAGTTTGTATGAAATAAAAAAATTTTTTGGTTCGATTTACTTGAAACTTAGTATTTGTATATTAAATAAGAAACCATTAAACACGTGTTTCAGCGTATTTCAAATTTCTGTCCATAAAAGGGTTAAAAGGGGTAGAAAAGTTTGAAGATTTTTCCTGATGTAGTATCAATGCCAGGCCTAAACCATTAAAGCTACAACTATGAAATTGAAACTGCAGTAGTGTTTTGTGGCAAAACTACCTAGCATGAAAAAATTAATATAATTTTAACCCTTCAAATGCCCAAACCGGGGTTCAAAGTTTGTATGAAATAAATTTTTTTTTTGGTCCGATTTACTTGAAACTAAGTATTCGTATACTAAATCAGAAATAATTAAACACGTGTTTCAGCATTTTTCTCATTTCAGCGAATAAAGGGTTAAAATGGGTGGAAACGTTGAAGATTTTTCCCTGATATAGTAGCAATGCTGGGTCCAAACCATTTAAGTTACAACTTTGAAATTTGAACTACTGTTGCGTTTTATAGCAAAACTACCAACCATGACGAAAAAAGTAACAATGTTAACCCTTGAAATGCCCAAACCGGGGTTAAAAGTTTGTATGAAATACATTTTTTTTGTCTGATATACTTGAAACTAAGTATTCGTATGCTAAATCAGAAATAATCAAACACATGTTTCAGCATTTTTCTCTTTTCAGCGAATGAAGGGTTAAAATGGGTGGAAACGTTGAATATTTTTCCCTGATGTAGTAGCAATGCTGGGCCCAACCCATTTAAGTTACAACTTTGAAAAACTACAGTTGCGTTTTATAGCAAAACTACCAACCATGAAGAAAAAAGTAATAATGTTAACTCTAAAACGGCCAAAACGGGGTTCAAAATTTGTATGAAATTATAATTTTATTGGATTCAGATTAACTTGAAACTAAGTAGTCGTGTATTAAATCGGAAATAATAATTAAACACATGTTTCAGCATCAAAAAGGGTGGAAACATTTTAAGAGTTTTCCTGATTTAGTATCAATAACAATGCCGGAACCATTAAAGCTACAACTATTCAATGAACATTTAACTACAGTTGCGTTTTATAGCAAATCTACTAAGCATGAAGAAAACAATAATAATGATAAACCTAAAACGGCCAAAAAGGTTCAAAGTATGTTTTTTTTTTGTTGGATTCATTTGATCTTTACCAATTTGGTCACACACATACACAACACATACACTTCCACGCTGAAACTGCACGACGGATTTGGATGACATTTGGAATAGAGATAGCTTACAAAAATACACACCCATGACTCTATTCATGCTAATTTGATAATGGAGAAAGATGTACCCAGGCAACTTCTTATAAGTCTTCGCGGACGAAGTCGCGGGCGAAAAGCTAGTACATACATAAACTTACGCCTGTAACCCCGCTCTGTCTGTAAAAATGTCTTCTTCTTGTAGTGCCGTCTCCTATCGGAGGTTGGCAATCATCTTGGCTATTTATTCCTTTGAGGCTGCCAAACGGAACAAGGAGCTCGTGGATTGTTGGTACCAATGGCGTAGGTTCTCAAGGCATGATATCTTGGGTCTTCCAGGTCTCCTTCTGCCTGGTATCTTCCCTTGGATGATTAGTTGAAGGAGTCCATATTGGGTATTGCGGATTATATGGCCAAAATACTCAAGTTTGCGTTTTGTAAAAATGTGTGTAAGTATAATTGCTGACAATTTAAAATGGATCAGTGGCATGGGGCTAGCTCAAAATCAGCGCCGTCTGAAGACTGCTACAGACGGCATACAGCTGAGCTAGGTCCATTTTCGGGATGATGTTTGTAAATATCTTTAATTTTAATTTTGGTTGTGTTATTTTTTATCTTGTACATTATTTTCAGTTTCCCGAAATAAATATTTTTTTCATTTGAATTTGAATAAACCAAAGGGGTGGACAGAGACTTTTTTTATACTTGCAACAATTCTGTTTAGCTTCATCAACATTAAATTATCTCTGTCTTCAATGCTAACACCACACATCTCTTTCCAGGATGGGACATTCTCCCTAGCTGACTTCACGGACGCGTACCAAGAGAACGAGGTGCAGCGCGTCATCCGTGCTTACGAGAACTCCATCTCGATCGACGTCCATTGCTCCACCAGCGGCGGCGAGTGGCAGAAGCTGCCTGACATGCCCTTCGTTAAGCACTGCCGGATACGGGTCAACCCGACCGACGTGTTGGATCCCGGCTCGCAGGCCATCAAGGACTTTGTCGGTAAGTGTTTATGCTTCACTTTTGCACTTGTAAGTATGTTTCGTTATCAAGGCTTTAGATTCAAATTAAATTCAAGCTTTATTGTAAAAAAAGGTAACATTTTGTTTCCTGGCTCTCAAACTAGGATATCCTGTGCTATGGATAGCCAAACTTTGTCCAGTGTATCTTATTGGTATAAATTAGTTGGAATGGTACAAATAGCAAACTTAAAATAAAGAAAAAAATAGAAGTTAAAAACTAAAACCCGACTACTAAAAGGCTTAAAACAAGACCTGCTTATCCTTAAAATAGACTCATAGATAATTAATCGTAGTCGGAGGCCATCGGTTTATCAAATGCGAAGTGGTGTCCTCCGACTACGATTAATTATCTATGAGTCTATTTTAAGGATAAGCAGGTCTTGTTTTAAGCCTTTTAGTAGGCGGGTTTTAGTTTTTAACTTCTATTTTTTTTTTGGGCTTTTTAGTAAGTTATTTGGACTATCACCCAGAATAGAACCAAGAAGGACAAAAAAAAAACACATTTTGGAATTTTTTGTTCTATTTGTTATGTTGACGCTACATGTGTTATAAATTTTTGAAAAGGTCTTTTAAAGCCCTTTCATTTGATACCCATGACGATGGTATCCGATAATTTTTATTTTTAGGTCCACCACTTTAGGGCGCAGCACAGCCGCCATCTTGGTTTTTTTCAAAATTAAACTATCCTATGTTACCTGGGTGATTAAGACAAATCCAACGACACCTCATTTGTTGAAATCGGCCGAGTAGTTTAGGCTCTGCGAGGGAACAGATGAACACACAAACATACATACATACATACATACATACATACATACATACATACATACATACATACATACATACATACGCTGCTAAAATCATAACCCTCCTTTTTGCTTCGCGTAGTCGGGTAAAAATTTAAAAAAATATATAGACATCAACAATAGTAAGCGAATTTGTGGGTGTTTTTTAAATAGTTTCCTAACGAGTAAAGGCTTTAGGTTGCAAAATACCAAGTTTAAAGCTGGAAGATAGCAGCGTGGCGGGAAATTCAAAATTTTCACAGTTTTTTACATTTTGTAGCTAAACTGAACTATTTTTGTTCAGCGATTTTTCGTTCGCGGAAATAACAAAGTATTCTTTTCATTATTGTAAACAATAGAACAATAATAATTCAGCCGATTATGTTTTCTGGTCTACGACAAGTTTTTTGGGCAGTGCCACTGCTTTTTTTGGCAGTGCTTCAAAATGTAAAAAACTGTGAAAATTTTTAATTTCCCGCCACGCTGCTATCTTTTTTAAGTTTTGTTATGGAGGCTTTAGAGGGCTTTAGGTTGCAAAATACCAAGTTCAATAATGCAAAATTACCAAAATAAAAAAATACTGCCTTCACTGGTGAAAAGGGACACTGTTATTGCACTGATTCCGATTGCACTGATGAGTTGGTGCTTTCCGTTGAGGAGCTCAGTTCTCCATCTTCAAAGGGAAAGACATCGGAAGATACACTTTACAGAAAAAAAAAAAACATCTAAATCGTATCTAGTCGAAAAAAGTTCTGAGGTACCTACCTAACTCACATTTAAAAAAACTAAGACCTTTGCATCTACGTAAAGAGATGATTTATACAGCGTCTAGTAGCACCTTCACTCACACTAGATGGGTGAAGAGACCACTCGGCACTGCAGTGCCTGGGACATTGTTTTAGATGGAGTAGGCTTGCCAAGCACTTAAAAAAAACATACGCTTTAAATTGAGTACCTCTTCCTTTTTTAAGTCGGTTAAAAAATACCTTAACAAATGAAATGAAATAGCTTCACCCCATATTATGGCGGTCGTTTCAATATAAAATAATAATTATGCTTGCTGCCTACGATCCTGGGAATACTGAAACTTTCGTAACTCTCACGAAATGTTGACGTATTTATAAATTATGCTAATGACATACGTAAATTGACACCCGCTTCAAATTACCTACTTTAATATTTGAAGCCGGTCTCAGGTGACTAAATAATAATTATTATCAGAGTTTCCAGAATCTGGGTCATGCACACGTGACACCAAATTAAATAGACGCTCGGCTCGACAGAAAACTATGCAGGGGTGGACTCAGAAGTCAGAGATTTTTACGAAAAGCCCCTGTTTATATTTGCTAAAAAAACACCGTAACTCTATCTGTGATTTTTTTATTGCTTTCAACGAGAAATAAGTAGGTGTAGGCTCCACGATTACACCCCTCTATACAGGGTGTTAAAAGACCGCCAACAGACCCGAAAGCCACGCATACTAGACATCAAAACAAAGTACTTTTTCGATAAATTATTGCTGGGAAATTATTTTGGTTTTTTAGGTTATAATTTTGGAAAATATTTTATCACGCAATGGATGTGTAACGCAGAGAACTCATATTGCGCAAGCGTTGATATAAACTTGTGTTACTTACGCTCGAGGTGCCGATGTTAAGAATACATTGCGGGTTGCAATTTTAACGTCGTTTTATGCAAGAAATATTCAATATTTTGATATGGTTCCTTGAGAAGAAATGTTAAACACTTAATACTGAGTACATTTCAGAAAAAAAAATTTTTGAAAAGTCCGACTTTGAACCTCATTATCTCGGAAACCGTTAATTTCCCAGGCATAGTTCCTTGGGCAAAAATGTTCGATATGATGAGGACAATATGTGGTTTCCCGCTCTGTTGGCGGTCTTTTAACACCCAGTATAGCTGGGCATAGGCCTTCTCTCAGAGAGAGAGAGATCGAGCTTAATCACCACGCATGCTCATTCGCTCAGGTTTCCTCACGATGTTTTCTCTCACCGTTAGCGAGTGGTATTGGTACGTACGTAACTTTGAAAATAAATTAAAGTCATAGGTACATGCCCGCACCGGGAATCGAACCTGGGTCTCTTGCTTCCAAGTCCATTGTTTTACCACTAGCCCATCACGGCTCAACATATACCGCGCTCCAAAAAATATATTTTTAAATAAAAGCCATTTAAAAAAAAAGAGTCAATGTGAATAAATGAATATCCGGAACACAACGCAATCAAATACAAATGCAGCCCTGTCGCCTGCAACTAAACGAATTTAACTCGATTTTGAAACGCGGCGACCGAAATGCAGTTCCCGCGCTTTTTTTTGTGCCCATTATCGATATTTTTTATAATAGAATGGAAAAAGTACGGAAGCGGAATGGAGTAAAAATTGCAAACTGCTCACTGAAAGGCAATAAATAAAGCTGCAACGTGTTGGCAGATAATAATTTATGATGAGATTGAAATAGGCAACGGCGACGAAGATTCCTCGTTTTTCCTGACAAAAATAGAAGAGAAAAGAGATGCCAGCCACTGTCCTATCTTTTAAGAATATAAAACATATAAGTTTGAATTTAAAATAAGTAAAGCAACGAAAGGGTACCTTATTTTGCAGGAAAAAATAGAGAAAGAGATGTAAGGCACTGTAAGCCTCCTCGATGGGCCTTAAAGTGATGGTCAGGGTCAAGGCACCACGAAAGAAAAAAAAATCTTCTTTTTGGATGCGTTTTTTGCTAAAAACGAGCCGTCATATGAGAATATAGGCTTAACAATTTTTAGGTCCTAAGGCCTAGATTTAAGATCCTATAACCTACGAATAAATCCCGTACAAGTCAAAAGTGGTCGTTTTTACTCCTTTTAACACGACACTTGCCCAAAATACACGTACATTGTGCATTTCGTTTTTTAAGTTTGTAAAATGTATACCTCGTATCAAACTACAATAGTTCCGTTTGACCATTGTTACTTGTAGAGTGTAAGTAGTTATAGACTTTTCACAAGAAAAACTTCGTTGCAGTGCACTTTCCCCACGATTTTTCAAATAGAAAATGTATTGACAGAGCAATAAAATCCACTCGTAACACAAAATAAGCTGAAACTAAATCCGCAAAAGCTGTTGCGAAGCCTGCAACCCGATCCTACATACTCAACAAGCTCTCGTACATTTTACGAGCCACTCAGCTTTTCTCGGCTAACTACAGCTGCCATTTCACTACTATACAGGGTATTGTTTTGGTTAGTGACACCCGACGCAGGGAAGATAGTTTTAGTAATGCTTAGGACAAAAAATTGTTTTTTTTTTTTTCTAATTGAACGAGCGAGCGAAGCGAGCGAAGTTCTCCGAGTCTACTGGAACAATCCGGCGTTTGTATGTATGTATGTATGTATGTATGTATGTATGTATGTTTGTATGTTTGTATGTTTGTATGTATGAATGTTCGTTCGACGATAACTTGAGTAATTTTTGTCGGATCGTCATGAAATTTGGTAGGCAGGTAAATGAAATTAAAAGAATTTTTAAGTTCGAACATGAGCCAAATCGGTCGAGGGGTTGCCGAGATATGGGGTTGTTAAGTTTATATGGGATGAGAGAGGGCGCCACTGCTGCCTCTTAGTAACAATAAAATAGTGCTAAACAGTGATTTTAAAAGTGATAAAAACGTAAATCTAATCAGTAAACAGTGAAAGCAGTGATAAAAACTAACAAAAGTGAACTATAAATACAAATTCTGTTTGGAAACAATATTGTGGATATCGGACGTAAAACTCAGTGGAAACAATAAAAATAAACTTTTACGGGTCGCGAAATAATCCGTAACAAGAACTCTATTTTAATCCAATAAATCCAAAAATTTTGCTAATTGCTAAGATCCAAAGTACACCAGATTAGAAAATACAAAACAGCGCCATCTATTTAAGAAAAAATTGTTATTCTACTTCCTAACAGAGGGCGTGACAAAACATTTTTTATCAGAGCCATCTAGTGTTCAAAATTATAAACCAAAAAGTCCTTATGCTCAACAATAGAGGTCGCTTTACTTCAAAACTACAAGAGAGTCCTATACAAAACTTAAAATGGAAGAAATACTAGATAAACTACAAAAAAAAACAAAATGATCTAGAGGCACAAAAACTTGAAATGAGAAAAAGCGGCGAACAAGTTACAGAAAACATTCAAAGAATGTTTGGCGAAAAACTAAAAATGCTAGAAGAAAAATCTGAAAATCTTGAAAAACGAGTGGAAAATCAAGAGCAAAGACTGTAGGGGTTGGTCCAATTACCACACGGGGGTTATTATTATTATTAGGTTTATATGGGGTCGCGAGTTCATAGTTCGGGGCGAACCACTAGTTTATTTTTATTCACAATTTACCTCCTCCTCCTTGCATCGGTATCCTCATCACTGAGGGTCGTGGTCATTCGATCGGAGCAATCCTTGTCGCACGATGCCACGCAAGTTGTTCCTGTCTGCGGCTATACACATCGTATACTGTGGTGTAGAGTGTGGAGCGGACTTGGTCGGTCCACCGTGTCGGGCATCTGCCTCTTGGTCGTTTTCCGTCGATTTTGCCAGTGAATATCAGTTTTTCTAAGTTGTCGCAGTCTTTCCTGGCAATGTGACCAAAGTATTCGAGGATCCTACGTGTGCAGATGGTGGAGAGTCGCGTTTTTATCTTAAGCTCATCCAATATTGACACGTTGGTGCGGTGTGCTGTCCAATGTATGTCCAGCATCTTCCTCCAGCACCAAATCTCAAAGGCGTTTATGCGTTTATACAAATTACCTACCTTGTTTAATTCGTTCTGTAATAAAAACCGCGACGGGCGGACACCTCCGGCCTTCTCAAAGCGCGCGCGCGATGTGGGACCCGATATTGCGAGTGCGGCCGCAATGTATCTTCTTCTAGTTCGAAGCGTACGTAAGAGAGCTACGTTCGTGCCATGTTTCAGATCTCCTGCCGCCATGTAACATACATCTCGTTAAGGACCCCCAATGTTGCCATTTCTCTAGCTTAGAGATTCGGTTCAAGACGAGACTTTCAAGCATCTTGGCCAACCTTTCCCGAATTTGTGTTTTGTTTCAAGGTCTGGTCTGTATCGTTTGATTGTACAAACCTTTTTGGCGAATCGTTTTTGATTGTTATGGATGACATGAACAATCGAGAATCTCGAAATCAAGATGTCATAAAAACAAGATCGAGACAAGATTTTCGCTCGCATCTCAAGATCGAGACCAAGAAAAAGTCTTGATATATTCAATCTATTAAGCAACAGCATAGATCGATGCTCAATTGTCTGAAGAAAATCTCGATATCAAAATGTTCTTGTCTTGTCTCGCTTGCCGAATCACTACTCTAGCTAGAGTCAGTTTTACGGTTACTACCCGCTCCAAATAGTTACACGGTGTATTCCTGAGGATAAGGTGTTATCTAACCGATTGGGGAGCTGGTGTTTATGGTTTTCTGATACACGGGTGCTGGCCAGATAGATTTTTGATTTATGAAGAACTAGGTCGGTGTTTTACCGATATTTCGCACGTAAACCCATGTTACTCAACTTTATTATTTTTTTTAGAAAGAAGGTTAGAATATACTTTACTACACCAAATGAATTTTTCACAGAGATTTTTAAAGTAGAAGGAGGAACTAAATCGGAAGTAAGTTTTTGATAAATTGCAGGGTATTTAATTATGTAAGGTATTTCTTCAGAAAGATTTTCTTTGTATCGGTGGTTTTCGTTATAACGTCATTATTTATCATCAAGAGATCGCTGTGCGCTCTATACAATATTCACTTATTGGATACTGCAGGAATTTCAATACAAACGAAAACAAAAACGTAGAATCAGTGCTGCATTCTAGGCAGAGCGTCTAGAGTAGTCTAGACTAAAGCAATTTCAAAGCTATTCTAACTTTCTTCCATACAGCAAAATCCGAACAAACTTCCATGCGATGTAAAACATGTCAGCAGCACTCATATCCTTCTTCCGAGTCGGTGTAATTTTCAAACTACAGCTAGAGGGACATGTCATGAATGTGCTGAAAACTTTATTAATAAGGGTGGCATTAATAGTCGTCAGCTCAAGCTCGAGCTCAAGTATGTGATCTCAGGAAACAAAATCACCGACTTGAGACCTTGGCTATTGTCAATGTCATTCAAGCTAGTGTCTATTAAGACGGAACACGGGTAGCTGGCTGCTCCATACAAAAAATACAAAAAGGGAGACCTGTTTCCTCCCTGGATAATTATTTGAGAAAAAATATATGTTTATGCCATTCAATTTATATGTACCTCTGCCATGTCCCTATGTTTTCCTTTTTTTTTATTATTTTAATAAAATTTATTTATATATATTTTTTTTTTACGTAGCCTGTTGGGTGTCCCACTGCTAGGCAAAGGCCTCCCCCCTTTCAAACCAGGTCTTTCGGTCCTGAGCAACCACTAACCACTCCGGCAGATATTGGTCGAGGTCGTCCCGCCATCGTCTTTAATAATAAAAATAATAAAAAAAGGAAAACATAGGGACATGGCAGAGGTAAATATAGATTGAATGGCATAAAAATATTTTTTCTAAAACAATTATCCAGGGAGGAAACAGGTCTCCCCTTTTGTATGGAGTTGAGGTTACCCGCGTTCCCTCTTAATATGCTGACAGCTCCTCAAGCTCGAGCTTGAGACCGAGGCAGAGCTTGAGATGCCACTATTAGTACCACCCTAAAACATTATGTACAATTTTTTCTATTAAATCACGGTTTTACTCACTAGTAATTTGTCGGTGTAGCCGACTAATGAAGAAAAAATAGAAAAAATGTGCAGTGCTCACGAAAGTTTAAGTTTTAAAATTATGTACAATTCCCAATTAGAAAATAAATTCACCACATGCTTCGTCTAACATATAAAAACACAAATACAAAACAAAGATGGCGGGACGATCTCGATAAATACCTGCCGGAGTGGTCTGAGGTGGCCCAGGACAAAAAAGTCTGGACTGAAGTGGGGGAGGCCTTTGCCCAGCAGTGGGACACTAACATCATGGCTACGTAAAAAAAAACAAAACAAAGATAAAATAAAAATAAAATAGGGAATG
This sequence comes from Zelleria hepariella, assembly GCA_949319315.1. Classification (NCBI taxonomy): domain Eukaryota; kingdom Metazoa; phylum Arthropoda; class Insecta; order Lepidoptera; family Yponomeutidae; genus Zelleria; species Zelleria hepariella. The sequence continues at coordinate 1,108,070 of OX439393.1, read as the reverse complement.
TCGAAAGCTACAAGTAAGTAAAAAAACCCGCCCCGGACCATATCCGACCAAAAGGTCCCCAACACGCCGCTGGCAGCGTTTATATCAGAATACAAGACATATAATTTAAACACAGATTTTAACGGATTTAACACTCGTTTTATTAACTTTTTACATTTTCCCAACGTTTCGAGACCTTTGCAGGGCTCGTGGTCGCGGTAGACTGAGGTGACAGCTGTCTTGTATGTCATTTGTTGATTGAAACTACCCTCGGTTATGAACATAATTAGACATTGACTACCCCCGTTACGGATACAAATTAAAAAATAAAAAAGTATTTTTAATAACGTTCCTGACTACGGAGAAGAGCTCCCAGTGACGTGAGATCGTGTAGATGTGACCATGGCTCGAGGTTTAAATTAAATGTATGTTTAAATTATGTATAGTGCTCGTGCAAACCTAAGAAAATATTAATACAAGACATACTTTATCTTATGGTGGATAAGATAAAGCATGTCACGCTCCAATAAAATATGACATTTAACCGAATAGAACCGTATTGTAACGGTAGAAACTGTGAGAAAGAGGTCTATTCTATAAAAAAATCACTCACGATGTCAACAGTCAAAAACGAAGAATTTTCTGGAAAGAAGCTCTTATTGAAAAATTTTTTTTTGGACAGATGATAATGTTTTTTCAATGTCTCCTACTATACATTTGTATTTTTTGTATCAATACAACAGTGTAAATATCATCATCTATTTGATGTCAACATTTTGAATTTGTCAACAAGTTTCCCTTCAAAGTTAAAAATTGACTTGAATAATGTTCACAAACGACCGCAAGATAACAAAATTAAATGTAAACTCGAGATCGAAAGAGGTTTCTCCTGGGCAACAAATCCAATACTGATTATATTATCTTTGGAGTTTTATTTGTCTGGCTATAAACACACCATGCGCGCAACTTGGGAGGAAGTAAAGTAGGTATTAAAGATAAACATTGCATCAATGTTTGTTGTCTGCTCGGAAAACCATTATCGTAAGAAAACAGTAACGTTAAAGATGGCAGCACATTATAATAATCATTACAAGTACGCTTAGCATATTGGATATTACATAAACATGGACAATGCCTTAGTTAACTTTTTAAATGATGATTATGGTGATACATATCATTGCCTTAGGTTGCCACGTCAGTCCTTGTTTATGTCTGGTATCCGCAACACGTGTCCTATCTATCGTCATTTCCTTTCAAGGGTTAACTATTTTAGGACTCTAGATTCAAGATTCAAATGTTTTTATTCAATATGCCATAAATAAATTATTTACATTGAACGTCAAAATATTATCTAAAGTAAAAAATGTATATAAATCAGATACTTATTACTATCTTATACTAAGTATCCAGCTACTTTTTTTTCTCCAGCTTCACTAGCTCTGATCGTTCTTGGAGAAGAAGCATTGTAAAGAAACTCCAACTCCAACTGATAAAGAAACTCGGGTTTTTTTGCCAAAAATTTTCGGTTGGACACACAAAACCTGAGGCGACAAGTAGGCATTCGCGATATTAGCTGATGAAGCTGGTATTTGATAAACTGTGTTAGCGACCGTACCCGTACGGAAAACATCCTGCGCCCTGTCTGCTGGTTCATTACCATATTCACCGGTAACACTGCCAGGTTTATTACAGGCCGCAAGTTTGTCGGAGCTGAATAGTTCGTTCGCGTTCGGCAATTGAGCTGGGACCTAACGACGCCACTTGTGTTTCGAACCCGCGGGCGGAATGCTGTTTGCTATTCGCGGAGTTCTGTTGAATAGTGAGACAAAGAAAGTCTGCTCAGGCCGTGGCAGGACAATGAAACAGACGTGTAGCGACCCCTGTCGGGCGCTCAGGAAACTGCTACATACTCGAGCTGTCAATCGCTACTCGCTACAATTCTGCATCGCGCCAGCAAAATATCTTTCGTAGCTGAGTATATATAGAACATCCAACTATGTTCAGTTGGACCCGGCCGGTCCCCAAGCATAACATCTGCTTGACGGGAAATTTCCCTTTGATAGTGAGGAGCATGATCACCCGCTCCTCCTACAGACGTTTTTAGGGAAAACGGAATCATTATAGGATCACTTTGTTGTCCGTCTGTTTGTCCGTCAAGACCTTTTTCTCAAGAACGCCTAAAGGTATAAAATTGAAATTAATATCAAATATTCAAGTCCGCTGTCCCTTAGAGCTGTCAAAAAATCAAACTTCTAAGTTAACGCAATCAAAAGATACTGCCGTTTATGACGCATTTTGCCGGATATTTTAGAGGACAAAACTTAGAGGCTACTTTCCATTGACCTAGAATCATAACATTTGGCAACTAGTGTCTTATGATTTATGTATGTGAGTAAATCCGAAAGCCGCAAAGCCAAATTAAAATCTGTGCAAAAACCTTAAAACCTTCGAAGACTTTCTGTAAGTACTACTCTACATTTTGTTTTCATATTGCTAGTGACAGAACTCGTTTGTTATTTGAATTTGTATTTCGAATGCAGTCAGAAACAAGTTTGAGGCTAGATTGTGGATAGCTTTGGTTTAACTTTTGGTCCGTTTTATTCATGCGGTGAAAAACTGAAATAGAGGTGGGGTAGAGGCGCCTAAAGTCAGCCACCCCCCAGTAGTCGGCCATTGCGGGTTTAAAGTTAAATAACTAGTGTAGTTTTTAACATATAGCTTTATCTGTATTTTTCTATGGTTCATTGATTAATTAACGATACCTGTAATATTTTGTTATATTTTTACTTATTTGTGTTTATTAAAAAAACACGTTTTAATAACTTGCGACTCAGAATCACGGTCCGCCATCTTTTTTTGCTAGTTGAAGGGAGTCTCAAATTTTACAGATTTTCGCTGTGTTTTGTACTGTGGTATGTCATATTTTATTTTATTCTCATTCTTTAATTAATTGTTGACCTCTTGATAACTTAAATAAACCCTTATTTGTGATATCAATTTAAAAAAACAGGGGGCCGACTATTGGGATCAGTAATTTCATACAAATGCCAGTACTCGGCCCCCCGGCCGACTTATGGAATTTCTGTAAATTTCACAGCCGCAGCCCAAATTGACAGGTTGCACATATCTTTTTCTTCTGTATAGAGTTCACAAAGCATTGAGAATAATATTTTGGCAACAACCCAATACTCGGCCACCAAAAAAAATGCCTATTAGGTGGCCGACTTTTGGACTTAGTTTCGAAGAAATTTTGTCAACCCAGAAGTCGGCCACAAGCAATTGCTTTTTCATACCTTATATGGTGCGGCCGACCACTGGCTACCTCAAGGCCGACTTTAGGTGATAGGCGGCCGAGTACTAGAGAAATGGGTGTTTTTTTGTTTAACGCTAATTTTCTCCATCGCAGTATGAATTGGAAGAATAATCGTTTTATTTACTGAAACCTAAGTAACCAGAGCTTCAATTAATATGGGTTACGTCCTTCTAGAACCTCCAACAACAGAAATAATAGACTTTGAAGTTGCACATTTCACTAAGTGGCCGACTACTGGTTCCTTTACCCTGGATTAAACTATTGTTGTTTTATAACAATTTCACCATTTATTCCATTTAAATAATTGAACGGACGAGTGAAGCGAGAGAAGTTCTCCGAGTCTTCTGGAACGATCCGGTACTTGTATGTATTATGTAGATTTGTATGAATGTTCGTTTGATGATAACTTGAGTAAATAAAGTCGGATCGTCGCAAAATTTGGTAGGCGGGGAAAAGAACATGAGCCAAAATGAGGGGTCGCCGATATATGGGGTTATGTACACTGTACTGTACGCTGTGTAGTTGATATGCAAAGAGCGCGCGCCTGCGCGAATGTTGTTAGAAAAAAGTTACACATCGGTAACTGAGTTCGCGAGTTCACAGTTCGGGGCGAACAACTAGTAAAGGAAAAGATTTAGATTCAGATTCAGATTCAGATTCAAATTTTTATTCAATAGGCCATAAATAAATTATTTACATTGAACGTCAAAATATTATCTAAAGTAAAAAATATATATAAATCAGATACTTATTACTATCTAATACTAAGTATCTAGCTACTTTTTTTTCTCCAGCTTCACTAGCTCTGATCGTTCTTGGAGAAGAAGCATGGTAAAGAAACTCCAAGGATCTCAAGGGTTATTTGCCCCACTAGTATACTGAAACAAGTGCGCACTCATTGGTGCTTGATTGACATTGCAGTGGCATTGCATCAGCATACGAATGTTGTCTGCCCGAGTACAGTCGGGCACACGAGATACATGCAATATCTTTTTAACCCCCGACCCAAAATCCCACGAGTTCTAGGATACAGTCAATATCTTTTTGTCTAAGGCCTTTGCATCTACGTAATAAGATGATTTATGCAGCGTCCAGTGGCACCTTCACTCACATGAATCAAATCGGTCAAGGGGTTGCCGAGATAATATATGGGGATGTAAAGTTTATACACCGTGGAATTTTAGTGGTTTTAAAACCGAAGCTATTTTGTTGCACTGGTGATTCTGAGCCAAATTACAAAATGTCATTCCAAAACGCGCGAAAAAAATATTCACTTCTCCATACAAAATATGGTGTCGATTGATGATAGCCGTTTGTATTGGGAAGTGGTTTTTTTTTTCGCTCGTTTTGAAGTAAAGTTTTGGAATTTGGCTCAGAATCACGAGTGCAACTAAATACCTTCGGCTTTAAAACCACTAAAATTCCACGGTGTATGCAATGCGCGCGCGCTTGTGCGAATGGTGTTAGAAAAAAGTTACACTTCATGAGTTCACAGTTCGGTGCGAACAACTACAGGGTGCGATCTAAGTCGATAGCGAAACTTTAAGTAGGCTATCTACTGATCAATACAAACAACTAGTACTAGGTGGCGACAAAAATGGAGCGAAAAAAATATCAGCTGTTTCATACATTTGGCGCAGTACTGAGTCGACCTTTTGTATGGAACGGCAGAAATTTTTTTTGCTGCATTTTTTTAGCCACCTTGTACAAGTTGTTTGTATTGATCAGTAGATAGCCCACTTTAAGTTCCGCTATCGACTTAGAGTGCACCCTGTAGAGTGCTTACGAAAGTTTAAGTTGTAAAACCTCAAATAAAATTCTGTAGCCGAGTGTACTCGGAGGTACTGGGAAACTGAAAGCCCATTGTTGTCAGTTGTCATTGACATGCTAACTAGATTCACGCTCGCTTGGAGCGCCATATTAACAGAATTTCGCTATGAATATACTTCACGTTGAGTGTCCATTCAATACCTCTGGGAAGTGCTGTGTGCAGGTTAAACTTGTTAGTTTGTTAGTCTGCTATTGAACAATTTGAAACAATTTTCCAACAAGGCGCTGTAATTTGAGCTGTGATTTGCATAGGCCTTTGCTTGTATACATTGAGATGATTTATACATCATCACTATACAATATAGGTTCTAACCTCACTTTTTTTTTATACTTATGCATTTAGTATTTTTTTGGTGTGCCATTAAATATTTCCCCTCTTCATTGCGCATGATGTAGCCAAATATTGTAACTTCCTTCGTGTTATGGTCTTCAGGAGCTCTTTCTCAATCTAATTATTGGAACTAACTTCTCAGCCACTATAGAGATTGAACCGATATTTGATAGTAACCAGTCAGATACAAGCAGGCACCTATTCATCAAAATTCACTCAGCAAATATAATTGGGACGCTTGCGCTAATCATCTACACGGAAAGTTGTGAACGTAACTCAAGTTACGGTGGCAAGGTTGCCAAAATATGCACTGGTGACCTCCGTTTTCGTATTGAGTGTTTGAAGGGAAGGTTCTCAGCGTCTCATTCGAAGTTTGCCAGTAGTGGCACACCGCTGGAGACGATATTGTAATGTACAAGGTTCGAAGTTAGGTGTGAATTAGCAAGTTTGTCTTTTGACAAGTGTTGTATTGAGTACTGGAAACTGCTTAGAAACTGTGATTTTCCGGAGCAGAATTGCGTGTTTGTAAAGTACTTTGTACTTTGTAAAGTCTTGGGGGCGTGCGAAAGAGGAAATCAAGTTTGATTGCATTTGTAAGAAACAACGGCGGGGCAGCCTAAAAACTCTTACACGGACTATACCTCATACAATTCCTACCTACCAGTAAAAAACGTTTCGTTGTGTGAGTGAAGGTGTCACTGGACGCTGTATAAATCATCTCATTACGTAGTTGAAAAGGCCTAAGTTTTCTATAGAAGAAGCCCTATACAGCAAGTTTGATACCGTTTTGTTAACGATAGGGCAAAAACATAAATGTTGAAAAACTCCGCAGTCGGGCAAAACCTTTACAAGATTTTGTTCCGTTTTTTTGTGTGCTACGCCGTAGCACTCGTAGCTGTAGTAAGTTCTCTGGGTGCTACGCACGTAGCGTGCGTAGCTGCGGCACTGGCGTCGTAGCGATTTACCAGTAACTATACAGGGTGTTGTTTTGGTTAGTGATACCCAACTTAGGGACGATAGTTTTAGTAACGCAAAACATAAGGTTTATTTTCTATTTTTTTTTGTTTCACTAATACCTAGTTCAATTAGTTCCATACGTGCGAACATTCCCGGCCTTCTCAAAGCGCGCACGCGATGTGGCGCCTGATATTGCGAGTGCGGGCTGCAAGCGATAGTATAATAATGTAGGGAAGGCCACAATTTAATAATTTTTGCATAGTTTCACTGAAAAATTTTTATTTTTTTAAATATTACTTTTGGCTTCAGTATCGTGTAAATAATCACCCCTGAGTCGGGTGGCACTTTACGATACAACACCTTGTATAATTCACGCTGTCAATCGAAATCGAAAGTGAGTCGCGTCGCGTTGTCTACAGTATACACTTTCAAAAAAAAATCATCAACACACCATCATTTGTCTAATACAACCACGACCACAACTTTATAAAAGTGTTGCCATAAACTAAATTAAAAACACCTAGCCCCTGACTCTGCCTCGCATCCCACATGCAATAAGCAACAGTTGTAAACTAATTTAAACTCCGGTAGTTGTGCGAACAAGCCTTAATGTTGCAACTCGTGTACCGTGTGTCAGGGGCAGCTATTAATAACCAAAGGGAATTATCTAACTTGTGACCCAACGAGAGCCTAGGCTAGGTTTGCCTCTCTGTAAATAAAAAATAATAGATTAGAAAACTAATTATTTCGGGCAAGTAACAGTTAGTGAGATGACACAAAAGTAACTAAAAAATGTATACAACGTGTTACAAAAGTACTTAACTCTTTTTACAGGGTAATAGCACCCGGTGATAGGGATCACAACCTAAATTTTTTTTTGCTCTAAGATGTTCCGTTGATTTTTAAATTAATAAAATGTGAACGCTGCGGCGGGAGAAAAGTATTTTTAAATATTGTTTCCATTGACTGCCACAATGTTTTAACAACTCAAAGCTATGTAAATGCACCTACACACACAAACATATTTTAAAATTTGAGCTACTACCAAAAACAAAAGTTATGATTTTTTTTCAATTTTGAGGTTATAAAAAAAAAATTGTTTTTATCAACTTTTTTTTACAGATTTGACATCCTGTTGACCACCCTGTGAAAAGTGTTAGGATGTTTTGTAACACGTTGTATAGGAACTCATAAAATTCAAAATATTTACAACACAAAATCATTTACGCGAAAAGGCTCTTGTGCCAATGAATTTGGCTGGTCTGGCTGTACTTGGCAAAAAATATGTCTCACGGGTGATTTATATCCGGTTGCCCCCTACTTAACCTAAGTGACCTAGTCGGCGTCTAGAGTACAAAATATTACAGCGAAATTACAACGCTCGGTGCTAAACCACTAATATTTACACCTAAACATAATTCCAGCCAAAATTGCCACTTGGACCGGCGATTTATGGCCACCTGAGGGTACGTGCTAGTTACTGGCAACAGCTGCCACTCGACCTGGGACTCGACTCGTTACTTGCAGTTTCTACAAGACGGAGTTATACTATACAAGGTGTTATTGAACTAACGCAAAACAATAGAAGCAATTATTTAAACAAAAGAACGATTTTAAGAGAAAGAAAAGTGCAATAAACATCGGTTGGATGCATGAAGTCTGTAATTTTTTTATGCTTTGACGTACATCCAATGATACAAAATAAAAATACTTTAATAAATAAATAAACTTCAAAGCTTTAATAGCATTATCATAACGCCCCTGAAGTCCAGGAAAAAAACCCTCTATAGTAAAAAACATCAACAAGTCTACATCTTTCGTTGATGATTTTTATTCAGCATACTGGCACATCTACTCTTATAGTATGCACATATTTATTTTTATTTTTTCTTAATTAGTTATCTAAAAGTAGACTAACGTACTTTACCTTCAAAAACATAGAGTAAATAGTCTAGCCTTGGAGTTTTTCTTGTTACTCTTGGAGACGAAGGACGTTTTACAAGGTAATTATTAGAGTGCTCTAGACTAGAGGGTCGTTTCGCGTAGAATACAAAGTTATTTTTAAGTATAAGCACGATAGGTAATGAGATACATTTTATCAGTCTGAGATGGCTTCGAATTCAAAATTTTTATTCTAAATAGTCGTAAAAATAAACAACTTTCAATTTAAGGCTGAAAGATAGCAGCTTGGCGGGAAATTCAAAATTTTCACAGCTTTTTACATTTTGTAGCTAAACTGAGCTATTTTTGTTCAGCGGTTTTTCGTTCGCGGCAATAGCATAGTATTCTTTTCATTATTGTAAACAACAGAACAACAATAATTCAGCCGATTATGTGTTCTGGTCTACGACAAGTTTTTTGGGCAGTGCCACTGCTTCGTAGACCAGAACACATAATCGGCTGAATTATTGTTGTTTACAATAATGAAAAGAATACTATGTTATTGATGATGATGATGATGACATCCTTTTATCCCTTATCAGGGACATAGGGCTCGAAGAAGAGATCTCCATTTTTCGGTCTTGCGCGGCAGTCTCTAGCTCCTTCCAGCCGAGTCCAGTTGATGCAGCCTATTTCTCAACTGAGCGCCTCCAGGTAGTGCGGGGGCGTCCCGGCCGTCTCTTGCCAGTAGCTTGCCACGTCAGTGCTTGTTTGGACAGGTGACTGTCTGGTCTCCGCAACGCGTGTGCGATCCATCGCCATTTTCTTTCGAGGATTTCCTTGTGTAATGGCTTTTGGTCAGTCAGCTCCCATAATCTTACATTGGATATGGTTCGTGGCCAGTAGATCCCTATGTTATTGCCGCGAACAAAAAATCGCTGAACAAAAATAGCTCAGTTTAGCTACAAAATGTAAAAACTGTGAAAATTTTGAATTTCCCGCCACGTTGCTATCGTCTTACCTTAACTGAGAAAAATACAGCCGTCATTGTTGCGAGAAAGTAATGTGAAGTGCTGATAAACAATTTATTTCGGTTGCTAGTAAAAATACCCAAACTTTAAAGTGGAAAACCACGGAGATAAAAATGTACTAAGTAATACCTCAACTTTATAGAAGCTATGTCAGTTACAATGCCGTCTTAAACTATGGTGGCGCCCCTGGGCACACAAGAATTTTTGGGGCCCTTTTGTGCCCAAATTCTTGCGGCGAAATTTTTTTTTACATTATGATGCCACGTTTTCTGTCAAATTTAACATTGTCGTTGGCTTATTTTATCACTGCTCACTGTCACTGTGCCCGACAAAAATGTTCTGAGAATAAATTTTAGAGAAATTGTCGGTCTTTCGGGGCCCCCCGGGCCCCGTTTGCCCAAGGTAAAGACGGTATTGGCCAGTGACACAAAATTTTGGCATTTCGTAAGTTATGACGTTTTAAAGACCTAATTTTAAACACGTCATTTCGTGGAACATCTTTACTTAACAAAAGCCTGTAAAATGAGTAATTGTTGCCAGTAAGGTACGGCTATTAATCATTTTAAAGCCTGCAAATTATAGACCCTACCGTACCCTATTGTATGAAAGACTTTGGGCATGATACTTATTTGTTTAATTAGCACAGGCTGTAGGCAATTACCTAGGACACCAGTGAAAGCATCGTCAATAATTTATACTTGAGGAGTTAGTATCACTAGCTTTTGCCTGCGACTTTGTCCGCACAGAGTTCGATCGAAAGTTGTAACGGAAATTTTCCTCTCGGCAAAAGGCCGGACGAGGGTAGGTAAAGAGAATAAAATGAAACCACGAAATGCCTATGTTTTTCCCCGTTATTGATGCAGTGCGGACAAAATCATGTGAAAAGCCAGTAGTAAAAGCCAGTATTAACAGACTTAAAAAAGGGAGGAGGTATTCAATTCGACCCGTCTTTATTAAAATGTTTTTTCCCTCAAAACTTTTTTCCAGATCGACTGATTTTAATGATTCTTTTTGTAGTGGTTATAGTGAAGTCGATTTTTTTTTGTTATAATTTTTTTTTAAGTATTCTGGTGTGTGAGTCTTTGTTCTAAATTTCATCCAAATCTGTCGAGTCTTTTGAGCGTGAAAGTCTCGTGATAATGTAATGTAATGTGGTGATTTATAACGCAATGTAGAAAAGTGATTATTATTAGAGGGCTAAAACGTAGGCAATTCAAGCCCTAAGGAGAAGAAAACTTTTCCACAGTAGGTATTCGCACCATCCCACAACTTTCAGGTTGGTATAAAGATCAAAATCGAATACCACGGCTTGTCCACAGTCGGTCGTTATTGGAAATTCCCCGGATACTTCCCGTTCCCAATGATAACATTACAGGTCTTTATAGCGGCGACGGACAAAGGAAATTATGATCTATTTGTTGGAAAATAGAGTGTTTATTAACATGGCAATTTTAATTAGAGGTCGTAGTGCAATTTTGTCGTGGTAATTCTTGGATAATGCAAGCGTGCTAGTTTGAAAGTGCATGCTGATTAAAACTTCGTAGCGTAATAATGAACTTTGCGCTTTATATTTCGCGAGTGTAGGGACACTTATGCACAGTTCTTGAAAGCGTTCTCAAGTAGATTTCAACTTCATTTACAAGAGAAACAAGAAAGTTTTGCTTTTCAATTAAGGTGCTATTTCGATCGGCACGTTTTTGAAGTGGTGTACCTGCTTATCAAAAGAAGCCACTAGTTTGATAAATTAGTATATTAAGGGTGGTATTAATAGTCGTCTGAGATCACCTACTTGAGCTCGATCTCAAGTAGGGAAACTTAGAAAAGTCAAATGCTGATGTCAAGCCTTGGCTAATGTCATACTTGAGTATCTAGCTGTCAGCATAATTAATAGACACTATCTAGAGATTGACATTGACATTAGCCTAATTTTCATTCGAAAGAAATAATTACAAAAAGTGTCGATGAAGGTCGCTTTTTCTAGTAGTTTGACAAATATTAACGACATATAGGCTTAAATTACATTAGTTTGACATTGTGATAGATATTTTAGTTTATTTTATATTATTAAAAACCAACATTGAGTTTTTTTTTTAATGGAATCTGTGCCTTTCGCACTGCTCTGTTTTCCACATGGCGTGCGAGTGAGTTTAGCGCCTTAAACCTACAAAATAGTCACAATCTCCAAACGATTTTACACTAGTCGAAAATCAATTTCCGCATATATAACTAAACTTTTCAACAGGTAGCTCCGTAACTCCAACTGAAACGGTATTGGCTTCAGCTTAGCGGACTTCATGCCCCAGTTATGGCAGTCGGAAGTTCAATATCCTGTATAGGTAGACCTATATCATCTGCTAGGCAGTACCTGTGACCCAATCGAATCTGAGGCAGGCAGGAGGCAGGCTATATTTTCTGCCCTAGTAAATCTGGGGTCTGATTCTGAGCGATAAAGCTCTCAATACTGAATAATTTTTTAATAATTTTTACGAAAAAAATGGTCATAACAAAAATACATACAAATATTTTTTCTTACATAGATCTATAATAACCAACTTCAAAATACGCTAATTTCACACTTGATAGTTTCACCATCTTATAATCTAAATTAAATGAGTACTTACCTTTTTTTTTTTCTATTAAATCACGGTTTTACTCACTAGTAATTTGTCGGTGTAGCCGACTAGTTTCGGTTCTCATTCGGAGACCTTCTTCATGGAGAACGAGACGGCCCTCGCGACGCCACACTTACCTTTTGTATTTTTTTAATTCCTTTGGCGACTTAGGTCTATCAGGAAAAAACGACCAGGTATAAAAATGTAGACGTCGAGTTGCGGAAAACAGCTCGTTTTACCATTACCATTACATTGCCATAAAAAAAAAACGTTTTAACTTTTCCCATCAAAATGTTTAATAATATTGGGCTTCCTGTAGTGCCCTGACTACAAATATTATAAAAATCTGAGGTTATTGAGAAAAAACTGTATTTTTCCCGTTACAGTGCCCTAATAATAAACTTTAGTGTGGACGATAGTTAATTTTAATGATTTGATAATCTGTTTCCTACCGTCTTAACGATCGTTAACTTGAAAGCCGATAGCTTCAGAATAACGTTCTACACGTGAGAGTCTCCACCAGAGCAAAAGGAACTCTAACTCGCGCAATTTACGATCCAAATTAGATGCCAGGATTTCAATTTAGATTTCACACTCGGATTGTCAGGGCGCCTTGCATGCAATAAGTAGTTACAGAAGAACTAATCTGGACGTCCACAATAATAGATGGACCGCTGGATATAAAACGTGTTACAAAAGGGCCTTACTGTTTTTGCAGGGTCTAATCTAACCTATTGGTCAACAGGATGAAATTTCTGTAAAAAAAAAGTTGAAAAAAAACAATTTTTATTTTAATACTTCAAAATTGAAATTTTTAATAGTTATTTGTTATGCAAAGATGCAAAACTTTTGTTTGTAGCTTGTATTCAGAAGCACAAGACGCACATGATATTGCATCCGTGCGAAACACATAACTTTCATCTCACAGAGCGAGGAAATGATTAAGTTAGATGCAAGAAAAACAATAGACATTTATAGAGCGGAATACAACGAAAGCTCTAAAGCTTGATAAGGCCATTCATGCAACGTAGTGCAACTTTCCAGAAATAGCTAACAACGTTATGTCGTGATGATATATCCGCGAAGGATTCATCAGAGTCCCCAACAATTTGCCTTTAAGGTGGGATGATACTCGTAGCAACGTGGCGGGAAATTCAAAATTTTCACAGTTTTTTACATTTTGTAGCTAAACTGAGCTATTTTTGTTCAGCGATTTTTCGTTCGGGGAAATAACAACGTATTCTTTTCATTATTGTAAACAATAGAACAACAATAATTCTGCCGATTATGTGTTCTGGTCTACAAAGCAGTGGCACTGCCCAAAAAACTTTTCGTAAATCGCTTAACAAAAATAGCTCAGTTTAGCTACAAAATGTAAAAAACTGTGAAAATTTTGAATTTCCCGCCACGTTGCTATCGTCTACTCTTAAGGTCATGGGCAATGCAAATTAGTGCCGTCAATGAAAAAAAAAGTCATGTATTCTTTTTGGAAAGCACTCAAATGTAACCGTTTTTGGTGGTGGCGTACTAGAACGAACTAGAATCTGAAAAGTTTTTAATTTTACCCGTCGAGTGGGCCTTCTTTCGGCCCCTAAATTATGGACGTAGGTACCCTGTGACGTAACATAGTAATTGGTTTTGGGGTAAGGGATGACATTTTGGCCTGTCCCAGTAATATTAGAGCTTCAACAAACCTGAATGACGTGCGGTGTTGCGGAATTTTGATATTTATGAGGACGAGGGACGGATTGCGGTTATATCGCGTCATTTAGGCGTTTCTGTTGAAAATATTTTTGGTCTTGGAATGGATTGTAATGTGATTTACATTTTAGGAGGAGCGGGTGATCATGCTCCTCGACTATAAAGGAAAATAACAGATTTTCACCAGCGCATTAGTTTTTTTTATTTTTGTATTTTTTTTTATTATGTTTGACAAGAAGGTTAAGGTCTCATCTGCGATGTCACATTTCTTAGGCAACTATTACTGTTTAGGTAACTGTTTACCACGGTTCTGATGTACTGGATATCCCAACAAATAGTGTCAAGCGAAAGTCCAGCAGTTTTTTTTTTTAAGTTTATAGGCATTACTATGTCCCTCCCTTCACTCTTCTAGTGTGAGTGAAGGGTGCTACTGGTCGTTGCATAAATCATCTCATTACGTAGATTCGAAAGCCCATGAGAAAGTGTAACCCCTGTATTTTTGTCCCCAGGCTACCTGGAGCCCTACGTGTCTCCAGCCAGCCTGGACCAGCTGCTGGTAGCCAGTGACGTGGTGGGCAACATCAGGTTCAGCCACCCCACGCTCTACGTGTTCCCGGGCGGGCAGGGCGATGCCGCGCTCTTCGGTATCAACGGGTTCAACATGCTGGGTGAGTCAATCTTACCGAAAAGGTCAACCTCCCAAAAGAACCACTTCCCAAAACGACCAATTCCCAAAAGTTCAACTTCCCAAAAATACCACTTCCCAAAACGACCACATCCCAAAAGGTCAACTTAACAAAAATACCACTTCCCAGAATGTCCACTTCCCAAAGGGTCCTCTTCCCAAAACGTCAAATTTATTTATAAGTAAGTACAGTCGACAGCACATCAGACTATATGTTGTAAAGTCGCCCGTATCGTAACTGAGTAAAGTGCAGGCGTGTAAAGGTCAACGTTTAAGTTTTAAAAGGTCAGCGTGTTGTCGACTGTACCTATATCTATCTATCCAGCCTATATCTATGAAGTGCTCACAGCCTCGTTGGTGTTCAATCCATTGGCAAAGTTAAGAAACATCAGGCGCGGTCGGTCAGTCCATGGATGGGTGACCGCTAGTGGCAATTGGGTACGCAAAGTTTTTTGTTCGAAAGTCCGTTATTGGCTTAAACTTATCTTTAGACAATATTGAGAAACTAATTTAAATATTTTTTATTTTGGTCCAGTAGTTTTGTTTTTATGCGCTACTAAAATGTTTTGTTCCTATGACCGCCAACAGTATGCAGACCGTCGCGTGAAGGTCATAAAACCGTATCTTTGAAACGTTGTAAAATCCAAACTACTGAACCAAAATAAAAAATATTGAAATTAGTTTCTCAATATTGTCTAAAGATAAGATTAAGCCAATAACGGACTTTTGAACAAAAAACTTTGTGTACCGAATTATATCTGAGCACTTCCGTGCTGCGCAAGACACGTTAAGCCGTTGGTCCCGGCTGTTGTTGATTATGTAATGTGTCTTTTTCTAACATAGGTAAATACTTTTGTTAGTAAAACCAATAAATAAATATCTGAAAGAGAATAAACGACTATGATTTGTTAGGATTGTATGTAACAAGAATTGCTTACAACCACGGTTCAAATTATTATTCTCTGGCGAAACACCAGATATTAATCTGTGTAGAAACATAAGCCCCTAACGTGTTGCATACGTTTACTCTGAGAGAGGGCATCACGGGCGCTTAGAATATGCTAGCACACTGCAGTTTAATAATTAACCTAAGCTTCTAATTAATAATTAAACTGGGGATGAGTCGCCAACTAAGCCATTTTTATCCGTAACGGGGTAGTCATTTCATTACGTGTAGAGCCTAGGCTGACAAAGCTGTCAGGATGGTATAGGTGCTGGGCAAGCCTATCTAAAACCATGGCCCAGGCATTGCAGCGTCAAGTGGTCTCTTCATCCATCTAGTGTGAGTGAAGGTGCCACTGGACGCTGTATAAATCATCTCATTACGTAGATGCAAAGGCCTTATAGTTTAAAGCCTAGGGTAGTTCAAGTAACAAATGACATTCAAGACACCACTGTAACTGTGACCACGATCCCTGCAATGGTCTCAAAACGTTGGCAAAAACGTAATAATAAACGATATCTAGTGTTCAATCCAGTAAAATTGTAGTTTAATAAGGTAGTAAAACTTCAACAAAATAACTAAGACTAGGTACGACTAAACATAAAGATATTCATTTGGGAGAGTCTCGTAAAAGCCAGAATTCCCAAATGCCTATTGCGACCTTCTACACCTTAGGACGTAAGCACACTATAGCGACCGCAAGTGAGCTCAGAATCCCCTTTACTCTTGTCTTGCGCCAGAGTCAGATCTGTCTCTCTCCACCATTGTTCGCATATTGTTCGCGAGACTTTTGCAGCCGAAGGGTTAGCATGACCATGACCTAACCATCACCACGTTGCTATAGCGTCTACACTGACCACCATAAAACAAAGAACATTTGCACCTAAAATACCCTTATACAGTCAACCATAACTAGGTACTAAATTCAAAATTCAAAATACCCCCGACATTAAATTTAGCTTCAAATAAGCGTATGAAGCATATCTCATAAACGGCTGAACCAATTTTGATAAAACACTAATCATAATCACTGATAGATTATACAACGTGTTACAAAAGATACTAACTCTTTTTACAGGGTGTAACCTGCTGGTCAATATAATGACAAATCTGCAAAAAAAAGTTGAAAAACACAACTTTTTTTTTATAACCTCAAAATTGTAAAATTTTCAAAACTTTTTGTTTTTGGGTTTAGTTCCAATTAAAAAATATGGTTGATTTCTTAGCTGTATTTGAATACCTTCAGGCTGTTAAAACATAGTGAAAGTCTATGGCAACAGTATTTTAAAAATACTTTTCTCCCGTCACAGAGGTTACATTTTAATTATTTAAAAATCAAAGGAACGTCATAGAGCTAAAAACATATTTTGGTTGTGTTGTGATCCCTATGATCAGGTACCATGACCCTGTAAAAAGAGTTAGCATCTTTTGTAATACCTTGTATAAGAACACTCGTTAGAAAACCTGCTTTCAAATTTTAAAAAAAATCTTAATCAAATCTGTTCACACGTACACTCGGCCACAGTCTCAGATACCCCTTTTTGTTCGATTGGCGCCCTTATGCCGCGCGCGGTAAGAGCTGCCATGGGGTATCTGAGATTGTGGCCGACCGTACAAGAGCTACGATGCCACAGACACACACACGTAGCGGTCAAATTTTTAACACTCATTGACTTCATTCACTTTTAATGATTCGCGATATTTAGACATTATTGTATTCGAAACGGGTCGAATCGCGATTGGTTTTGACTCATTGACTTCGTTCGAAACATCATCAATCGAATCGAGATGAGAATCGTGAAAAAATTGTGCAGTGGATTCTCAGTGGAACAGACTCATTTTTCTCGCCTCCAGCCAAGACAGGTTCTCTTGCCAGTATATCAGATGTTTCGCTGCGGTGGGCGAAGGCTCAGGCCGTTGGCTCTCCGCCAAGTGGTGTCCGTCCGGCGGGATACCGAAATATCCAGAAAAATTGCCCGGAATCCCGCCCCGGGCGCTCCGTAACTAAATTACTGCGCAAATGGGAAATGGCCGGCTCGGCTGCGGAGTGGACTACGGTATAGACTTTGAGGGACAATGTGAGCTTGGCGTCAATATTTGCATGTCGCCCTGACGTCAAGCGCCTCTCCCAGCGAGCGCCATATTTTCTATTCTTGGCCATTCTTAACGAGCGCCTGAGCGGAACTATTGTAGCTTTGGTTTCTATTACGAGTAATACTTGTTCCATTGTTGACTAGAACATGCACCATATTGTGTGGCCAACTGTTCCTACATGTATTAATATTTTTCAAAGAAATCTAGATCACAATGCAAAGCTGTCTTATCACCAAAAAGTCTAGACGGTCGGTGGAAACATAAAACATTATAGAGAGAGACGTTTATGAAACGGGTGAATGTGAGGAAAATTGGAGTGCTCGGAGACGTGTGAATAGCTCCGGTTATGAAGTTTATTAGTAGAGAGAGGCAAGTAAGCTGATATGATAGACAAGAGTCTTTTTTCTAACTTCAAAATCGGTGAAAAAAAGTATTTGCATCTACGCAATGAGATGATTCATACAGCGTTCAGTGGCACCTTCATTCAAACTTGGTTGAAGTGACCACACGGACCCTGGGCCTGGGACATGAAGTTTAAGGCACAAATAGCGCCGCCAATAGAAAAAATAATCATATCTTCTTTTTGGAAGAGTTTTATGCCAAAAACTCTTCATTAGGTTATCAACGCGAGCCTTAACTATTTTTAAGATATAAGGTTTAGATTCCACATTGTAGAACCTACGCGGTTCATTGTAGGTTCTGGAATCTAAACCTTAGGTCCTGACACACGGAAGAGACGTGAGAAGACGAGTCGCGGACGACACGTCAGTTTAATGTCACTGTCATATAACCCGTGCCATTAAAGAAACGATATATAAATGGCGGACACTCTCGCGCCCTCTCGCTTTAATCATATCTCCGTCTATACTCACACGTAACGTTAGCAAAGTCATTTTAGGCAGTCCTGATTAGTCACCTACGGTTGGCTAATAAAACACGCCAAAATACGTTCGCCTCTTATTGATTTTATAATGTTTGTCGAGTTATTTCAATATTGTAGTTTACTTTAAATGTTGTTATTCGTTGAGGTTTGTATTATATACTACGTTTTAATATTTTTGATCTTATTTTCATAAAGATTGTTGTTTAATCACAAACCCAACGTAGAACAATTACCTAATCAATAAAGAAAGCATCGTAAAACAATATTTCCTAACCAAAAATGTAAGAAAGTTTTAGGTATGAACCGAAATCGTATTTTCGTAACCTCTTTTTCAGACCTTACCATAGGTACCCGCCGCCATTTTCATATCGTTTCTCTATTGGCACGGCTTATACATACAAAATGTATAAAAGCGACGCGACGCAATACACACAGAAGAGACGGGACGCGGCAACGCAAAACGTCAAATCAACGCAAATGTCACGTCCGCCCGCGTCCTCGTCCCACGTCTCTTCTATATGGCTGGCGCTTTAGATGGAGTATACCATCCTTGATACCATTCAATTTGACTTTTGAAAGATTTTGACTGACTTCATTTATCTGACACGAGCTAAACGAGTCTTCGATCTTCAAACAGACGCTAGTTCGCGCAGAAGGGGTAGATAATAATTATGTGAGGGGAGCCCTCGTTGCGCGAGTCCAACTCGCACTTGGCCGGTTTTTTTTTCACGAAACACAATCTGTTATGGGAATAAAAGTAGAACTTTTGGGAAGTGGAAGTTTTTTTAAAGTGGAAGTTTTGGGAAATGGTTTATTATTAACTTTATTGCACAAAAACTAAAAAGATAAACATAAATAACAGAGCTGTGAGACATTATGTACAAGGGCGGACTTATTTCTAAAAGAAATTTCTTCCAGCCAGCCCAGAATGGTACTTTTGGGAAGTTCTCAGTTTCGACCGAAAGGGTAGAAAGGCGTTTAGTTCCAATAGTTTGATGAGGACACCGGAGACTGAGCCTTGACCCTCTGGAGCTATCGAGCACGCACTTAGCCTTCAGCCCTCGAGAGCTGGCCGGGAGCCAAGTGTGTGAGCCCGATCGCTTACACGCCTTCGCATCTCTTGCAGACTATTTATAAGGCTCAAGCCTTTTTTCGCGTTTCTGAGAGACTCTGCGACACTTTGACGACTGAGGCCCGGTTTCTGAATTGAGAATTTTACTGAGTGAATACTTAACTATCGTTCTGTCACGTTCTTTTGTGAGAAATCCGCAGAGGCAGTACGATATTTAAGTACTTGCTTAGCGAATTTCTCAAATCATAAACCGGCAGTGAATCAATTTGGTCCAAGGAAAGTGTCCTCTCCGAACGCTGCGGTGTCCGGATAATCCGGACATGTTTAGTTGAAGTAGGATTGAGAATGGTGTAGGTGCTGGGCAAGCCTACACATCCCAGGCACTACACATCTACACACAACCAAAAATACGAGCCAAAAATTTATCAGCTGATTCATACATTTGGTACAGTGCTGCCACTTAGATTACTACCTTAGTAAGTACTACTTAAGTAAGATCTAACTGAGACAAGTCACTCCTCAACTAAGTACCTAGTGGTGGTTAGATTATGTCCAGCTAGCTTTTGCCCGCGACTTTGTCCGCGTGGACTACAGAAAAAGGATATATGCTTTACTTTGCTCCTAAGTGTAAAAGCGTGATAACATGTAGCCTATGTGTTATTTTGATGTCTAAGCTATCTCTATTTCAAATTTCATCCAAATCCGTTCAGCCTTTTCAGCGTGAAAGAGTAACAAACATCCATCCATCCATCCATCTATGCATCCATGCTTACAAACTTTCGCAAATATAATATTAGTAGGTTAGGATAGTACGAAGGATGTAACTGGTCGACTGTGTGCTGTAACACAATCCTGTTGAACTAACAAACTCTCAGCCCGCTCTTGACATCTGACCACAGTTATAGGCACATATTAAATAGC
This sequence comes from Zelleria hepariella, assembly GCA_949319315.1. NCBI lineage: Eukaryota > Metazoa > Arthropoda > Insecta > Lepidoptera > Yponomeutidae > Zelleria > Zelleria hepariella. Next base: position 1,087,837 of record OX439393.1, on the reverse strand, counting down.
CCTGTCCCTTATATTATAGCTATATGTAAAGGGTATAACAATAAATCTTTGTGAAAGTAAAAATGTAAGAAGGTTTGATTTATTGTTTTTATAAACTGTTTCAGCATCGCCTGTCTTATCGAAGTTTACAGCTGCAGAACAAAAGAGTAGGGAAAAGTATTGTATCGAGCGCTATACAATAGGTGCTTCTATTAGGTGGTCACTCTAGCTAGACTAGTCATTCTACTGTGAACTTATTACAGTAGGCCTAGTATGGCGGCCGTAGAATCCGCTTTTGTCTACGATTATCCTAAAGATATTGTATGAAAATTCTTATACGTATATATATAAAAGTCGAGTCTAGTTCGTTTGATTATTTAGGTATCTATATCTCGAGTCTCGAACCTCTAACACGAATTAATTTTTGCGATGTACGTCGAAGGGAGATTTTTCACATCGTAACTAGCAATAGCCGATCTACATCCTAGCATATTTCCATTAGTTCCGCAGTGTCGGAGCCCCTTTCGTTCTAGGAAACCAATTTTCATTAGTTCTACAATATCCGACCCGCTGTAATGTTCTCGGGCACCATTTCCACTGGACCGTAAAGATAAATTACGAACAGTCAATATGTGCGGATAGCTCCTGGAATCTAGACCGACTTTCGCTACTTTAAGTGAGGATATACCTATTACAAAATTCAAAAGTTTAAAAATACCCCCGGCATTTTTACTTAAAATTAGAATATCTCATAAACGGCTTAACCGAATTTGATGTAACATGTCTAAGAGGTCTGTTCGGTACTTGCCTCCTTTCTGATTTTGCCCCCTTATTGTGATTCCCATAGTATTTGTAGAGATTTGCCCCCTTTTTTTAAAAACCCTGCACTCGCTAGAAACCCTATTTCAAATAAACCGCATCCAAATCGGTTCATCCGTTTAAGTACGGTGCCACAGACTGATACAGACACTCATAGCGGTCAAACTTATAACACACCTCTTTTTATATCGGGGGTTAAAAAATTATTACTCAACGAAAAGAAGATCGGTTTTGCAAATAGCATTGAAATTGACATTGACATCAGCCAAGGCTTGACATTAGCATATTTTGACTTGAGTCCGCTCTTGAGTCGACGACTCTTAATACCAGTGTGGCATTGAAAGTGTTAAACAAACTCAAATCTGAATGCCTCCCTTCAAAATGCATCCGCAATCCATTAGCGAACCCAGAAGGCATCTGTAAACTCCATTTGCAATTCGAGGATTGAAACAACAGAGCTTAACCTACTGCTGGATTTCAAACTGGGTAATATTACACCGACTCAATTTATGTTAGGTAGTAACTTTTGATGATTCGCGATATCTATCTATCTTCTATCTTCTATCTTCTATATATATAAAAATGAATCGCCGTGCATTAGTCTCGCTAAAACTAAGAAACGGCTTGACCGATTTGCATATTTACTGTTTTGTTTAGTTTACCATAGTTCAGGGTAGGTTTAAAAGCAAAGAAAAATGGGAAAAGTTCAAGGATTAGCTGAAAAACGGAAGAAATAAAAATTGGTAATTTTGTATTGGAATCGCCATTTTTGACGCGGAGAGTCAAACTATTTCAGGTGATACGAAGTTCACCGGGTCAGCTAGTTTACACATAATTTTAGTTTAAAACGGGTCGAATCGCGGTACGTTTAACAGGTAAATCAATTAGGTACCTTAGATAATCTGAATGTGGCCTCCCAACCGATCTCTTCCCCTGCCGAGGTCGCCATTCCGCAATGGACTTCGTCCATCTACCAACCACCATCATCAGTGCGTCTAGCCAGGTGTCCCGCCCACTTCCACTTCAAAGACGTTATGCCAGATGGTCCGATTACATGGCCCAAGTAGCAAGAAAGCACAGGATTGTAAGCGATGGGGTGAGCATGAAGAGGTAAAGACTCAGCTGAAGGTGTCAACAGGCTGATGATGATGAATTTGAATCTTATTTTTTAACCTTTGCACTCTTTCAAAGTCGATGTATCGACGACGTAATTAATTTACCTGCCTACAAAAGTAACCGCGGTTCTACCAGTTTTTAACCAAAATGGAAATGCGTCCGTTCAAAAATTGCTTATCTACGGAATGGTTAGAATGAAGTGACATTTTTACGGTACAGCCGGTTCTCCTCCTTGCATCGGTATCCTCATCACTGAGGCTCGTGGTCATTCGATCGGAGCAATCCTTGTCGTACGATGCGTCGCAGTTGTTCCTATCTGCGGCTAGGTGTATGGCATCATCGAATATTGTTGTGTTGAGTGTGGAGCGGACTTGGTCGGTCCAATGTGTCGGGCATCTTCCTCTTGGTCGCTTTCCGTCGATATTGCCAGTAACAATTAATTTTTCTAAGTTTCCGCTGTCTCTCGTGGCAATGTGACCAAAATATTCGAGGATCCTACGTGTGCAGATGGTGAAGAGTCGCGTTTTTATTTTAACTCATCCAATATCGTCACGTTGTGCGGTGTGCTGTCCAATGTTTGTCCAACATCCTCCGGTACAGCCGGTAGGTATATGACAATAAAACACATACATACAGCCCGAGTCCGACCAATTTATTTTTCAATCAAATGTGTGCCACAATATTTTTCGCCCACTGTTTGAACGATTTTATCGACACATTTCCATCCAGTGTTTTTGTTTGCTCAACAGAGAGCTTCCGATTGATTTTACGTGTTTCGTAAATGGGTCCTTTGCAATAATTGGCAGTGAATATAACTCTACCACTTGGTTTATTTCAGACTAAAATTGTAGAAGTTTGTGACTGTAACTGTTTCTGAAAAAAATATAAGGGGTTAAGTTAAGCTTTAACCCGGCTGTGTTAGCATGGTTCACACATGAAATTAAACTCTATTGCTCCGCAATATAGTCCAAAACCAATGCAAATTGTATGGTACCACGGTTGGGTTAAATAAAATCGTACAAAAATTTCATAAAACGTAGAATGTCATAAATATTTACCAAAATTTGAATTAACCTTTTTACTACGCGCCAAGTCGTAGAGATATTTCTTCACCTATAAAGCAACTTTTTTTACACGATATTATGAGATTGTACCTAAAAGGCACCTACCTAAAGGATACCTGCACCATGGATACCGGATACCTGGACCATGGAATTGACAGAATGGCATTTAGAGCAACTAGTAGCACAGTGCATAGCTTTATATTAAAACTAACTATCATAGATTCAATCAAGGAACACCATAAATTCCAATAAGACCTTCAAGCCTTAGATACAGAGTGGAAACTACCAAATGATACTCAAACAAAGGCATTCACGATCAAATGAGTTGTGGGTGCATATTTCAGTTTAAACGCTCCGACGCAGCACTATTGCATTAAAAGCTAACTGGAAATTAATGTTTGTGGCTGAATTCAAACGTGATATACGGGTTTGTGTTAATGAAAACAATAGCTAGAAGTCAAGTAAATACAGGGTGTTAAAAGACCGCCAACAGACCCGAAAGCCACGCATACTAGACACAAAAACAAAGTACTTTTTCGATAAATTATTGCTGGGAAATGATTTTGTTTTTTTAGGTTTATAATTTTGAAAAATATTTTATCACGCAATGGACGTGTAACGCACAGAAGTCATATTGCGCAAATGTAGGTATAAGTTTATGTTTCTTAAGCTTGAAGTGCCGATGTTTAGAATATATTGCGGGTTGCAATTTTAACGTCATTTTTTGTAAGAAATATTAATAATTTTGATATGGCTCCTTAAGAAGGTATGTTAAGAACTAGATACTGAATACATTTCTGCAAAAAAAAAGTTTTGAAAAGTCCAACTTTGAACCTCATTATCTCGGAAACCGTTGATTTCCCAGGCATAGTTCCTGAGGCAAAAATTTTCATTATGATGATGACAATACGTGGTTTCCCGCTTTGTTGGCGGTCTTTTAACACCCTGTATACAAATGAAGCTACAATAATGAATACATTTCTGCAAAAAAAAAGTTTTGAAAAGTCCGACTTTGAACCTCATTATCTCGGAAACCGTTGATTTCCCAGGCATAGTTCCTTAGGCAAAAATTTTCATTATGATGAGGACAATAAGTGGTTTCCCGCTTTGTTGGCGGTCTTTTAACACCCTGTATATAAATGAAGCTACGGATTAGCAATATGTATAAACTTAAACTAAGGCCTCTACGTAATGAGATGATTTATACAGCGTCCAGTAGCACCTTCACTCACACTAGATGGGTGAAGCGACCACTCGGCGCTGCAGTGCCTGGGACATTGTTTTAGATGGAGTAGGCTTGGCCAGCACCTATACCATCCTGACAGCTTAGTCGGCCTGGCCCACAGGAAAGACAAAGTCAATACGTGTGGAGCCAACTAAGGCGCGGGTATAAACTTAAAACCTAAGTTACTGCACTGATTCCGAGTGTTCAGCTGCTGTCTGTTGAGGAGTTCCGTTCTCCATCACCGAAGTTCTTCACCATTTTGTATGGGACCACACGGAAAGTACCTAAGTACACACTTCAAACAAAAAAAAAATCTTTGAACTCGGTCCACCTAGAAAAAAGTTCTGAGGTAACAACTTAGATGAAAACAAAAAAGGGAAGATACGGCACAGTCTTACTAGCAGCCGTGAAAAAATGGGCTCGAACGCACTCATGCACATAAACTCAGCACAGCTTTAAATCGGTGAATAAGCGATACGCTAAACCAACAAGCCCGAGCGAGACAAGAACAGTGTCCAACCGGTCAGTGTCCAACCGGCGACTGAATGAAAGTGAGTCCATGGACTCATTTTGCAGGACCACGCGTAATGGGTGAGTGCCGTATCTTCCCTTTTTTGTTTTCATCTAAGGGTAACAAACATAAAATGTAAAAATACCTTCTCCTCTTTTTTTGAAGTCTATTAAAATACAATGTCTTGGGAAGACATATTAGGCTTTTCTTTGACTTAGGTATACTCGCACATAACCACAGAATACATACTCCTAATATAGTACGTGCCACCACGAAATCAAAGCAAGAGTGGCTTAGACGATCTAGGTTATGTAATCAAATAGGTACTTACTATGAGAACCTTTTCAAAGCTAATAAAGTGCAAAACCAGTCCCCGTAGCATGACTTTTATCGAGGCGGATTTATCCAACAAAATTGCGGTTTATCAGCATTTTTGACGTCTATAGTGGGTTCTAAATCGCTCTCGACGATGTATAACCCACTATAGACGTCAAAAATGCTGATAAACCGCCATTTTGTTGGATAAATCCGCCTCGATAAAAGTCATGCTCCCCCCGCTGGGGCTGTAATAGAGAGATTTCGCAAGAGTTAACAAACTCATAAGTACAGTCAGCCACACGCTATGATACCCCTTTTTGTTCGATTGGCGCCCTTATGGCTCCGTATAAGGCTAACTAGCGCCACCAATGTTGAAAAAATCATATCTTCCTTCAGAAGAAGTTTCTGAAAAAATCCTAAGATGAGCTCATGCGCCATGCTTTTCTAGATTTTTAAGTGAAGGTACCCAACTCAATTTCTAGTCTTAAGCTGAAAAATTTTCGATAACCGCCAAAAACGGCCGCTTTTGGCGGTTATCGAAATTTTTTTAGCTTAAAAGTAAATTTCGAAGAGGGTATCTACACTTAAAAATCTAGAAAAGCATGGCGCATAGGCTCATCTTAGGATTTTTTCAGAAACTTCTTCTAAAGGAAGATATGATTTTTTTAACATTGGTTGCGCTAGTTAGCCTTATACGGAGCCTTATGCCGCGCGCGGTAAGAGCTGCCATGGGGTCTAGACTGTGGCCGACCGTACCAGCAGAATGGTTAGGTAAGAGTAGTTGGGAAAGCTCCTTGTTTGCCAGTACCCGTAGGTATACGAGTAAGGATTGAGTTTTACGAGTAGCATGTTTATCATCAACTTCGAACCAGTATTTACTTACTTAGTTTTAATACGCCCTTCAAAGTCTGCGTTTTGGGTCGATTATTGATATACAGTATGTCCACGGACTGCACCGCGCCACTTAATTCTGTGGTAAAGCATCATTAGTGGAACACGAATAGCATAAAATAAAAATTTAAAAAAAATAAAAAAACTCAGTATTCAAAATAAACATTGCAAATTTAATTCATAATGCATCAACCTGTGTATCGCTGACGCCAAAAGCGGCAACCACTTTCATCTACGCGATCTAATTTCGATAATTCGGTGCACTGGTTGCCGCTTTTGATGCATTATGAATTAAATTTGCTAATGTTTATTTTGAATACTGAGTTTTTTTTATTTTTTAAAAAATTTTATTTTATGCTATGCGTGTTCCACTAATGATGCTTTACCACAGAATTAAGTGGCGCGGTGCAGTCCGAGGACATACTGTATTGAATTTGGAAACCGACAGTGGCGTAGCGAGGCCCTGGGGCCCCAACTAAACTGTTTAGGTTTTATCAAACCAAAATTGTACCAGGTAAATAAAAAAAAACTACTTTCTAACTGTTTCCTTGAATAATAATTTCATCACTTTATTTGTTGAATGGGCATTGATAGTGAGGCATCGATTGCCGTAAATTGAAAACCATTTCGAGGAATAGGGATACTGATTACTATTAGGGGTTTAAATAAGTAAAATGAAAACGGATTATTAATATTTATCGCCAAAAATGTTTACTTAATTTTTCTTTCGATGACGTCATCATAGCCTCTAATGCGGTAGTTCCATTGCCTTCAAATATTTAAAAAAAACAACTGTCTAAAGTGTAAATCTGAGAAAATAACCTTCTTGTTGACTTGACACTGGCATTTGTCAAACGTCAACATATTTTTATTTTTTGAAAGCATGAATGAAGGCAATGAACTTAGTACATAATGCCAGTGGTGACGTCATACACAAAACTTTTAGAAATTTTAAATAATTAATAAAAAAATATTTACATGAAAAATTAAGAAAATATTCAAATTAGTTTCGTATATTTGTCTATATTTTCGATTTATAGAATAAAAAATGACGATGCGATTGAACCGTCTAATAATGCGACCTACTTAAGATTGTGAAACGCATAACATCTTCAGCCTTCGATCAAGGATAAAACTAGATACAACATAAAACTCTGATTTGTGTCTGGAAAAATAGATGCCCAAATTGCCTTTGGGAGCTTATTTGCTCGTAGTCCATGCATTTAAAGTAAAACTGTACACTAATGCAATAAGGTTGACATTCGAATATGAGACGTATGGTCGAAATGATGTTTCGTATTGTTCTATTGCTGATATCTTTTGTTTCTGTGGGGACAAGTTTTTATTGTGATTTTATACGTAATGAGGATTCTATGGAATTTAGTTCGGTGTCTTCAGCAGATAAAAGTCTGCCGAATATAAAAATTAAATATCATTCCGTGATATTTATATATATGACTTATATTAAATCGAATTGTCTCGTTAGCGTTATTATAATATCAGATTAGACAAAACCATACCGCGATATAGGTAACACTGTGCGCCATCTAGTGTTACGAAATACTAACTACGTCTCGGGTATCTTGGAATCCTGTTGTATCACATGTTGTATTTTATTTTTTACTAGACTACGCGAAGAAAAAAGGAGGGTTATGATTTTAGTAGCATATGTATGTATGTATGTATGTGTGTATGTGGGTATGTATGTTTGTGTGTTCATCTGTTCCCTCGCAGAGCCTAAACTACTCGGCCGATTTCAACAAATGAGGTGTTGTTGGATTCGTCTTAATCATCCAGGTAACATAGGATAGTTTTATTTTGAAAAAACCAAGATGGCGGCTGTGCTGCGCCCTAAAGTGGTGGACCTAAAAATAAAAATTATCGGATACCATCGTCATGGGTATCAAATGAAAGGACTTTAAAAGACCTTTTCAAAAATGTATAACACATGTAGCGTCAACATAACAAATAGAACAAATAATTACAAAATGTGTTTTTTTTTTTTGCCCTTCTTGGTTCTATTTTAGGTGATCATCCAAAATAACTAACTAAAAAGCTCAAAACAAAAATAGAAGTTAAAAACTAAAACCCGACTACTAAAAGGCTTAAAACAAGACCTACTTATCCTTAAAATAGACTAATTAATCAATATCACCACATTCGCATTTGATAAACCGATGGCCTCCGACTACGATTAATTATTATCTACCTATGAGTCTATTAGGTCTTGTTTTAAGCCTTTTATTAGTCGGGTTTTAGTTTTCGTTTTAAATTATGAAGCTGCCTTGTGATGCTGCACTAGAGGAAAGGATTGAAAAGCTCAAAAATTGACACCCGCGAAAAGACGCTAACCTTGCAGATATTTAATTGGCGTTTATGCATGGTATGGTAGGCTAATGATCAGTGAGGCATCGATTGTCGTAAATTGAAAACCATTTCGAGGAATAGGGATACTGATTACTATAAGGGGTTTAAATAAGTAAAATTAAAACGGATTATTAATATTTATCGCCAAAAATGTTTACTTCATTTTTCTTTCGATGACGTCATCATAGCCGCTAATGCGGTAGTTCCATTGCCTACAAATATTTAAAAAAATACATTCGTCAACAACAACTGTCAAAAGTGTCAAATAACTGAGAAAATAACCTTCTTGTTGACTTGACACTGACATTTGTCAAACCTCAACTTATATATTTTTTTAATAATTAATGGATGCAAAGAACTTAGTACATAATGCCAGTGGTGACGTCATACACAAAACTTTTAGAAATTTTAAATAATTAACAAATAAATATTTAAATACAAAATATTTAAATTGGTTTCTTATATTTGTCTATATTTTCAATTTAAAGAATAAAAAATAGGATTTGACGATGCCCATTGCATGAGATACTACGATTTGTTACGTTATTTTATTTTATTAACGCGGTAGAGCGGTGGTGGTCTATTGGGTAGAACAGTGGACTCTGAAGCAAGAGGTACCCGGTTCGGTTCCCAGTGCGGGCATGTATCTATGACTTTGTTTAATTTCAAAGTTACGTACATTTGTGAATTTGTAGTAGCAATACCACTCAATGTGAAGGAAAACATCGTGAGGAAACCCGCGGCTTAGTTGGCTGACTTTCCTGTGGGCTATGCCGACTAAGCTGTCAGGATGGTATAGATGCTGGGCAAGCAAGCCTACTCCATCTAAAACAATGTCCCAGGCACTGCAGCGCCGAGTGGTCTCTTCACCTATCTAGTAGTGTGAGTGAAGCTGCCACTGGACGCCATATAAAAAATCATCTCATTACGTAGATGCAAAGGCCTTACTTTTATTTTATTTTATTACGTATGATGTGTAACATGATGAACTGATTTTTTTCTCGGTCACGGCACAGGATATTATATTATTATGAATTTTATTGGTTAGACATAATTTAAGAAATTAAAATTACCCAAAATCATTCAATTGTGGTCTGTTACTATACTATCGCTTGCTTGAATTAAAAATAAATTAAATTAAAATAAAACTTATTTTTAGTTTCAAGCGTTACTAAAACTATCGACTATAAGTCGGCTGTCAATAAACAAAACAACACCCTGTATAATGTCTATCGTTATGAACTGAAATAATTCAAACTCCGGTGTAACTAGTGAGAAGTTTGTTTTATTTCACAAGTAGCTCCGGTTGCGATCCCAAATAAGGGCGAGGCCCCATTGGTGCGTTGCGCTGCGTTGCGTCGTCGTTGCGGACACGTTTTTATCTGTCCATTGCGAAGGCTGAACTGAGACGCAGATGCGACGGCGTGTATACCCTCTCGCGTCGCGACGTCGTGCGTCGTCGCAACGCAGATGTGGTATCCAATGCGTCGATCCGATGCGACGACGCAACGCAAAGCAGCGCAACGCACCAACGGGGCCTCGTCCTAAAGGCGATTATCATGAGAGTGTTAGCTTCATTTATATTGTTTGACCCGAACTAAGGCTAAGGGCAAGTGACGTGGGATAGCGGGTCGAGGTTGCCTTATTTATTAACCTTTATTACACACATGAAAATTAAATAAGATAAAAGAAAGTAATCTACACAAGACAGGTACGTCGACGCTTACACGCTAGCACTCTACTCGGTTACGTTAAGGGCGACTTTACAACAAAAGTATATCTACACTCTGACGTGTTGTCGTGGGTACACCATTAGTCTCTTTTATAGCGAACTTGATACTACAGTGCCTTTTAAAAGACTTCAAAAAAGGAGGACCCGTTTTTTTTATGATGTGTATTACTACCTCAAAACTTTTTTTCTATGTGAACCGATTTTGATAATTCTTTATTTGTTTGAAAGGGTATTAGGTTAGAAAAATGTTCTGAGGTAACACACTTAAAAAAATATGGGTCGTAATACTTCCTCCGTTTTTTGGTACTCATACGTCCTTCTTTTTTGAAGTCGTGTAAAAAGTTCAAATGGCGGTCTGAAAGCGATCGCTTCTAGACATCGAAAATACGTTACGCTATAACAATGCGGTAGCGGAAATAGATGTCACCCCTCGTCGACCCGCTCCGCTCTTCACTCAAGTCTGACCACTTTTATAACTTTGTGACCTTAAAGCTTTGTGATAAGTTTACAACATAACTTTTGGAATAGCCAATCTGTTACCTTGTTGATTTAATTCCCTCTCCCAAAGGACTTTAGGCCCGTCCCCGAAATAATTTTACGACTCTACAGCGATTCCACTTCGAATTATGTTCGTTTGATTCCAACTAGAGCATTTAGAATTTAATTCTGATGTAAATACCTAGTTGTAAACCTTATGGTTACCTTAACCAGTGGAATGTCAATCTGTGGTTATATTTAACCAATTAATGAGTAGGTCGCTTAAAATAACTAGTGGATCGCCCCACCGCAAACTATGAACTCGCGACCCCATAATTATCTCGGCAACCTCTCAACCGATTTGGCTCATTTACCCGCCTACCAAACCAAATTTTCGCAGTTTTGTACACATTGTACAGTCGGCCACACTTAACCCTTAAGGATAACCCTTTTTGTTCTATTGGCGCCTTTATGCCGCACGTGGTTAAGCTACAATGGGGCATCCTAGACTATGGCCGGCCGTACCATAGAAATGGTTGTTGAAAAAGGTCCTTGTTTGTCAGGTTCTTCTTTCGTATCGAAAGCGTTGTACTTCGCGCTCCCAGAATCGCGCCACATCGATCGCACTGGGGATCACCCTTCAGTTTTGTGCACATTTTAATCTATGTTCTGAACCTAACGCAACCTTTTCTCCCCTCTTCCAGTGGACGGCGGGTTCTCCCGCAAGGCGTGCTGGTGGGACTTCGCCCGGCACCTGGACCGCCTCGACGCGGTGCTGCTGACGAGGCTCAACAACTGCGCGCTCTCGGGCATGGCGGCCGTGCTTCGCAGGAAGGCACAGGCGACCGTGTATCCGCAGATCGGGCACTTCTTCTGTAACCTAGAGGTCAGTGTCACTACTGCGCTCTTCTGTCAACAACTGCGCGCTCTCGGGCATGGCGGCCGTGCTCCGCGGGAAGGCACAGGCGACCGTGTATCCGCAGATCGGGCACTTCTTCTGTAACCTAGAGGTCAGTGTAACTACTGCGCTCTTCTGTCAACAACTGCGGGCTCTCGGGCATGGCCGTCGTGCTCCGCGGGAAGGCACAGGCGACCGTGTATCCGCAGATCGGGCACTTCTTCTGTAACCTAGAGGTCAGTGTAACTACTGCGCTCTTCTGTCAACAACTGCGCGCTCTCGGGCATGGCCGTCGTGCTCCGCGGGAAGGCACAGGCGACCGTGTATCCGCAGATCGGGCACTTCTTCTGTAACTTAGAGGTCAGTGTAACAACAGCTGTCAATCTAGTCATATCCAGAAATTAATATCGGAGAAATCTACGGCGAGAGTACGGGAGAGCATCGGGCAGTAAAGAAAGAACACGAAGATTTATTCTTCTTCTATGTAGTGTTTCTTTACTACCTATATCCCGCAGATTCGGCACTTCTTCTGTAAGCTATTATGTAGGTCAGTGTCTCTGCATAATCCACCTCTCATCATGCTCTGCTATCTTTAACTCCTTGGTCTTTCTTTCTTCACCCTTGTTCGCACATTGTTCGCGTGAACTTGGCACTTAGGTTGACACCTGCAACCAAGAGCGGCAAATGCCGGGAGGAGTTTGTGACAGCAGTCAGCGTTGCGAAATTCTGAGTCAAAAAATTTGGTTAGCTGTATTGGCATGCTAAGAAGATTCTTCTTCTTTCGCGGCTTCGTTGGCTACATTGACCGTCTCGACGCGGTGCTGCTGACGAGGCTCAACAACTGTGCGCTCTCGGGCATGGCGGCCGTGCTTCGCAGGAAGGCACAGGCGACCGTGTATCCGCAGATCGGGCACTTCTTCTGTAACCTAGAGGTCAGTGTGACTACTGCGCTCTTCTGTCAACAACTGCGCGCTCTCGGGCATGGCGGCCGTGCTTCGCAGGAAGGCACAGGCGACCGTGTATCCGCAGATCGGGCACTTCTTCTGTAACCTAGAGGTCAGTGTAACAACAGCTGTCAATCTAGCCATATCCAGAAATTAATATCGGAGAAATCCACGGCGAGAGTACGGGAGAGCATCGGGCAGTAAAGAAAGAACACGAAGATTTATTCTTCTTCTAGTGTTTCTTTACTACCTATATCCCGCAGATTCGGCACTTCTTCTGTAAGCTATAGGTCAGTGTCTCTGCATAATCCACCTCTCATCATGCTCTGCTGTATTTAACTCCTTGGTCTTTCTTTCTTCACCCTTGTTCGCACTTTGTTCGCGTGAACTAGGCACTTAGGTTGACACCTGCACCCAAGAGCGGCAAATGCCGGGAGGAGTTTGTGACAGCAGTCAGCGTTGCGAAATTCTGAGTCAAAAAATTTGGTTAGCTGTATTCGCATGCTAAGAAGATTCTTCTTCTTTCGCGGCTTCGTTGGCTACATTGATCGATCACTTTTTTTTTTCACTTCACTTCACTTTCACCGTCTTGACGCGGTGCTGCTGACGAGGCTCAACAACTGCGCGCTCTCGGGCATGGCGGCCGTGCTTCGCAGGAAGGCACAGGCGACCGTGTATCCGCAGATCGGGCACTTCTTCTGTAACCTAGAGGTCAGTGTCACTACTGCGCTCTTCTGTCAACAACTGCGCGCTCTCGGGCATGGCGGCCGTGCTTCGCAGGAAGGCACAGGCGACCGTGTATCCGCAGATCGGGCACTTCTTCTGTAACCTAGAGGTCAGTGTGACTACTGCGCTCTTCTGTCAACAACTGCGCGCTCTCGGGCATGGCGGCCGTGCTCCGCAGGAAGGCACAGGCGACCGTGTATCCGCAGATCGGGCACTTCTTCTGTAACCTAGAGGTCAGTGTAACAACAGCTGTCAATCTAGCCATATCCAGAAATTAATATCGGAGAAATCCACGGCGAGAGTACGGGAGAGCATCGGGCAGTAAAGAAAGAACACGAAGATTTATTCTTCTTCTAGTGTTTCTTTACTACCTATATCCCGCAGATTCGGCACTTCTTCTGTAAGCTATAGGTCAGTGTCTCTGCATAATCCACCTCTCATCATGCTCTGCTGTATTTAACTCCTTGGTCTTTCTTTCTTCACCCTTGTTCGCACTTTGTTCGCGTGAACTAGGCACTTAGGTTGACACCTGCACCCAAGAGCGGCAAATGCCGGGAGGAGTTTGTGACAGCAGTCAGCGTTGCGAAATTCTGAGTCAAAAAATTTGGTTAGCTGTATTCGCATGCTAAGAAGATTCTTCTTCTTTCGCGGCTTCGTTGGCTACATTGATCGATCACTTTTTTTTTTCACTTCACTTCACTTTCACCGTCTTGACGCGGTGCTGCTGACGAGGCTCAACAACTGCGCGCTCTCGGGCATGGCGGCCGTGCTTCGCAGGAAGGCACAGGCGACCGTGTATCCGCAGATCGGGCACTTCTTCTGTAACCTAGAGGTCAGTGTGACTACTGCGCTCTTCTGTCAACAACTGCGCGCTCTCGGGCATGGCCGTTGTGCTCCGCGGGAAGGCACAGGCGACCGTGTATCCGCAGATCGGGCACTTCTTCTGTAACCTAGAGGTCAGTGTAACAACAGCTGTCAATCTAGCCATATCCAGAAATTAATATCGGAGAAATCCACGGTGAGAGTACGGGAGAGCATCGGGCAGTAAAAAGAACACGAAGATTTATTCTTCTTCTAGTGTTTCTTTACTACCTATATCCCGCAGATTTGGAACTTCTTCTGTAAGCTATAGGTCAGTGTCTCTGCATAATCCACCTCTCATCATGCTCTGCTATCTTTAACTTCTTGGTCTTTCTTTCTTCACCCTTGTTCGCACATTGTTCGCGTGAACTTGGCACTTAGGTTGACACCTGCAACCAAGAGCGGCAAATGCCGGGAGGAGTTTGTGACAGCAGTCAGCGTTGCGAAATTCTGAGTCAAAAAATTTGGTTAGCTGTATTGGCATGCTAAGAAGATTCTTCTTCGCGGCTTCGTTGGCTACATTGACCGTCTCGACGCGGTGCTGCTGACGAGGCTCAACAACTGCGCGCTCTCGGGCATGGCGGCCGTGCTTCGCAGGAAGGCACAGGCGACCGTGTATCCGCAGATCGGGCACTTCTTCTGTAACCTAGAGGTCAGTGTCACTACTGCGCTCTTCTGTCAACAACTGCGCGCTCTCGGGCATGGCGGCCGTGCTTCGCAGGAAGGCACAGGCGACCGTGTATCCGCAGATCGGGCACTTCTTCTGTAACCTAGAGGTCAGTGTCACTACTGCGCTCTTCTGTCAACAACTGCGCGCTCTCGGGCATGGCCGCCGTGCTCCACGGGAAGGCACAGGCGACCTTCCGCAGATCGGGCACTTCTTCTGTAACTTAGAGGTCAGTGTAACAACTGTCAATCCAGCCACATCCAGAAAAAAATTGGAGATGTCCACGGCGAGAGTACGAGAAAGCGTCGGGTGGTAAAGAAAGCACACAAAGATTTATTCTTCTTTAGTGTTTTTTCACTATAAGCCGCAGATTGGGCACTTTTTCTGTAAGCTAGCTAGAGCTAAGTGTCTCTTTATAATCCACCTCTCATCTTCCCCTGCTGTTCTGAACTCCTTGGGGCACGCAAAAGACACACTTTTTGCGTGAACTTAGCAGTTTACCTGCACATAGGCGGAGTTTTTGACGGCAGGAGCTTGTGACAGAAGTCAGCGTTGCGAAACTCTGGGCCTAAACAAAGTCGGTAAATCTTAGCTTGTCTCTGCTTACCCTTCCGGGATAAAGGTGCAATGTTTATAATAGTCTATCAAGAATGTAAGTAGGTAAACACAGGGCTAGGCGAAGTATCGTGGCGCCAGGTCGAAGGTCGATCGTGTAACCCGAGTCTTGCGGGTTACAGTTCGTTGGGCAGCTGCTTACTGGGGCTAGTACACGATCCACGAGGATTTAAGCTGCGTTTTTACAGTCAACGTACACTATGATTAATTGAACAATCCAAGTCAACTAAGGCTTCTGGTTTGCCATTTTAGTGTCGTGACTTTGCGCTACCAATCAGAAGCCTTAGCTTACTTTGACGACGTGCTCCGTCATAGTGTCCTTTGACTGTGAAAACGCGGCTTTATTGAGGAAATTTTGTCACTTTTAGGTCCGATGTTTCAATCGCCAGATAAGAATAGAATAGAATAGAAACCTCCTTATTGTACATACACGAAAATAATTTACAAAGGAATTCTTAAACTAGGCACTATTCCTAGGAATAATAATTTGAAAATGGAACAAATTTTGGATTATGTTCTACTTATTGGTCGAATAACTAACTTGGCATCTAATTGGGATACTTTAACTGAGGATTGAAAAATCAGGCCAATCTGTGGAATGTATGGAATGGGATGTTATTTTACATTTTTAGTCAAGAACAAGATCCGGCGACGGTGTGTAAAATAAACGCCATACATACACCGTGCAATTTTAGTGGTTTTAAAGCCGAAGGTATTTTGTTGCACTGGTGATACTGAGCCAAATTACAAAATTTCATTTCAAAACACGCGAAAAAACAATTCACTTCTCCATACAAGTTTCGATGGGCGATAGCCGTTTGTATTGGGAAGTGTTTTTTTTTTTCGCTCGTTTTGAAGTAAAATTTGGGAATTTGGCTCAGAATCACGAATGCAACTAAATACCTTCGGCTTTAAAACCACTAAAATTCCACGGTGTATTACATAGTCCCTAAACGTTCTCGGTGGATCGAAGACTATTGTTTTCATCTCAATATAGGTAAGACTGGTAATTGTATGTCAAGCTTACACCTTGCTTATTGACGCGAACAATATCGGTTACCTACCAGTGGTGCACCCACCTTGGGACGTTGCATACTAGTTCTTAGTTAAGTGGGCTAATTAATTAAGTTATTACCTAAATAATTAGTGGTTTATTAATTTGTTGTTCTGTGAATGTGATAGTTTGGAAAGATGTGACCGTGCGGTTTTCGTCGTTCTTGCAAAAGGTAAATAGTCGAATTGAAAAATATTTTAGTACCCCCTGAAAAATGGGTATCAAATTAAAGGTATTTAAATAACAATTGCGAAAATATATACCTTCATTTGTGATGAAAAAAACAAACTAAAAAGAAAAAAAAAACTGTTAAATAACAAAAAAACTCGATTGCATCACAGTCTGAGTAGCGGGACCAATCCAAATCAGACCCGTTCAAACAGCAAATGGTCAAGTCTGCTATGACTGTGACGCAGTCGGGTTTTTTGCTATACAGGGTGTTAAAAGACCGCCAACAAAGCGGGAAACCACATATTGTCCTCATCATAAGGAACACTTTTGCCTAAGGAACTATGCCTGGGAAATCAGCGGTTTACGAGATAATGGTGTTCAAAGTCGGACTTTTCAAAACTTTTTTTTTGCATAAATGTATTCAATATCTAGTTCTCAACAAACCTTCTCAAGAAGCTATATCAAAATTATGAATATTTCTTACAAAAAACGACGTTACAATTGCAACCCGCAATGTATTCTAAACATCGGCACTTCAAGCTTTAGTAACGTAAACTTATACCTACGCTTGCGCAATATGACTTCTGTGTGTCACACGTCCATTGCGTGATAATATATTTTCAAAATTATAACCTAAAATACCAAAATTATTTCCCAGTAATAATTTATCGAAAAAGTACTTTGTTTTGGTGTCTAGTATGCGTACCTTTCGGGTCTGTCGGCGGTCTTTTCACACCCTGTATTTTATTAATAAACGCCGACGGTGAAGGAAAACATCGTGAGGAAACCTGAGCGTATGAGGCAATACCCTCAACGCAAAAATCGCCAACCCGCATTGAGCACGCGTAGTGATTAAGCTGGAACTCTCTCTCTGAGAGAAGGCCTTTGCCCAGCTAGTGGGACATGTACAATTATTGTACAGGCTACATCTTAATTTTTTTTTATCAATACGGGGGTTCAGGTTTTTACAGATAATAAATATTTTTTTATTTAGTTTTTCGATACTAAACCGTCACGTTACACCTTAGTATTTCTAATATTCAAAATATCGTTTCAAAAGGCTGTTGTACAATTATGTAGAGTAAATGGTAGAGTAGAGCGGTAGAGTATTAACTATCCTTCTAACTATACCAATGTAAACAGCATTGGTAGAGTAGAGTACTGAAAGGTAGAGAAGAGCAACGTGGGCGAGCTATTCTACCACTTTCCCTCCACCACTCCAGCGTCCACTCTACTCTACCGAATACTCGACCCATGTAAATGGTTAGTAGAGTAACTAGTAGTAGAGTAATCAGAAGTTTATCAGAGCGTTTCTTACAATTTCTCGATTAAGGCTGCTGTACACGGATAGAGTAAACGGTATAGTAGATCGGTAGAGTACTAAGTGAGACATATAAAATCAAAGGCAGCAACATCCATAGCAATTGGTAGGGATGTTGCTGCCTTTGCTTTCAAATGACTCAGTTAGTACTCTACCGCTCTACTCTACCGTTTACTCTACCGTGTACAGCAGCCTATAGTGACGTTCATTGCTCTAGTGCTTCTTACCTAGTGACAACTCTACCGACAAAATGAAAATTTACGTGTAAACAGTTACTCTGCCTAAATTGGTATAGTACTTGAAACTGGTAAAGTAGTATGCTAGTTGACTCTACTATTTACTCTACCCGTGTACAGCAGCCTAAGGAACTGATTTGACTGACCTGTCATGTCGTCATTTTCAGGAGCGCCGCGCGCTCGCCAGCCCGGACGGTGACAAGGACTCGGACCCGCTGCTCGTGTCGCTCCTGCAGGAGGGAGCCGACATGATGGCGGACCTGCGACACCTGAACCTGCAGCCGCAGCACTGCTACCGCGGCCCCGAACCCATCAACCTCTACCACAAAGTTGGACACGGTGAGATGTGCCTCCTATTTTATTGTTCATTTGCATGGGTGAGACGTGAACCCGCATCTTTTTTTGGTCTGCCAGTCCAAAAGACTCGCTCCCATATCCGCCTCCAGCCTTCTCTACGACTTGAGAGCCAGCGCAATGAGTGAATACTCAAAATTTCTAACTTCTGACACTGCTTTTTCTGTTCATTCGCAGGAACCCTCGACATGTACGTACTGAATCCGTCCAAGGACTCCAAATACGTTCGTGACTTCCTCAAGCGGTGGCACAACAGCGAGCAGAAGCTGTTCGAAGGACCAAGCACCTCGGGACAGTTCAGCTTCCCTATCCCCAACCTCGTCTCCATTTGCGCCCTACTGGTGTGGCGACCAGCCAACCCCGATGATACGATCACACGCATCATGTTCCCCGGCTCCACGCCCCAACACAAAATATTCGAAGGCTTAGAGAAACTTAAGCACTTGGAACTCCTCCAGCACTCAACGTGCACCGGACGACAGATGGCGCCACCTACCCCGGCACCAGCGCCAGTTGTCACAAGCAAATCGACTAAACACGCGACTAAGACCAGGGAGACGAAAGAGAAGAGTATTATTTCAGAGAAAAAAGAAGAGAAGATTATAGAACCAGAAAAGAAATTGAAGGAAATGGTAAAAGACGAAACAGATTCAAAGAATATAATAGACAATAAGTTGCTCAGCGAGCTTGTAGACGGCGAGGAGAAGAAAATCGAATCGGTGCTTCAAGAAGCAATTACTGCTAGAGTTGAAACTAAACTAGATGATAAAATTGCTCAGTACGAGAGCACTGTGATAGATAGCTTACCGAAAAAGAAGGAAGTGAAGAAGAAGGAGCGAGTTGTTTCCGACAAGAAAACGAAACGAACGGATAAGACTGAAGACAAAGATGCGATAGTGAAATCAGCAGAGACAAAGAAAACTGAAGCTGAAGTTAAAGCCAGAATTGATACGAGAAAGAGAACCGAAAGCCGGACAAAGACTGAGATGACTTCATCTTTAACGCGTAGCAAAGTCAGCCATAGGACTTCACAAAAAGTAACTGAGAAGAAAATGACCACGAGCACTTCTGAGAAAAAAGTCACGTCTGATGATAAGAAAACTCCTCCAGCAACACCAAAAAAGACTGTAGATGCCAAGCCTATAGCCAAGGAAACGGCACCAACAACTGTGCGACTCAAGACTAAAGCTAGAAAACTCAGCCCTGGTAGTACCCCAGCTAAAAGCACCAAGGAAGCAAACAATCGACGCGTTGTTGAATCCAAATACAAACAAGCATCACCTAAACGTGATTTAGCGCAGAAAACGACCGAAAAGAAAGAGGTCAAAGTTAAACGTGAACCAATCTCCCGTCGACCAAGACCACTGGCCTCGCCAGTAAAAGGAATCAAAGCAATGAAGAGCCCCACAAAGGCTGTCAAGTCGCTCAAAGTTGATCCTAAGTTGAAGGGATTGCAACGAGTTAACTACGAAGACATCTTAAAAGAAGCTAAGAAATCTGATGAAGACACTTCAAAGTCTATCGATGACTTCAAGCAACAAGAGTTGGATGATAAGGAAGAACAAGAGATTGTTCGCGAAATTGAGGCTGTTTTCAACAGAGACAGCGAGGCTGAAGAAAAAGGTGAATACATTGGTCGCTCCGACATTGAGAAGATTACATGCATGGTTGACACCACAAAAACAGAAATAACGGTGGATAGTGAATTTGAAGAAGAATATCTAATTATTGAAAAAGAAGAAGTGGACCAATTAACGGAAGACTCCGTTGCCGATCACGAAGGCAGTCATGAGAAAGAAGATGAACTACAAAAACATATCAAAGACATAGAGGAAACAGAGAAGAAGAAAGAAGATGTAGGCATTGAAACTGAAAAGGCTGACGAAGGCAAACCTATACTTGAAGTCACCGGTGAGGTGGAACCTAAGCAAATTGAATCAAAGGAACCATCAGTTAGTGTCGAAGAGAAGCAAGACATAAGCAGCGAAAAGAAAACTTCTGATAGCAAGAGTGGTGGAGCAAAACCAAAAGATTCTCTTGAAAACATCATCCAAGAATCACAACCGGATGAAAAAATATCTACAACTATTGAGTCTGGTGCCACAACGACTGCACCTACTCTACCAGAAGATGAACGTATCACTTTGGATGAAATCAAAGAAGATCAGTTCCATGAAGATAAACATGTCAAAGAAGAGACGAGAGAAGTAATTCCACCACAAACATTAGTAGACGTTCAAAAACCCGCATCGGGAAAGAGTCCCAAGCTGGATAAACTCCCAGCGCCAATACGAGAAATCGTTAAAACCCCAGACGAAGTCGCCGACCTTCCTTTACATGAGGAAGTCGATTACCGGACCTACGAAGAGAAGAAAACGCCAAGCGAAGAAGATGTTTTCAAACGCAAACCTGATGTGGGTTTCGTCCACGAGATCAAAGTCCCTAAAGACCTGCCCCTTCCACACACGGAAGCCGCAGAGTCTTACATGGGAATGAAAACGATCCAAGGCGATATCATACATAAGACTGTTGAACGTCCTTCGCATGCTGAACTCGTCACTGTAACCCCTGGTTCAGCTCCAGAGTCTCCAATGTACCCTGAACAATCTAAAGATACCTCTTTTGGACGGAAAGAATTAGAGCCCGTCAAGGAATACGAAAGCGAATACAACTATGGTGAATACACAGAAAAGCTAAGAGAAACTCATATAACCACTCTTGATTCACCAATCAAGGATGATATTATTGTTGTTGAAGAAGTTATTTGCATGCCAGAGAAGATTCCTTCTATACCTGAAGATGTTGAAAAAGAAATTGAGGAGGCAAGAAAGCTTGAAGGTGAAAGATCTATGTCTCGTAGCCCAATTGATGTAGAGAGAATCGTAGTTAATGTGGCAGAAGTGCTAAAATCAGACAAAAGCTTGGATGAAATGATGGCAGAAAAGTCACCACTGCTAAGCATATCTCCCGAAAATATTTTAAAACTTGATACAACCACTGCAGCTATCGAATCATCGAACTTGTTAACATCAAGCGTGCAACAAGTAGACTTGAAGCAAGTAGATCAAGTCGAAAAGACAACCCCAGAACTCACTGTTGATACCAAAAGCGTAGTAACTGACGTTCCACAGAAAGAAGTTTCACCAGTGAAATCAATAACTTCTGAAGAAATGAGCGAGATCTCAGACAAGACGGTGCTCAGTGAAGGCAAAAGGGTCAAGCGAGAACTCAAGGAAGATGTAACAACAGGATTGACTGAGTCTGATATGATATCTGAAAAAGGAGCAACTGATGAAGACCAGAAAGAAGAAATTAGCAAAGAAAAAGATGCTGATATCCAAAAAGATATAGCTGATAAGAGAGGAATCCCCTCCGACGAAATTGATCTACAAGAACCTATTATACAAGAAAAGAAACTAAGTATTACGTTGGAATCTGCCAAGACAATTGAAAGATTGGAAGAAAAAATGACTGATTTGAAAAAGAAAGAAAACGTCACTTTGAAAATGCAAGAAGAAAAACTTGATGCTAAAGATGTATCAAATTCACCGAGCCCTATTAGGGAACTTATCACAGATGTTAGAGAAACTACAACGGCATTTGTGGATCAAATGTCACAAAGCTTCATGGGCTTTATTCCTGGACTCAACGAGAAGAAAGAAATCTCTGAAGAGATAACTAAAAAAGAGGAAAGCCTTGACACAGATATAAAAGATAAATTGACTATTGTGGACGCAAAGATTACTACTACTTCGATTCAAGATGAACTACTTCTTGCAAAAGAGATTTGCGAAAAAAATGACAAAAAACGTGAAAGTATCAGTAGCATGACATCTGAATTAGCCAAAGAAGATATTGCAGAAACTATCTCAAAACTTACTGATGATAAGATATCCAAAATTGAAAAGGATGTTACAACTAGTTTCGCAAAAGTTCCTAGTCCAGCAATGTCTGAAAAGGAGCTTCCTATTTTGGACACAAAATCAATCAGTCCAGCCATTTCGGTAAAAGACGTCAGTGTAGACAAAGATGTTCTTGATGACAAAATACCCATCGTTGCTTTGTCTGAAAAAGATGTTGCAGCATTTGATAAGGAAACACATAGTCCAGTGCCATCAGAGAAAGATCTTATTGGTCTTGACTTGAAACAGCCAAGCCTTAGTGCTTTAGAAAAAGATCTAGATGTATTGGGCAAGAAAACTCCGAGCCCAGAGTTAGGAATCAAGGAAAGTCCGGAAAAAGATAAACCTGTTCTTGATGAGACACGCCAGAGTTTATCTATTTCGGAAAAGGAGATAATATCTCAAAATACACCTAGCCCCGCCTTATCTGAAAAAGGTCTTACCGAACTAGACGAAAAGCGACTGAGCTTAGCAATATCTGAAAAAGATCTTCCAGTATTGGAGAAGAAGATGCCTAGTCCATCCCCGTCAGAAAAAGATGTGTTGTCAGAAAAAGATTTATCTATGCTAGATAAGAAATCCAGTCCAGCAGTATCGGAAAAGGAAGGACCAATTCTAGATGAAAAGAGACCTAGCCTGGCACTGTCCGAAAAAGATGTTGCTATCTTTGACAAGAAACCAATCAGCCCAGCGATGTCAAAGAAGGAGCTGTCAATTGAAGATGAACAAGTTGACAATTTACTCGGAAAAGATGTCAGTGTTGTTGATGGTAAACGGACGCCTAGCCCAACAGTATCAGAAAAGTCTGCTACAGGGTCGGTTAAGTTGTTAGCAGGTCTTATAGTATCGGGGAAAGATCCAACTGAATTGGATAAAACGTCTATAAGCCCAGCTGGTTCAGAAAATGATCTTACACTCTTAGAGAAGAAGCCAACAGAAAAAGACGCCACCCCAGAAAAAGAGATCTCCGTTGAAAAGCGTTCTAGCTTAGCCGTATTAGAAAAGGAAACATCTAGAACACCTAGTCCAGTAGTATCAGAAAAAGATCTTCCAGTGTCAGATAAAAAACCAGCGAGCCCAATAGTTTCGGAACAACATGGTAGTCCCGAAAAAGGGATTTTAGCTGAAAAAAGACCAAGCTTAGCTGTGTCTGAAAAGGAAACCGATGGAACTCCTAGCCCTGCAGTATCAGAGAAAGAACTTCCAGTGTCAGGCAAAATATCACCAAGTCCAACGGTCACAGAAAAAGAAAAAGAAGCCATCACAGAAAAAGATACACTCACCGAAAAGCGACTAAGCTTGGCAATTTCTGACAAAGAAACAGCCAGGACACCTAGTCCAGCGTTATCGGAGAAAGATGCTACCCCGGAAAAAGAAATTTTGGCTGAAAAAAGGCCAAGCTTAGCAGTGTCTGAAAAAGAACCCACAAAGACCCCTAGCCCGGTGGTGTCGGAAAAAGATCTTCCAATTTCAGATAAAAAACCGGTGAGCCCAATAGTTTCGGAACAAGATGCTAGTCCCGAAAAAGAGATTTTAGCTGAAAAGAGACCTAGCTTAGCTGTGTCTGAAAAGGAAACCGCAAGAACTCCTAGCCCTGCATTATCAGAGAAAGAACTTACAGTGTTAGGCAAAATATCACCAAGTCCAGAGGTCACAAAAAAAGAAAAAGACGCCAGTACAGAAAAAGATACCCTCGTTGAAAAGCGACTAAGCTTGGCGATTTCTGACAAAGAAACAGCCAGGACGCCCAGCCCAGCATTTTCGGAAAAAGATACTACCCCCGAAAAGGAAATTTTGGCTGAAAAAAGGCCAAGCTTAGCAGTGACTGAAAAAGAACCCACAAAGATTCCTAGCCCAGTGGTATCGGAAAAAGATCTTCCAGTTTCAGATAAGAAGTCACCAAGCCCAGTGATGTCAGAAAAAGATCTAACGCTGTTAGACAAGAAGCCATTAGATAAAGATGCCGCATTAGAACAAGTGATCTACGCTGAAAAGCGTCCTAGCTTAGTTGCGTCTGAAAAAGATATAGCCAGGGCACAAAGTCCTGCTGTATCAGAAAAGGATCTTACAGAAAAAGTTTCGGAAAAAGATGCTACCCCTGAAAAAGAGACTTTGACGGAAAAGAGACCTAGCTTAGCTGTGTCTGAAAAGGAATCTGCAAGGACCCCTAGTCCTGCGATATCAGAAAAAGATTTGCCACTATCTGACCAGAAGTCAACAAGCCCAGCGGTGTCAGAAAAAGACCTAACACTTTTGGACAATAAACCATCTGAGGAAGATGCCGCACTAGAAAAAGAGATCTCAGCTGAAAAACGTCCTAGCTTAGCTGTTTCCGACAAAGAAACAACCAGAACACCAAGTCCGGCTGTATCAGAAAAGGATAATCTAGAAAAAGTATCGGAAAAAGATGCTATCCTTGAACAAGAGACTTTGACTGAAAGGAGATCTAGCTTAGCTATGTCTAAACAAGAACCAACAAGGACCCCCAGTCCTGCAGTCTCAGAGAAAGAACTACCAGTGTCTGACCACAAGTCACTAAGCCCAACGGTTTCAGAAAAAGATGTCATGGATGTCGGACTAAAAAAAGAGATATCAGTTGAAAAACATCTTAGCTTATCTGTATCGGAGAAAGAAACAGCCAGGACACCAAGTCCTGTTGTATCAGAAAAAGATGATACAGAAAAAGTTTCGGAAACAGACATCACCCCGGAAAAAGAGATTTTAATAGAAAAGAGACCTAGCTTAGATGTGTATGAAAAGAAAACCGCAAGGACTCCTAGCCCATCGATATCTGAGAAAGATGTTCCAGTGTCAGATAAGAAGTTAGCAAGCCCAGCGGTATCAGAAAAAGACGTCACACCAGAAAAAGATATACTGGCTGAAAAGCGGCCAAGCTTAGTGGTTTCTGACAAAAAAACAGTCGGAACACCTAGTCCAGCATTATTGGAAAAAGATACCACTCCGAAAAAGGATATTTTGGCTGAAGAGAGACTGAGCTTAGCAGTGTCTGAAAAGGAAATAGCAAGGACACCTAGTCCAGCTGTATCAGAGAAAGATCTTCCCATTCTAGATGAAAAACGAGACAGTATAGCCCTATCAGAGAAATCTTTGCCTCTGAGTGAGAAAGCGGCAAGCCCTACAGTGTCCGAAAAAGATGCCACTCCGGAAAAGGACATTTTGGCTGAGAAGAGACCAAGCTTAGCAGTACCTGAAAAGAAAATAGCAAGGACACCTAGTCCAGCTGTATCAGAGAAAGATCTTCCCATTCTAGATGAAAAACGAGACAGTATAGCCCTATCAGAGAAATCTTTGCCTCTGAGTGAGAAAGCGGCAAGCCCTACAGTGTCCGAAAAAGATGCCACTCCGGAAAAGGACATTTTGGCTGAGAAGAGACCAAGCTTAGCAGTATCTGAAAAAGAAATAGCAAGGACACCTAGTCCAGCTGTATCAGAGAAAGATCTTCCCATTCTAGATGAAAAACGAGACAGTGTAGCCCTATCAGAGAAATCTTTGCCTCTGAGTGAGAAAGCAGCAAGCCCTACAGTGTCCGAAAAAGATGCCACTCCGGAAAAGGACATTTTGGCTGAGAAGAGACCAAGCTTAGCAGTATCTGAAAAAGAAATAGCAAGGACACCTAGTCCAGCTGTATCAGAGAAAGATCTTCCCATTCTAGATGAAAAACGAGACAGTGTAGCCCTATCAGAGAAATCTTTGCCTCTGAGTGAGAAAGCAGCAAGCCCTACAGTGTCCGAAAAAGATGCCACTCCGGAAAAGGACATTTTGGCTGAGAAGAGACCAAGCTTAGCAGTATCTGAAAAGGAAATGACAAGGACACCTAGTCCAGCTGTATCAGAGAAAGATCTTGCTATTCTGGATGAGAAACGAGACAGTATAGCCCTATCAGAGAAATATTTGCCTCTGAGTGAAAAAGCGGCAAGCTCTACAGTGTCTGAAAAAGACGCCACTCCAGAAAAGGACATATTGGCTCAGAAGAGACCGAGCTTAGCAGTGTCTGAAAAAGAAATAGCAAAAACACCTAGTCCAGCTGTATCAGAGAAAGATCTTCCTATTCTGGACGAGAAACGAGACAGTATAGCCTTATCTGAGAAATCGTTGCCACTGAGTGAGAAGGCGCCAAGCCCTGCAGTGTCTGAAATAGATATCGCTGAAAAACGCCCAAGCTTGGCTGTTTCAGAAAAAGATCTTCCATTATCAGACCAAAAACCTTCAAGTCCAACTTTGTCCGAAAAAGATATCGCAGCGTCAGTCGAGAAGCGACACATCTTAGCAGTGTCCGAGAAAGATTTAGGTCAGAGGACACCAAGTCCGGCCGTTTCCGAAAAAGATCTTCCCATTCTGGATGAAAAACGAGACAGTATAGCCCTATCAGAGAAATCTTTGCCTCTGAGTGAGAAAGCGGCAAGCCCTACATTGTCTGAAAAAGATATCGCTGAGAAACGCCCAAGCTTGGCTGTTTCAGAAAAAGACCAAAAATCTTCAAGTCCAGATTTATCTGAAAAAGATATTGCAGCGTCAGTCGAGAAGCGACACAGCTTAGCAGTGTCCGAGAAAGATTCAGGTTTGAGGACACCAAGTCCGGCGGTTTCCGAAAAAGATCTTCCTATTTTGGATGAGAAACGGGACAGTTTATCAGTGTTGGAGGAAGATTTAGGTCAGAGAACCCCAAGTCCAACAATATCCGAGAAAGATTTAATAAGTATTGATGTGAAACGACCAAGCTTAGCTGAATCTGAAAAAGATAAGCCGTCGTTGGAGAAAAGGATACCTAGCCCTGCAATATCTGAAAAGGATATTACTGCCGTAGACAAAGAAAGGCCAACATTATCAGGATTTGGAAAAGATGATGCTGCATACCATAAACGTTCAAGAAGTCCTAGTCCAGCAGAATCTGAAATAGAAATGTCACCACTTGATAAATCGCCACCGAGCCCAAGAGTGTCAGAAAAACATTATTCTATTTTAGAAAAGAAATCGCCGAGCTCAGCTGACCTTTTCATGACTGAAGAAAAGCGATCAAGCTTAACACCAGACATTGACACTCCTAGGGTTGACAAAACTGTCAAGGGCTTTAGCGAAAAAGTTCTTGATAAGTTTAATGAAATGAAAGATGGTCCCGAGAAGGATTTCCATGTGTTAGAGGAAGGAACACCATCGTATATAATTTCATTAGATGAAAAACAATCTGTGATAGAGAAAGAACTCAGGCTTCCGCTCGCATCAGAAAAAGATAAATTTATTAAAGACGTTACTTCCGCGAAAGAAGCTCTCATTTTAGATGATGATAAAGTTAGTTTGGCTTTCCCTGAGAAAGAACCAACATTAGAGAGAGTAGCCAAATCACCAAGCTTTTCTATTGATAGAGGAACCATATTATCAGTAATAAGTGAGAAAACTGAAACTTTGTTAGACGATGCTCAAGAAACATCCGAGAAAATACCTGAAAAGGACACAGCCGAAGATTCTGATGAATATTTAGAACACGATAGAGATGCTTTCGATGGCTCAGTGCCGACATCCCTATCTTACATAAAAAAATCTTCAATTGATGAAAAAGAGGCTCTCGTCTTAGATGACATTGAAGAATTTGAGAAAGCCGAGACTAAAGAAGAGTCACTTATAAAAATCTGTACTTCTACTGAAGACAAAATAGATGAAAGCCTAGAAAAGAGCAAGACTTTAGACAAAACAATTACTGTCGATGAAACAACCAAAAAAGGTAGTGAGATTGTAACTAAAGTAACCAATATTCTGTCTGACAAACTTGATGAAATGCAAGAATGTGTAGACAAAGTAGACCATAGTTTAGTAGAATCTGAAACACAAATTGAAAAAGTGGCTGCCAGTGGAATACCATCAGTAAATGAAGCCAAACATGAAGAAATACATGCAATAGGGTCACAACTAGTAAATGGAGTGCATGCTAAAGAATCGTGTCTAACAATAGATGACTTGAAAATAGTAGCCGAAGAAACTGCCAAAACCATAGAGAAAACTGCAGAAGTAAAAAATATCGCCATCGAAGTCAAGGTCGAGGAGGAGGGTAAAGTGGGAACTCCCGTCAAAGATGCTAAGGTGCCTAGCTCAATCAAAGAAGAGGCTAAAGAGCCTAGCCCAGTCAAGGAAGATGCTGAAGTGGCAAGCTCAATCAAGAAAGAGCCTGAAGAACCCAAAGAACCCAGCCTAGTCAAGGGCGAAGCCAAAGCGCCTAGCCCAGACAAAGACCAAGCTAAGGCACCTAGCCCAGACAAAGACGAAGCCAAGGCGCCTAGCCCAGACAAAAGTCAAGCTAAGGCACCTAGCCCAGACAAAGAAGAAGCCAAGGATCATAGCACGGCCACGGAGGAGGCTGAAAAGACAAGCCCAGTCAAGCTAGAAGCTAAGGAGTCTCACCCAGTCATAGACGAAGCTAAACTGCCTAGCTCAGTGAAAGACAAAACCAAGGAGCCTAGCCCACTCAAGGAAGAGGATAAAGTGACAAGCCTCATAGAAGAGATCAAGGAGCCCAGCCCAGTCGAGGAGGAGGCTAAAGAACCTACCCCGGTCAAAGAAGCTAAAGTGGTAAGCTCAGTCAAGGTAGAGGCAAAGGAACCTAGCTCAGTCAAAGACGAAGCTAAGGCGGCTAGTCCAGACAAAGAGGAGGGCAAGGAGCCTAGCCCAGTCAAAGACGTAGCTAAAGAGGCAAGCCTAGTCAAGGAAGAGCCAAAAGAACCTAGCCCAGTCAAAGACGAAGCTATAGTGCCAAGCCTAGTCAAGAAGGAGGCTAAAGAACCTAGCCCAGTCGAGAAAGAAGCTAAATTGGCAAGCCTAGTCAAACATGAGGCCAAAGAGCCTAGCCCAATCAAGGAGGAAGATGAAATGGAAATTTCAGTCAAAGAAGAGTCCAAGGAACCAAGTCCAGTCAATGAGGACGTTAAAAAACCTAGCCCAGTCCAGGAGCAGGCTAGAGAACCTAGCCCAGTCATAGACGAAGCCAAGGAGCCTAGCCCAGTGAAAGAAGAGGCTATAGAACTCAGCCCAGTCAAAGAAGAGCCCAAGGAACCTAGCCCAGTCAAAGATGAAACCAAAAAGCCTAGCCCAGTCGAGGATGAGGCCAAGGAGCCTAGCCCAGTCAAGGAAGAGGATAAAGTGGCAAGCCCAGTGCAAAAAGAGTCTAAAGAACATAGCCCAGTCAAAGATGGGGCCAAGGAGCCTAGCCCAGTCAAGGAAGAGGCTAAAGTGGCAAGCCCAGTGCAAGAAGAGTCTAAAGAACCTAGCCTAGTCAAGGATGAGGTCAAGGAGCCTAGCCATTTCAAGGAAGAGGCTAAAGTCGCAAGCCCAGTGCAAGAAGAGTCTAAAGAACCTAGCCTAGTTAAGGATGAGGCCAAGGAGCCTAGCCTAGTCAAAGAAGAGACTAAAGTGGCAAGCCCAGTGCAAAAGGAGTCTAAAGAACCTAGCCCAGTCAAGGATGAGTCCAAGGAGCCTAGCCCAGTCAAGGGAGAGCCTAAAGTTGCAAGCCCAGGGCAAAAGGAGTCTAAAGAACCTAGCCCAGTCAAGGATGAGGCCAAGGAGCCTTGCCCAGTCAAGGAAGAGGCTAAAGTAACAAGCCCAGTGCAAAAAGAGTCTAAAGAACCTAGCCCAGTCAAGGATGAGTCCAAGGAGCCTAGCCCAGTCAAGGGAGAGCCTAAAGTGGCAAGCCCAGTGCAAAAAGAGTTTAAAGAACCTAGCCCAGTCAAGGAAGAGGCTAAAGTGGCAAACCCAGTGCAAAAAGACTCTCAAGAACCTAGCCCAGTCAAGGAAGAGGCTAAAGTGGCAAGCCCAGTGCAAGAAGAGTCTAAAGAACCTATCCCGGTCAAGGAAGTGGCTAAATTTTCTAGCCCGGTCAAAGGCGAAGCCCATAAACCCAGCCCAGATAAGGAAAAAGGTAAGGAGCCCATCCCAGTTAAAGAAGAAACCAAGGAGCCTAGCCCAGATAAGGAGGTGGGTCAAAAACCTAGCCCAGTCAAATACGAAGTGAAGGCACCGAGCCCCGAGAAAAAGAAAGGCAAAGAACCTAGCCCAGAGAAGGAAGATACTAAAGAACCTAGCCCAGTCCAGGAGGAGGCTAAAGAACCTAGCCCAGTCAAGGAGGAGGCTAAAGTACCTAGCTTAATCAAGGAGGAGGCTAAAGAACCTAGCCCAGTCTTGGAGGAGGCTAAAGAATCTAGCCCAGTGAAGGAGGTGAGTGAAGTTCCTAGCCCACTCAAAGATGAAGCCCAGACGCCCAGCCCAGTTAAAGAGGAAACCAAGAAGCCTAGCCCAGTTAAGGATAAAACAAAAGAACATAGCCCGGTCAAGGAAGATTTGAAGACACCTAGCCCACCTCTTGTTGACGAGAAGCAACCTATCCCAATAAAAGAAGACTTCGAAGAGCTAAGGATTAGTAAGAAAGACGGCAAAGATGACAAAAAGGCAACACCCGTCAAACCACCTACATCTGTGTCTGATAAAGCCCCGAGTTCTGAGCTAATAGACAAGAAAGATAGCAAAGACGCAGTATCTGAAGTTGTTTCGGAAACCAAAATAGAAGTGCATGCTCCAAGCCCAACAAAAGAAGATGAATTTGACGAATCGCCAGAAAAAACCGAAGATAAGGTGTCTAGCCCTGCTTCTTCCGAGAAAAATGACGCTAGCCCAGAGCCCAGTGATAAACCTACAAGTCTTGATATTTCAAAAAAAGAGATCAATATTGCTGATGAAGACAAGGATCTGGAAGATATGGAAGATGATTCACTGGAAGATTCAGATGATAAAGTTTCTAGACCCACAGAGTTGGACATTAAGGCGATTAGTCCACTTATCGATGCATCAGTGTCAGTAAGTCAAGAAATTAGAACTTTCGCAATAAAACTAGAAGACAAACCACCAAGTATAGAAGATTACAAGCCTCTATTAACTGTGGAAGACAAAAAGGAAGTGTCTGGAAAGGAGCCGACTCCTATTAAGGAAGACGTGAAGGAATCTAGCCAAATAAAGCAAGCTGAACCAGTTTTAGAGCAAACTCCTAGTCCTGCGTTGATTACCGAGGACAACGTTAAGATTGAAAGTAAGTCTCATTTAGACAAAACAACGTCCATCCCCATCAAAGCTGAAGAAAAAGCGCCTAGCCCAGCTAAAATTGATGAAAAACAGTCAGAGATAAGTCCAATTAAAACTGATGACAAGGAGCATAGCGCAGCTAAGACTGATAAAGATAAAGATAGCCCAATTACTCCTGACCACAAAGAGCCTAGCCCTGAAAAAACTGTAGAAACCCAGCCTAGCTTAGTCAAAGTTGATGCTAAGGAACCAGGTCCAGTTAAAAGCGAAGATAAAGAACCTAGTCCAGTCAAAGATGAGGCTAAAGAGAAAAACTCACAAGAGCCCAGCTTAGTGAAAGATGAAATTGAGGAGCCCAGCCAAGTCAAAGAGGAAAGTAAGGAGCATAGTCCACTAAAAGATCAGGCAAAGGAACCTAGCCCACTGAAAGACGAGGAACAAGAGTCTAGCCCAATGAAAGACGACACTAAGGAGCCTAGCCCACTAAAAGATGAGCCAAAGGAGGCCACCCCAATCAAAGACGAGGTTAAGGAAGCTAGCCCTTTAAAAGATGTGGGCATTGAGCCCAGTCCTATCAAAGACGACGACAAGGAACCTAGCCCGATCAAAGACGAAGCCACGGAACCTAGCCCGATCAAAGACGACACCATAGAACCTAGCCCAACCAAAGATGACGCGAAGGAACCTAGCTTAGTCACAAAGGAGACTAAGGAACCCAGCCCAGCAAAAGTGGAGACAAAAGGGGCTAGCCCACAGAAAGACGATGCGAAAGAGCCTACCCCAATCAAAGATGAGCCAAAGGAGGCCAGCCTAATCAAAGAAGAAGCGAAAGAACTTAGCACAATTAAAGATGACACCAAGGAACCTAGCCCAATTAAAGATGTTGCTAAGGAACCTAGCCCGATCAAAGTCGATGCCAAGGTACATAGCCCGATCAAAGACGACGCCAAGAAACCTAGCCCAATTAAAGACGAAGTGGCGGAACCTAGCCCGATCAAAGAGGAGGCGAAGAAACCCAGCCCAGTCAAGGAGGAGGCTAAGGAGCCCAGCCCAGTCAAAGAGGAGACTAAGGAGCCCAGTCCAGTCAAGGAGGTGGCCAAGGAACCCAGCCCAGTAAAAGAGGTGGCGAAAAAACCAAGCCTAGTCAAGGAGGAGGCTAAGGAACCCAGCCCAGTCAAAAAGGAAGCTAAAGAACCCAGCTCAGTCAAAGAGGAGGCTAAAGAACTCAGCCCAGTCAAGGAGAAGACTAAGGAGCCCAGTCCAGTCAAGGAGGAGGCTAAGGAGCAAAGCCCAGTCAAGGAGGAGGCTATGGAGCCCAGCCCAGTCAAGGAGGAGGTCAAGGAACCCAGCCCAGTCAAAGAAGTGGCAAAAAAACCAAGCCTAGCCAAGGACGAGGATAAGGAACAAAGCCCAGGCAAAGAGGAGACTAAGGAACCCAGCTCAGTCAAAGAGGAGGCTAAGGAACCCAGCCCAGTCAAGAAGGAGGCTAAGGAGCCCAGCCCAGTCAAGGAGGAGTCTAAGGAGCCCAGCCCAGTCAAGGAGGAGTCTAAGGAGCCCAGCCCAGTTAAGGAGGAGGCTAAGAAGCCCAGCCCAGTCAAGGAGGAGGCTAAGGAGCCCAGCCCAGTCAAGGAGGAGGCTAAGGAACCCAGCCCAGTCAAAGAGGAGGCTAAGGAACCTAGCCCAGTCAAAGAGGAGGCTAAGGAACCCAGCCCAGTCAAAGAGGAGGCTAAGGAACCTAGCCCAGTCAAAGAGGAGGCTAAGGAACCTAGCCCAGTCAAAGAGGAGGCTAAGGAACCCAGCCCAGTCAAAGAGGAGGCTAAGGAACCCAGCCCAGTCAAAGAAGAGGCTAAGGAATCCAGCCCAGTCAAAGAGGAGGTTAAGGAACCCAGCCTAGGCAAAGAGGAGGCTAAGGAACCTAGCCCAGACAAAGACGAGGTTAAGGAACCCAGCCCAGTCAAAGATGAGGCTGAAATACCTAGTGATATTGGCGAGATCATCATAGTCCAAGACGAGACCAAAAAACCTAGTCCACAAAAAGAAGAAGTCAAGGAGCCTAGCCCAATAAAAGTGGAGGCCGTTACATCAGAAGCTGAAGTTGGGGCGAGAAGTTTAGCCAAAGAGGAAACCAAAAAGTCCATCACAATGAAAGAAGAGACTAAGGAGCCTACACCAATCAAAGAGGTGGCCAAGGATCTCAGCCCACTGAAAGAGGACGCTAAAGAGCCCAGCTCACTCAAAGAAGAGGCAGAAGAACCTAGCCCAGAAAAAGAGGATATAAAAGCGCCTAGTCCAATCAAAGAAGAGCCAAAAGCACATAGTCCAGTGAAAGAAGAGGCTGAAGCAAATAGCCCAGTGAAAAAGGACGCTAAAGAGACCAGCCCACTCAAAGAAGAGGCTACTGAGCCTAGCCCAGCAAAAGAGGATGTAAAAGCACCTGGTCCAATCAAAGAAGAGGCTAAAGCACATAGCCCAGTAAAAGAGGATGCTGAAGAGCCCAGTCCACTCAAGGAAGACGCTAAAGAGCTCAGTCCATTCAAAGTAGAGGCTAAACTACCTAGTCCAGTTAAAGAAGAGGCTAAAGAGCCCAGCCCAGTGATAGAGGACACCAAAGAGCCTAGCCGAGTCAAGAGGGAGGTTAAAGAAGCGAGCCCTATTAAAGGGGTTGCCAAGGAGATTAGCCCATTGAAACAAGAGACTAAGGAGCCCACCATAGAGAAAGATGAGGCAAAGGAAACCAGCCCTCTAAAAGAGGAAGCTAAGGAACCCAGCCTTCTCAAAGAGGATAAGGAGACCAGTCCTCTTAAAGAGGATGATAAGAAGACCAGCTCTGTCAAAGAAGAGGCTCATGAGACCAGCCCTTTCAAAGAGGAAGCTGAGAAAACCAGCCCTGTCAAAGAGGAAGCTAAGAAACCCAGCCCACTCAAAGAAGAGGCTAAGAAGCCTAGTCCAATCAAAGTTGAGCCTAAGGAGCCCAGTCCAGTCAAAGAAGAAGCTAAAATACAAAGCTTAGTTGATGATAAAGCCCAGGAATCTAAAAGCCCACAAAAAGAAGAGGCTAAGGATTCTAGCCCAATTGAAGAGGAGACTAAGGAACCCAGCTCAATCAAAGAGCAGGCTAAGGAGCCTAGCCCAACTAAAGACGAAGCCAAAAAGCCTAGCCCCATCAAGGAAGAATCCATACAACTTGATTCTAAGCAACATCTAGTAACAGAAACTCCCGTTCAACATCAGATGTTTAGCCAAACTCACACTGAGTCCTCAGTCACGAGTAAAACTGAGACCAGTCACTCAATGGTTGTAACTGGGAAAGCTTCCGTTTTAGCACCGAGTAAGGAGTCTAGCTCAATAGTGGAGGAGGTTGATAGCCCAGTTAAAGACAATGCCAAGGCTACTGCTTCCGAGAAAGAAGACTTAAGGAAAGCTATAAGCCCAACGCTTGAGAAAGAAGCCAGTCCAGAAAAAGACTTAGCAAAGGCAGCCAGTCCAGTACCTGAGAAAGAAGCTAGCTCGATTGACGACTCTACTAAAGCTCCAAGCCAAACGATTGAGAAAGATACCAGCCCAGTCAAAGAGGAGACTAAGGAACCCAGCCCAGTCAAGGAAGAGGTCAAGGAATCCAGCCCAGTCAAAGAGGAGGCTAAGGAACCCAGCGCAGTCAAAGGTGATTCTAAGGAACCCAGCCCAGACAAACAGGAGGCTAAGGAACCCAGTCCAGTCAAAGAGGAGGCTAAGAAACACAGCCCAGTCAACGAGGAGGCTAAGGAACCCAGCTCAGACAAAGAGGATGCTAAGGAACGCGGCCCGGACAAAGAGGAGGCTAAGGAACCTAGTCCAGTCAAAGAAGAGGCTAAGAAACCCAGCCCAGTCAAAGAGGAGGCTAAGGAACCTAGCCCAGTCATAGAGGAGGCTAAGGTACCCAGCCCAGATAAAGAGGAGGCTAAGCAATCCAGCCCAGTCAAAGAGGAGGCTAAGGAACACAGCCCAGTCAAGGAGGAGGCTAAGGAGCCCAGCCCAGTCAAAGAAGAGGCTAAAGAACCCAGCCCAGTCAAAGAGGAGGCTAAAAAACCCAGCCCAGACAATGAAGAGACTAAGGAAACCAGCCCAGTCAAAGAAAAGGCTAAGGAACCCAGCCCAGTCAAAGAGGAAGCTAAGGAACCCAGCCCAATCAAAGAAGAGGCTAAGGAACCTAGCCCAGTCAAGGAGGAGGCAAAGGAACCCAGCCCAGTCAAAGATCATGCTAAGGAACCCAGTCCAGACAAAGAGGAGGCTAAGGAACCCAGCCCAGTCAAAGAGCAGGCTAAAGAACCCAGCGCAGTCATAGAAGAGGCTAAGGTACCCAGTCCAGTCAAAGGGGAGGCTAAGGAGCCCAGCTCAGTCAAAGGGGAGGATATGGACCCCAGCCCAGTCGAAGTGGAGACTAAGGAACCCAGCCCAGTTAAAGAACTCGATAAGGAACCCAGCCCAGTCAAAGATCAGGCTGAGGAACTCAGCGCAGTCAAAGAAGAACCTAAGGAACCCAGTCCAGACAAAGAGGAGGCTAAGGAACCCAGCCCAGTCAAAGAGGAGGCTAAGGAACCAACCCCAGTCGTAGAGGAAGCTAAAGAACCCAGCCAACAGAAAGACTTTGACAAGCATAAAGAAACTACCCCAATCAAAGACTCTGCAAAGCCTGTTAGCCCAGTACAAGAGAAGGCGCCTAGCCCAATTAAAGACTCAGCAAAGGTTGCAAGCCTAGAACCGGAAAAAGAACCAAGTCCGGTACACGAGAAAGAAGCAAGCATAGAAAAGGAAACTAGCCCAGTCACGGGCTCTGGCAAAGCTTCTAGCCTAGTCGTAGAAAAGCATGTTAGCCCAAAAGAAACTAGCCCTGAAGAAACTAGCCTAATCAAAGACTCTGCTAAAACAGAAAACCTAACACTGGAGAAAGAGATAAGTCCAGTACATGATAAGGATCCAACCCCTATCAAGGACTCGACCAAGGCTCCAAGCCCAGTACCAGAAAAGGAACAAAGCCCAGAGAAGGAGACAAGCTCAGTAAAGGACTCTGCCAAGACAGGTAGCCCAGTGCCAGAGAAGGAAGTAAGTCCAGTGCATGATAAGGAATCTAGCCACGTTGTGGACTCTGCCAAGACTGTAAGCCCAGTTCTAGAGAAAAAAACTAGCCCAATCAAAGACTCTGCCAAAGGCCCAGAGTTTGAGTTAGATGCTGGTCCAGTCAAGGACATGACTAAGGCATCAAGCCCAGTTTCTGCCAAACCGGATAGCCCAGTACTGGAAAAAGAAGCAGGCTTAGTACAAGATTCAGAACTGGTGAAGGCTGCAAGTCCAATTCTGGAGAAAGAACTCATACCAGAAAAGGAAGTAAGTCAAGTAAAGGATTCTGTCAGGGCTGCTTTGCCACAGGAGTCTAGCTTAGTAAAAGACTCTGAAAATATTTTAAGCCCTACGGCCGTTGCTGAGACAAAGATTAGCCAGGCTAAAGAAGTTCTAGACAGGATCATCGATACAACACCAAGCCCTGCTGCAACTGAAGACTCTCCGAGCTCTACTACAGGCTCCGAAAAGACTGAAGATAGTCAACTTAGCCCTGAAGATAAGGTTATTGAACATACCATCGCAGAAACACATCCAGTCTCCGGTAAGGCTGAAAGCCAAATTCATACAGAATTGTCTGTCGTAGATGAAACTAAGACAACATCTGATACTGTCTCAGCCATTGTAAAAGAGTCTAGTCTAGTCAAAGAATCCATTTCAGTTTCTAAAACCACCGACAACGTTAAAAAAGATCAAGAAAAGGACATACAACTAGCTAAGAAGTCAGTGATAGAAGACAAACCTCTGATAGTCACTGTCAAAGATGAAACAAAGGAACTCAGTTTTACAGAAGACAAATCTGATGAATCAGCGCTTAGTCCAGATATCATATTTGACGTCGAAGAAACTTCAAGCACTTTTGAAATTGTCAAAGATATACCAATCGAACTCATCAAAGATAGTAAGATTTCTGTAAAGTCACCTAGCTTAGAGGAAGATATAACAAAAGAAGACCAAAAGATACCAACGAAGGTTGACGTTGCCAAAGAGACTGTCACATTGATTAAAGATGTGACTGTTGCAACATCAGATAAAAAAGAAGAAAAGCTTTCGGATAAAACTGAATCAATCTTAGTTTCTACGGAGGATGAAAAGGATATCGACGAATCAGAATGGGAAATCATATCTCGAGAAATCGCTGAAAAAGTGTCTGAAGAATACAGCACTGCTACTGATTTAGAAAAAACTGCACTTGAATTAGCAAAAACAGTATCTGTTACAGACGCAAAACGTGATAGTATGGTTGAGGAAACAATAACTCATAAAATCATTTATTCAGGCGTAGAAAAAGAATTGGAAGATTCTGTGAAAGATAAAGATAAAAAGTCAGAAGAAATTAAAGTTATAAATGACAAATTAGAAGAGTGTAAGACACCAAAGACCCCGGAACCATCGCCAGAAGATTCTGATGCCAATATTTTGGAAAAAGCCTCTATAGAAAAACAAATCAAGCACACTAATGGTACTGAAGAAAAAGAACTCTACGAAGATGGTGAGTCACTTAGTGAAGATAGCCAAGCTGACATAATAAAGGAATTACAAGAAAAGTCTGTATCGGAAACTCAGTCACTATCACTCAAGGAATCCAAAGAACTACTGGAGCAAAAGAGATCTTCAATCTCAAAAGAAGAAACCGAAATAACGGAGAAATCGGAAAAATCTTCCCATGAAATTAAGAAAAGGTCGATTGAAGAGTTTGAACATAAGGTAACAAAAACTAGTTCCGAACTAGATTCTTCGTTGAAATTAATGTCAATATCAACGACTGATAACACATTGGCTGATCGTGACAGCTTGACAATGACTCAATCTATTCTTCATGGCAGCAGTTCTGAGGATGTATCTAAAGAAATCAGTTTAGAAGAAAAATACAGCTTTGAGAGCACGGAAAAGGAAACCAATGGGAAAAAGATGGTAAGCAGAGAGAAAATCATTCACAAAGATACCGGGAAGGTTCCATTCGAATCAGGAATATTCTCTGATTCGATGCAATCATTTAGCAGCTCACACTATGAAGAAAGCTCATTGAATGGTCATGCAATGTCTTTCACTTCAACTTTGAAAGATGATGGTGGTCAAAAAATTACCACCGATTCTGACAAAATTCGAACGAAAGCTGCTACCACTGACGCTGGATCTCCAAAAGAGGATATCCCACTATCTGAGGCTTCAGATTCTGGTATTCAAAGCATTCCTATTGATACCGATCATGGAATTTCAACCTCAGATGATAAATTTAGTTCTCATGAAATGAAGCATAGTGCTACTCACTTAGTGGAATCAATACACAAAGCTTTTAGTGATGAAATCGTTCAACAAGGCATCAAAACTGAAGGACTAGATTCTCTTATTGTACACTCGGACTATGATAGGGCGTCGACACCACCAACAGTACCAGTAAGTCCTTTGCCAAAAACGCCTAGCAGTTTCCAAGACGTAAAAATTGGTGAGGGCATTCAAAGCGAAGTCTCTTATGATAAATCAGAGCGAGCTGAAGAAACAATCACTAAAGTTGTTCATGTTGGTGATGATACAGTAACACAGAGAATATCAACATCAACCGAAAAGGTTCCGAAGACGATCAAGAGTTCAACTGATATTGAAGGAGATGGAGACTTGACAACTTTGATGCAAAATGTTGGCAAGATTAAGACTGAGACCGATACCGTTACGAAAATAATCAAAGAAGGCGAGAATCTAGTCACACAGACGATCACTACAGTAACAACAAAAGAAATCATATCAAGGGAAGATGGAACTCCTCAGAATGTAAAAACGACCATAGAAACTACAACTTTAAGTAAAGGCCCTGATGGGTCCACTACTACAACAAAAGATACTGAGACTTTAATGTCAGAATGTTCTTCCAGCCTTAAATCTACCTCACAAATGGACATGTATGCCAAAGATAGTAAAATAGACAAAGATTACCTTGAATCCAGTGATGAGAAGTCTGAATCCCACAGCAGCCAAATCAAAGACGACGAAAAAATCTATGATCTAGAGTCTTCCTCAATGAAGAGTTTCGTGACAACCGAAACTGATGAAGCAGATGAGAATGTAGAAGATACTGTGATAGACACCGATGTTAGCAAGAGGATTATTAAAGAAAATAATGTTGATATTATGGAGACCATCACAACTGTAACTAAGAAGGAAACTTTAAAAGTAGATGATTATAAGAAAATTGTACGCACTACTATAGAAACTACAACAACAAAGGAGCGACCAGATGGTTCGAAGGAGGTTCAGAAGAATATCGAAGTAAAAACTGAAGAAATTTCTTCAGAATCACAGAGCAAAGTTGATGACGTCCTAAATAACTTCGATGCCTATGGTGAACCAGAAGAAAGTATCTCAACAAAAGTTGAAGAAATTAAGGAAAATAGTGTAGTTATTCGACGCACTATTGTGACGAGGATAGTTAAGACTAAGTACACTGATAGTCGCGGAAACGTATGCAAAGTCAAGACTGTGACTACTGTGACTACTACTGACGACTATCCTGACGGTTCTTCTCAAAGCAAAGTTGAAACTGATACAGAAATAAGTGACATCGAATCGGGGGGACCAGATGATCTACAAGATATGTCTGATTTCACTTTTACTGTGGATAAGACAGAAAATGTAGACACACAAGAGAAAACCACCTTTGTCAATGGAAAGAATCTGAAACAAACAATCACGACGACAACTACGAACGAAATCTTGACAACAGCTGATAAGTCACAGAAGAAAAAGAAGACAATTGTTGAGGTAGTCACCAAAACTGAACTACCCGATGGGGCTACTGAAGTTACCAAAGATGTCAAAGTTAGCGTGCAAGATTTTGGAGAAGAAACAGTTGAAGATAGTTTGGAGGGCTATGAACAAATACACAAAACCGAAGAAGACACAACTACTAAGGAAGAATCCATTGAAGAAGGAGGCATTATTATAAAGCGACGAACAACTATTACCACTATCAAACAACAATTTCACAATGCGACAAAAACGTCCAAACTGACAAAGACAACTGTCATAACTGTTACCGAAGACGAACATCCAGATGGTTCAGTAATTACAAAAACTAGTGAAAAGGTAACTCTTTCAGAAGAAAGACGTGCATCTTCCCCTACTATCTTCACTGAAGTGGCAGCCGATGTCAGGGTCTCCGAACAGTCTTATGAAATCAGTGACTCTGTTGATGAAACAAGCAGCAGTGACGTAGATACTGTATTGAGACAACTATCTATACATGGCCAGCCAGATGAGAGTGAATCTAGTCAAACAGAGGAAATCAAAGAAAATGGTGTTACTATCAAGCGGTTGATAGTTACTAGAATTATTAAAACTAAGTTCTGCGACAATGAAGGTGTACCAAAGAAACTTAAAACCGTTACAACGGTTACTACTACTGAACAATATCCTGATGGATCTTCACGTACAACTGTTGACACAAGCACCTCAGTTAGTGATATAGAAACCAATGACATCAACCAATCTGTAGATATGAATGAATTCCCAACACTAGAGGGAAAAACCGTAGATGTTGTTACCAAAGAACAGGTTGTGACGAGGCAGGGCAAGGAAGCAAAACAAATAATTACTACAACTACCACAAAGGAGACTTTGTCATCAGCAGATCGGTCCAAAAAGAAGATTAAAACTACTGTAGAGGTGGTCACCAAGACTCACCTACCAAACGGTGTGACTGAGGTTACAAAAGATACAAAGGTATCAGTCGCGGACTATGGTATTGAAATTGTCGACAAAAATCTTGTAGGCTACACTTTAGTTGGTGAACCTGATGAGCACAAGACGACCAAAACTGAAATTATTACAGAAAATGGAATGACGATAACTAGGAATACCAGTGTTATTACAACAAGGCAAGAATATGAAAACATGTCTTTAAGACAAAAGAAAATAAAGACCACTGTAAAGACGGTTGTAGAAGACGAACACCCTGATGGAACTGTTCTCACAAAGAAGACCGAAAAGGTTTCGATTGCTGATGTCTTTTTGAAAACACCACCTCTAATCCCAGATAAGGTAGACGTCTCAGAAGCCATCATTGAAGACACAGAAATAGTTGAGGATGTTTCGGAAGATACCGACATCAAGAACGAGATCGTAAATCAAGGGACTGTAGCAATCAAGCGCACAATTACCACTAAAACTAAACGTGAAACATTAACCAGCACTAGCAAAGATATCAAGCGTATAAGGACGACTGTGGAAACCGTTACTGTCGATGAATATCCAGATGGAGCCGCAGAAACTACAAAAGACATAAAGATTACGATTTCCGAACACCAAAAGACTTCAAATAGCGATTTACAAGCTGCTCTGCAAGGATTAGATTCAACTGGCAAAGTTAAACATTCTTCTGACAAAAAAGTAAATCAAATAACTGAAAATGGTGAGCAAATCACGCAAACTGTTACAACTAACATCACGAAAGAAGAATTCAGAAATCAAAAAACCAAAGAAGTTGCTGTGAAAACTGTAACTGAAACTATAACAGAAAATGCTAGGAAAGATGGGTCGGTGGAGACTACTAAAGATGTACGGACCCAGATAACTTACTTGCCTTTTGGGACTAGCCTCGATGATTGGTCGCCAGAAGAACTGGAGAAAGTTGAACAACAACCCGTAGCAGAAGAAAGTAAACCTATATTTGAGGAGCTACCAATACAAAAAGAAGATGCCCA
Organism: Zelleria hepariella; assembly: GCA_949319315.1. Lineage (NCBI taxonomy): Eukaryota > Metazoa > Arthropoda > Insecta > Lepidoptera > Yponomeutidae > Zelleria > Zelleria hepariella. The sequence continues at coordinate 1,045,724 of OX439393.1, read as the reverse complement.
AAAGTTAGAAGCAAAACCTAAAAAACAAAGATCACCTGTTGGTGAAATAACAACAGAAAGCGACACTTATACGAAAGTTGTAAAAGAGGGCGATAACGAAATAACACAAACCATCACTGTACTCACTACCAAAGAGGTTATAAGCCCTGAGAAAATGAAGGTCACAATAGAGACTACAACCGTCAGCAAGGGCAGCGATGGTGTGACTAAAACTACTAAATCTACTAAAACAACAATATCAGAATTCAAAGAGGAATTTGAAGAGACAATTGATTCTGGTGAAAGTGAAAAGTCTTTCTGTAAACTGTCTTCAAAGACTTTAGACATGCGCAGCTCGTCAGCAGCTAGCGATGACTTAGAGCACCACGGCATTGCATCTCCACCATCCGATATTAGCTCTAGAGGCTCACGGGCTGCCACCAACGTTTGGGGTACTGAAAGCAGTGGCATGTACTATAGCGATGACGATGGACCTGGAAGTCCTAGCAGCACAAAGTCTCAAGTGGCTCATTCACCCAGGTCTAATCTCAGCTTTGAGTTTGAAACAGCTAAGCTACCACAACAACCAAGCCAAGAGATGCTGTGCGAGAAACAAGACCTGGACCCAATGTCTACTTCAATCTACGGACAACTACCCGCTGAGGATTCTCAGACATCTTCAACACATTCCGAAGTAAAGACTGAAACGCATTTAACCGAGAAGTCCCTCACGGAAGTTACCGACGACTTCCTTTCGCATGAGAAGATTAAGGCGGAACAACATTCCCGTAGTGTTAAAACTTCTGACGCAACATTCCTGAAGGAAGCAGACGATCATTTCGACAAGGCCATCGAAGAGCATAAGAAAGTAAGTGGTTCCGCCGTGATTTCTAATATCACGGCTAAGTACGAGCTTGACGAGCAAGCTCATTCAACCTCAAGCCACCAAATCAGCTCAACTGAAGAAACAATCACACTGAAAGACCTGACCTCCAAGAAGCACATCGAATCCTCTTCATCGTCGTCCAGCAAGCAAGAATCCAAGTCGGAAAGGACTGAAATCAAAACAGAGTCTACTAGCAAGACTATCAAAGACCCTATAGAGTCGTGGGGCAAGCCTCTGGGCCTGCCGAGTCCAATTCTGCCTCCGACGCAGTCTGACGGCAAGAGCACGCCTAAGAAAACGGCTCCTAACGTCTTGAACAAGAACAAACTGAACCAAGAGAAGAGCAAGGAAGCCAAACGGGCTTCTGAGTCTCCCAGCAAGAAGAAGGCACCAGCTCCGGTATACCTTGAGTTGACTTATGTGCCTCATCACGGGAATTCGTACTATTCTGCTGTGGAGTTCTTCAAGCGGGTTCGGGCTCGCTACTACGTGTTCTCTGGCACTGAGCCGTCGAAGGAAATCTACAACGCTCTCCTAGATGCTAAGAAGACCTGGGAGGACAAAGATCTTGGTGAGTTTTTGATGTCTTCACTGTAATTAAAACTTTGTTACACACAAAAAAATACTACTTACATATAGGAAGGTAAAATAGGTTAAATTCCTCTCTGACCCTAGGCACAACTGCTATGCTCAACTGGTTGTGCCGTGGGAACTTTTGTTTCCCGTCGGTACAACTGATTGGTCTGCTGGGAAAAAAAATGTACCCATGGCTCAAATTAATAATTGCTAAAATTAACAAAAAAAAAAAAAAACAATTTCACTGGTAAAAAGAGTTCCTATCTCCATCTCCGAAGTTCTTCATCGCAGGTCTTGAATTTTCCTTCTTTTTTGAATTTCGAAGCCGAAGCATTACTGAAAACACAGATCTGTGACTGAAAACGAGTCCACCTAAATTTATTATCTGCACAAAATAAACTCTCACTTCTCATGTATGTGGTAGAAAATGCTATCTAGCATTAAGTATGCCTTTGTACACCATTATTGTATTTAATTTTGTGCAATAAAGAATTTAATAATAATAATATCAGTTTATAATGCAACTGCTCCATCTGCATATTAACGCGCTAAGTTTAGCGCGCTAATTAAGGCTTTGTGAGTGAGACATGCAGGTGTAGCAGCAGCTTTTGACTTAATTATAGTACTTACAAACAAACTTAAAACTATCCAAGCAAAAACTAGAGACGAAATGACAACGTTTTTCTATCAGTGGCGTGTCATATTTCAAACATTCCACTTGACAAATTAAAATTAAAAAAACTGTCAACATTTGTTTAAAAGTGTTGCCGGCTTATAATCACCTCTGTTCTCTTTGCAGAAGTGACCATAATCCCGACGTACGACACCGACGTCCTGGGGTACTGGGTGACCGAGAATGAGGAAGCACTGGAGAAGTACAAGATCGACTTGTCCCCTTCAGCATCTCGCTGCACCATCAATCTGCAAGACCACGAGACCTCTTGCGCGGCGTACAGACTGGAGTTCTAGGTGTCAGGTCTATTTGTGGCCTTCTCAGCGAAGAAGTGAGCAGGGACTCCGGGCCCGACGGTGTTGGTATACCTGTACAAGCTCAACATCGTCCACCCCAAGAGACACCGGCCGCTACTCCGCGTGAGACAGTTTACAAATAGTCTTTTGAATGATTCGAAAAGATTTGAAGAAAGGACTGCTTTTGAAATGTTTGCAGAAGAGGATTTAAGTGAAGTTACTCTAAAATAAGTGCGCGAATATCAGCGTTTTTGTGCGATTAAAAAAAAATCGGAAGAAACTTTTCCCTCAAGCTGACACTGTCCTTATCCGCATCCAATTGTGAAAGTCAATATCCAAATATTCTCGACCTAAACAGAGACGTCCATTTTTTTCTAAAGAAAATACTGTTTTGTAGTGAAACTTCATCGGAAATAGAACGCCATTTAAAGTATACATTTCTGATGATATTTTGAAATTTGGTCTTATACAATCAGTAGTGCTTTTTATACACGGTTTTCAAGCGACACCAGTCCATTTTGTTTAGCTAAATACCGCTTAAATAAATAAAGGAAATTTTGGGATAAAATTATTTTGCTACCGCATTGTAACTTGTAATAGGGAATTATTGTGTAAAAAAAATCTAGAGCTAATCCATAAAAATATTTGACAAAGTTTTTTTTATTTTGTAGCTTTTGCGCTTAACTAAAGGACGTGATTGAACCGGCATTAAAATGTCTTAGGCTGACTCTACACTCGCGCCGTGAAAACCCGCGAAGACCGCGAAACTTGAGTGTGGTTTTGTTCGTGCATTTCATCGCTACCAAAATTCGCGGCGCAATGTGTAGAGGTGGCAGTTAAATCTTTTGATATAATTAAAAGTAACACCTAATCTATAGTCATGTTTAAAGAGTCTTATAAAGATTTTTAAAGTGGAGGTGTAAACTGTTTCACTAGTGCTTCTAAGTGCTAGAGAAAATTATAATAAAAAAAACTGTTGAACTACAACATATTATTGTTACACACCTCTAGGAAAACAAAGATACCTTCGTTCTCACATTCATATTTAGGTACTTGTGAAGATTTGTTACTGAGATACCTAATTCCCCTAAATATAAGAAAATGGTTGATTCAATTCATTGCTTAACAAATTTATTTAGAAGCAAAATACCATTTTCTTTGGACACACCTAACAGAAGGTAATCTTAATGTATTAAGCTTGAATAAACGTATCGATTTTTCCGGAAAAATCCTGCATTTCTTGGAAAAAATATGTGTTTACGCAAACTTAAGTTTCTAATAGAAATGGGGTGTCCTCCAGAAAGTGATCACATTAATAACGGTTATCTTTGTTTTTCTAGACAAGCCGTGAGCCTAACAATAGAGCTTAAACCAGAATTAACATACTTAAATGTTTTAGTAGAACTATTCAATTATGTATTACAAATTGAATTCTATTTACCTTTGTTTAAGTTGAAACTTGCTTGTTGTGTCGAAAAATATTAATAACATAGTTATAGTTCGTGTTAACTCCAATCATTTTGATTGAATTTTCAACTGATGTGATTATTGATGAATCTCTAAAGAATTATTTTTACAATCATATTTTTTCTCAAATTATTTGGCTGTAACTTAGAAAGTTTTATTTGTAAAATTCTAGTCGTAACGACCCAAAATACTTATAATGAGATAGTCATCGTAATTTGTTCCTATTCCGAAATGCATTTCCTTTGAAACGAATCCTCATATTGTGTATTTTATAGATCAAAGTTAGAACTCCAATAGGAATTTTACAATTTGATTTGTTTGAATGATAATAATGAGCGAATGTGATAGTAAGAAATCATAAAACTACCATCTAGTAATTAAGCTGTCTTGATGAGCTTTTACTAATTGTTTTCCTGAAGATCCGATACGATATTTGCCAATAATATCTACTTACCGAACTTTGAGTCAAATAATTTTAAGTCATCCATAGAGATAAGCAAAACTAAACTAAATTCGCGATTACCGCTTCGTTTGCCCAATTCGACTTGACTATACTAATAGCTGTTCTTAACAATAAACAAAAAAAAACATTTCGTACTTTCTCGAATGCACCAGCACAACCTTAAACATAAAAAAAAAACTTAAAAATAAAAAGTTAATATACAAAGTATAAAAGTATTGTATAACGCAATTTATGTTAGATATTTTCTGTGCGATTCATACTTAATAGCAGCGCGATTGAGATTTTTTTATTTTGTCATGTAGGTTTTAATATAAACAAACATACATAATTATGGAATATTTATATTAGTATACATAAATGTGTTTATCTGTGTGTTGATTGATGTGAGCACAATATATTTTTTCTTTTAATTTAGTCTGTGGGTGTGGAGATTCGCTTAAAGTAGTGGAGGGGACTAAACAGGGAAAACAAAAGCAGGCTGCAGGCAATATCTTGAAGACACTGATGTCTCTTCTAAATGCTTATTGGGCCGATGTAATAATAGCTAATCTCGACCAGCCTATAAAAAGATGTAAGTTTGATATGGGAACATCAGCTATCTAGCTTGTGCAAGAGTATGGAGATATGGTTAAGGCTTTATTTTTTTTAATCCCGCAAGCCACCTTAACTGGCTGAAGCCTGATCCAATCGTTTATTATTGTACTTTATAGCTAGAACTCTAATTAATGCATACTATTAGGAATATTACAATTAAAATGTTATTACAAAATAAGTATTGTATCAGCTTAGTGAACATCAATAGCTCAGAGAAATAAATCATTATTGAAATTATTAAATGTTGTATTTTTCCGTGTGTGGATCTCGTTTGTGATCGGGAGGATGATTTTGAATAATATTTGCAATGTTTATGTTAATATCTACTTAGGTTCTTAATACTTAAAAATAAAATATACTCAGAATTTGCCTTTTTATAAATATTTACCATTATTTAAATTTGGACTAGATACTTTATTAAATTAAAAGAGGTCTATGATATTTTGTGTGTTGAACGTTTTTCTTTATTTCCTTGGAAATTGCGTTTTGATGCTTTTTAATACGGAATTGGCGAAACGATTGTGAAATAATTCTGGAACTTGAGTGTTATTTCTAGAGACAAGGTATGAAGTGAATAGTTCCAAAGTTGCGAGGCTATTTAGTCCATATTTGTAAGAATCAAACAAATTATCAATTACTTCAATGCAAAACAAATGTTCAACAGAGTGGACTAAATGCCCTAACAGCTGTTAGATATAAAAGACGTAATCTAAGCTTATGTGGTGCTAAGAACTGAATGTGCTAGGCAAAGGACAAGAGTGTGAAATTCATTGGACAAATAAATAAAATAGTCGTGCGAAATTATTCAAAACGAACTGTTTTTGTCAAATAAATTTCAAACAACTGTTGATGTTAGAAATTTTTGAATATGATAAAAAAATCCATGCAAATTAAAATATCAAATAAAAAGACGCAGTTTGTATGGAAAACCCGCCTTAGTGAGTGTATAAACACGCTTAATGGCTAGAGACTGAACGTGCTTTTATCTACCAACTATTTTAAGTCAATCTTAAAAAATATGACCAATGAAAATATGACCTCAGAGTAATTGATAGATAAATGCATCGAAAAAATAAGGCTCTGTGTGCACTATTCCAATCCGAACTTCCTAGCGTGTCAAACACACATTTGTACTCGGAACAGAACAGTGAACGCGGACCTTAAGCTCGGTTTCCTAAGAAAGCCCCACCGTCATATAACGGCCGTAATATTTATACTCGTTACTGATGTTACTAAAACGTGTCAGACTATGTGACGTTATTCTTATGACGGCTATTATGTTATGTAGAGGGTTCCCTAGAAAATCGCAACATTTCTGCAACGATAGAATGTGATGGATTTGTAAGGGTGCACACCAATGCAGGTCGATGTTAGCTTTGATAACTATACTAGTGACTGCTTCAGTGTGTTATTTATAAATATAAAAAAAAACCAAGTACCTACCATGTATTTTATACCTGTGAATAATCATGGATGGGTAGGTTTTTCGAGACGAGACAAATGACGCTGCAAGGGAAAGCCGAAGCATCAACAGAACCATTTTTCAACATCTCGACAAATCTACTTTTGTTTACTCACAGGTTTATAGTTACAGTGTTAAGCAAAACCTAGCCTAACGACTTCGCAATAAGGTGTATACTGGCTTAATACTGTAAACATGGGGTTACTTCGTACGGAAAAATGTGAAATTTAATAATTATTCTAATGGCAGTGATCCTGTGGGATTATAAGGAAGGTGGTGTGAAATGGGCACTGAGGTAAACGCGACACTTGGGCGAAAATGTCTGTGAAAACGTGGTTAGTCCACGTTCAACAGCGGGAAACGGTACTAATATAAATCCATCCATTAGCTCACAATAAAATTTAATTGTCTAGCAATATCCGCCTCTTCCGAAGCGTATTTACTCTTACATAAAGTCTCATAACATCAAATCTCACTATGCCACATTTTTCCTATTCTTGGAATTCCTATTTTTTCCTGTACAGCACAGGAATAAATAAACACAAGGAATAAATAACAGCAGTGATCCGCTACCGCTTATGGGATGTCGTGGCCTGACCTTTATAATATTTAGCCACCGTGAACACGGCCTTACGTCAGCAGCTTGCAATCAAGATAAAAGGTAAATAAGGGACGATTTAGGTAAGAGTTTGTTAAGATACGCATTATTATAAAATAAATACACGCACGATATAATTTTATTGCGGTTTGGAGCTTATATTTTCTCTGAAACTGACCTTCTACATGTGAATGGTCTAAGTGTCGCACTTACTCTAGTGCCCAGTTAACCCCACACGACCATATTTGTATCGATTATAAATTGTATTAATTACGTAAAGAAAAGTAAAAAATAATAAATAACATTCATTGTATCAGCCATTGTCGCTATATTCCATTCGGCGTGTTTGAATGAAACTGTGCGAGTCATTTAAGTAATAAAAAAATATTCAAAACGTTACGAATTGTTATTTTTATTTCAACACACCATACCCACCCTTAAACAAAGTTATTTATTACGAATCAATTCAGATTTTGTATAGGCTCTGTTGTTAACGCGTTAATTAGCGCGCTAAACAATAATAATAATTATTATTATTATAATTTACGTTTATTTCAGATATCCATCCATATTTTAAACATTTACAATAAAATTATAAAATTACAATCACGATGATAAAATTACATAAAATTTCGATGAAATATAATTTTATTATTCAAATTTATTTGCAGATAGACAATCTCACACAACACACAAAACATAAAATTATTTGGCTGCCCATTTGAAAGGCGCAACTTGGAGGATGGTAGAGTGGCGCAAGATGGGGCAGTCCACCCGCTTCGCCAGAATAGCTAGAAGGCTATTAGAAAGCAATAGCAAACTCTTGGCCATATCTGTGTGATGCCCGACATAGCGCGCTAAATAACGCGTTAACGCGCAAATAGGGCAGCAGCATTGGTGGAGAAACTTATCAAGTATTATTTTATTTATTTTTTATAAATAATGTTTATTAAAATAAGCCAAAAGTAACTAGTAAAAATACTAGAAAATAATAGTTCAACTGATTTCAGCAATAAAATATTTATTTTAAAAATAAGTCACTACTTATTATGTTATTGAGTTAAAAAGGCAGTGGCTTAAACATACATCAAGTTATTTTAGACATGACACACTCGAAGCTTTTTAAAATAACTTTAATACTTATTTATTGTGTTCGACATTACACGTATTTCCACTTTGTTTTAGAATTTTAATATTTTTTAACATAACTATCAAAATACATAGATATTTACCTAATCAATAATATTAAAAATTAATAAAATACACGCCTGCACGTAAATGCAACTAATTACTTAGATTAAATAATATTTTAACTATCTACTAACTTTGGAATGTTAGAAGCAATAAATCACATTATTTTATACAACTCGTACTTAAACTTTATATTTTGGTCCCAGAAGGCATTCGACTGATGGTATAAAAAACGTGATTTCCTCTTCCGAGAATGTCACTTGACAGTGTAAAAGATATTGCTGTCTCGAGAAATGGCGACTGTGTACACATGTATTTCATTTCCAATTAACGTGGAAAACTATTGTTTTAAATTAATTTGGTAGTGGCCATATTTCCCACCTTAAATTAAATCTCAATGTCGAACACAATAAATAAGTATTTATTGTGTTCGACATTACACGTATTTCCACTTTGTTTTAGAATTTTAATATTTTTTAACATAACTATCAAAATACATAGATATTTACCTAATCAATAATATTAAAAATTAATAAAATACACGCCTGCACGTAAATGCAACTAATTACTTAGATTAAATAATATTTTAACTATCTACTAACTTTGGAATGTTAGAAGCAATAAATCACATTATTTTATACAACTCGTACTTAAACTTTATATTTTGGTCCCAGAAGGCATTCGACTGATGGTATAAAAAACGTGATTTCCTCTTCCGAGAATGTCACTTGACAGTGTAAAAGATATTGCTGTCTCGAGAAATGGCGACTGTGTACACATGTATTTCATTTCCAATTAACGTGGAAAACTATTGTTTTAAATTAATTTGGTAGTGGCCATATTTCCCACCTTAAATTAAATCTCACTACCTTAACAGAAAAATCATTTAAAAAAAATCCTATACCAGAGGGTTAAACCATCGCAATATGAAAAACATCCTAGTCGGATATCCAATGGTTATCCTACTTCCTACTTATATTATAAAGGCGAAAGTTTGTGAGTGAGTGAGTGAGTGAGTGTGTTTGTTACTTTATAACGCTGAAACCGCTGGATGGATTTGGATGAAATTTGGAATGTAGATAGCTGAGACATCAGAATAACATATAGGCTACATATTATCACGCTTTGGCGCTTAGGAGCAAAGCAAATACACAAAGATTATCGTATAGTGGCCATTTGTATAAAAGTGAACGACAAAACCATTTACCAAAGACCCTTTGTCATTACGAAGCGTTGAGCTATTTACTTTCCTAAATCCATCGAAAACTGAATAACGGTGAATTTTGATCTACCAAAAAGTCCGAAATGTGCCGCAACTATGCATTACAATCAAAAGATGGGCAACAATGAAGAAGTTGTTTTTAATTATTGCTGTCATCCGTCACTGTCACAAAAATCAAGAAAGCAATACAGCAGAAATAAACATTGTGTAATTATAAAAAAACAGGCAAAAAAATATTGTTTCAGTGATAGCTACTTACAAACTGAAAGAGCCAATAAGTAAATCCTTACTTTAAAAACTTTGCATCCAGCAGTGTTTATCAAAGATCTTTACAAAGTTTCGGTCCGACGACCGTCCTGAGATCTCTTGGCCAGACGAGATGGAATGTCCGTTCAGTGCATTGCTGATTGCTGGTTATTCAAGGAAGAATAAGGATGCACCAGACCTCGAAGAAAACTAAAGATACGATGTTCTGACAAAAAAAAGCCGCTGAATGTACCGTGCAAGTATGAAAAACATTGTAGAGTCTTGAGCGACCAAAGGCGCATAAAATCAGCCAGTGATGGTGTAACATGAGCAACATGACCGCTTTATTTCCACTAAGTACCTATTGAGTACCTAGAAGGACTAGACAGGGGCACTTTTACATAATATCATAGTCGCCTATTCATTGTTGACAACTCTGATAGGCTTTCCACATACTTCAGAAGTTCAGACTGACGAGAAGATTGGAGCAAGTGAAAATCCCCGAACCGCCTGCGTGGTGGTGTTGCCCGCATGAAAGATATGTGAGGAATAGAGCCAGAAGAGGTGTTTCGTGCCAATCTTAAGCTGTACCGACAAGGTCGCATCGTCATAACTGTCCTGATGCTCTACAGTGCAGCTAATAGGCGACCTCAGCGCGATCAAGTTAACGAGTTTCTGGGACGGCAAAGTGTGACGCTTTTAACACGAAAGAAGAATAAGACCGATGATTTAAAACTGTTGTTTCAGACTATGGTATCGTAGACGCTAAGAAGACGCGTTTGGTGTTTCGGAAGGGCAGCTCATAGAAAAAAAATAACTATTCAATGTGACAGACATAATATGGATAAGTTTTTCTGTTATTATTATTATGATCGTTGTCTTTGATATAGCATGATGCAAAATAAAATATATAAAAAAAACTACACGAATTTTCATGTAGTTTTCTCTGTTAAGTAACTTCGTGCCTGTAATACGAGTAGGTAACGCTAACTAGCTCTGTTGGAGATCTTTTACAGTTTTATAGAATGCCAGTCAGATGTTGAGACCTGTGACGTACCTACTGCGCATCAAATGCTGAATGCTGATATATCAGCGAGCGGATGTTATCCAGTTCGCTGTGATATATTCATTCACACAACAGTGCAAGCAAACGAGATGTACTTGGGTTTCAAAGAGTCTCTAACATCGGGAGAGGCAGTGTCCATATAGGCCACAAAGGCACGAAGACTTGAGGTGAGACCAACTAAACAGAGACAACCCAGACTGAAAGTTTGCAGAAAGCAGTAGCAAATTAGCGGACAAAATAAGAGTCGAAATATTCGAGTGTGTCTTGAAATGTAGCAAGGTAACCCATGTTCATTCAGTTAGATGCCGATAACAGTAGGTATCTGCATCTTTACTCCGTTGAGTTTGGAAGAAGCAGATAACAACGCATGGTCCACGGGAGCGAAGTCTGATAGCGCTGGGGGTCGGTTATAAGTATATTTAATACTACCTAGGTAGTAAAAAATGCTCGGTACAATTGCTAAATCACCACAAACTTTTATCCTTTTTCTTTTATCCACATGAATGAAGTCGTGGGCACTAGCTATAAATTTCTAAGTAGCTTTTCCCCTGACTGACTTCGATGGCGGGGGAAAAATAGAGCTGCAACTGTTAATCTTAGTCAGCGCGGACGAAGTCGCGGGCAAAAGCTAGTCTAAAATAATTGACTCAATCAAGTGACAGTTTTGTTTCTCGGAATAGGATACCACCTTTTTTTTGTACCGCGTTATTATTTAACGCATAAATAACAACATAATATTATCACATTTCTTATTTTCTCGCGTAGTTAAAGGAAAAACTTGGCATGGATTATTTTACTTTGGCAAGCTTAAATTGTTATTTGAACTAAATATACATAAAAAGAATAGATTAGGGCCCGGTTTCTGAATTGAGAATTTTGCTAAGCAAATACTTTACTATCGTTCTGTCACGCTCTTTTGTGAGAAATCTGCAGAGACAGGACGATACTTACCCATTTGCTTAGCGAATTTCTCAATTCAGAAACCGGCAGTTAATCACAGTATCGATATTTTGATACTGTTTTGTTTGAGACTAGATTTCGCCATCTTACGCAACTGGAGACGGTCTTTTCTTTTTTCTTAACTTAAAACCTACTAAAAGAAAATGAAAATATATTTTACTCTTTTTGTATTTCGTAAAAGGTTAAACTTACTTGTATTATGTCGGTGTAGCCGACTAGTTTCGGTTCTCATTCGGAGACCTTAATCATGGCGCTGAGACGGCCCTCGCGACGCCGTGGCCAGTCTCAGACTGCGTGTCACTAGGCGCCGCTGACAGTTCCGGTGCGGGGGGAAGGGGCGGGGGCGGCAGCGGGGGCACGTCCGCCCGTCCGCTCATAGCAGGACTAATATGTCCTTCGTCGCACAAGTAAGTTTAACCGTTTACAAAATACAAAATGTGCAGTGCTTACGAAAGTTTAAGTGTAAGAAATGTATTTTACTCTCTTTAAAACATACTTTATGTCAGTGGAACGCGACGGAAAGTACCTATGTGGAAAGCAAATTTTCTGCTACAGGCATTCAAGGAACACTAGCGCCGCCAATGAAAAAAAATAGGTATCTTTTTAGATGCGTTTTTTGCTGAAAATGAGCCGTCAAATGAGAATCTCTCGGCTTAACAATTTTTAGGACCTTCTTCTTCTTCTATTATGGTGAAGATAAAGCGCACTTTCTGCGACAATAGTTCCTGCCAGAACCTCATATTTATGGGCCCCAAGAGGAAGTATACGTCGCCATAAAATCTTTTATCTTTCGACCATGGCTGGAAGTATACTTCTCACCTGCACTTCATATTTTTCTACGACGTTGAGAATTATACTTCCCGATAAAACCTCATATCTTTCGGCCAAGGCTGTAAGTATACTTCCTGCTAGAACTTCTCAACTTTCGACCAAAACGGGAAGTATAATTCCATGGCTGTAAGTATACTCTCTGATAGAACCTCACATCTTTCGACCACAACTGGAAGTAATTCAAAGGCTGTAAGTATACTTCCTGCTAGAACCTCACATCTTTCGACCATGGCAGGAAGTATAGTTCCCACTAGAATCTCATATCCATCGACCATGGCAGGAAGTTACTTCCCGCTAGAACCCCATATCTTTCGACCACGGCTAGAAGTATACTTCCCGCTAGAACCTCATATCTTTCGACCATGGCTGGAAGTATACTTCCCGCTAGAACCCCATATCTTTCGACCATGGCTACAAGTATACTTCCTGCTAGAACCTCACATCTTTCGACCACAACGGGAAGTATAATACCCGCTAGAACCCCATATCTTTCGACCATGGCTGGAAGTATACTTCCCACTAGAACCCCGTATCTTTCGACCATGGCTGGAAGTATACTTCCCGCTAGAACCTCATATCTTTCGACCATGGCTGGAAATACACTTCTCACCAGCACTTCATATTATTTATCGACCACAACGGGAAGTATATAGTTCCCGCTAGAACCCAATATCTTTCGACCATGGCTGGAAGTATACTTCCCGCTAGAACCTCATATCATCGGGTCGGCGCAGGAAGTAAGCGACGCGATGCAGCGGCACCTTGTAGTCGTGCATCCAGCGGTTGCCCTTGCGCAGTGACCCGTCGATGCCGTCCTGCCAGAGACCTCCCGGAAGATACACTGCGGAAGAAAAACTGGATATAAAAAAACTAAGTCCTTTTGCATCTACGTAATGAGATGATTTTGATAGGCTGACTAATCTGTAAGGGTGGTACCTATAGGTGCTGGGCAAACCTACTCCATCTAAACAATGTCCCAGGCACTGCAGCGCCGAGTTGTCTCTTCATCCATTACATCATCCATTTTGTGAGTAAAGGTGCCACTGGACGCTGTATAAATCATCTCATCATACAGCGTTCAGTGGCTTCTCCTTCACTCATACTAGATGGGTGAAGAGACCACTGGGCGCTGCAATGCCTGGGACATTGTTTTAGATGGAGTAGGCTTGCGCCGAGCTCCTATGAAATGAACAAAATTAATTAAAGTAATAAAATAAGAAGAGAATTATGAGAATAAACTTTTGGTTGCGGAAAGAAAAGTGATGAGGAAAATGCTGGGTCCAACTAGGAGGGAAGATGGTAGTTGGAGAGTGAGAAAGAACCAGGAAATCGAAGACCTGATTTCCGAACCCAACATCATCGGCGAAATAAAATCCCACCGACTCCGTTGGCTTGGTCACCTGGAAAGAATGGGAGAGGATCGGGCAGTCAAGAGGGCCTACCTTGGAATACCAAGCGGTCGAAGACCAGTCGGCCGTCCCAAATACCGCTGGAGGGATGAAGTCGGCAAGGACCTGCATGAACTACAGACAGGCGACTGGAAAGCGACCGCGCAGGACAGAGACCAGTGGCGACTTCTTGTGTCTGAGGCCAAGACCCACTTCGGGTCGCTGAGCCAGCGGAGTAAGTAAGTAATAAAATAAATAAAAATTAAATTAATTTAATTGAACAAAAATGATAATATGGATAAAATAATAATAATAATAAAAATTAATAAAATTAATGACATGAATAAAATGAACAAATTGAACAAAATTATTAAAATGAATATGAATAAAATGTGTAAAATTAATTAAATAAATAATAAACTAACTCTGGCAATGCGTTCTAACCTTCTCTGCTGGTCCAACCACAGAGGACGGATGAGCGGCAGACCTTCCTCCTATCTCTGGCAAAGATCCTCTTCCTAACTCTGGCAATGCGTTTTAACCTTCTCTGCTGGTCTAGCCACAGAGGACGGATGAGCGGCAGACCCTCCTCCTAACTCAATGCGTACCTTCTTTGCTGGTCTGTCCTTGCTGCAGTATCGGCGCGACGACGATCTCGTCTCCCAGCGCGAACTCGTCAGTCACCGTGAGCGCTGCGTCACCACCCGACACCAGCCACAGGGGGCGGATGAGCGGCAGACCCTCCTCCTTACTCTGGCAAAGATCCTCCTCCTAAATCTGGCAAAGATCCTCCTCCTAACTCTGGCAAAGATCCTCCTCCTAACTTTGGAATAGATCCTCCTCCTACCTCTGGCAAATATCCTTTTCCTAACTCTGGCAAAGGTCCTCCTCCTAAATCAGGCAAATAACCTCCTCCTAACTCTGGTAAAGATCCTCCTCATAACTCTGGCAAAGATCTTCCTCCTAACTCTGGCAAAGATCCCCCTCCTAACTCTGGCAAAGATCCTCCTCCTAACTCTGGCAAAGATCTTCCTCCTAACTCTGGTAAAAATCCTCCTCCTAACTCTGGCAAAAATCCTCCTCCTAACTTTGGAATAGATCCTCCTCCTAACTCTGGTAAAGATCCTCCTCCTAACTCTGGCAAAGAACCTCCTCCTAATTCTGGCAGAGATCCGCCTCCTAACTCTGGCAAAGATCCTCCTCCTAACTCTGTCAATACGTACCTTCTCTGCTGGTCTGTCCTTGCTGCAGTATGGGCGCCACGACGATCTCGTCTCCCAGCGCGAACTCATCAGTGACCGTGAGCGCTGCGTCACCACCCGACACCAGCCACAGGGGGCGGATGAGCGGCAGACCCTTTTCCTTACTCTGGCAAAGATCCTCCTCCTAAATCTGGCAAAGATCCTCCTCCTAACTCTGGCAAAGATCCTCCTCCTAACTCTGGCAAAGATCCTCCTCTTAACTCTGGCAAAGATCCTCCTCCTAACTCTGGCAAAGATCCTCCTCCTAACTCTGGCAAAGATCCTCCTCCTAACTCTGGCAAAGATCCTCCTCCTAACTCTGGCAAAGATCCTCCTCCTAACTCTGGCAAAAAACCTCCTCCTAACTCTGGAAAAGATCCTCCTCCTAACTCTGGCAAAGATCCTCCTCCTAACTCTGGCAAAGATCCTCCTCCTAACTCTGGAAAAGATCCTCCTCCTAACTCTGGCAAAGATCCTCCTCCTAACTCTGGCAAAGATCCTCCTCCTAACTCTGGCAAAGATCCTCCTCCTAACTCTGGCAAAGATCCTCCTCCTAACTCTGGTAAAGATCCTCCTCCTAACTCTGGCAAAGATACTCCTCCTAACTCTGGAAAAGATCCTCCTCCTAACTCTGTCAATGCGTACCTTCTCTGCTGGTCTGTCCTTGCTGCAGTATGGGCGCCACGACGATCTCGTCTCCCAGCGCGAACTCATCAGTGACCGTGAGCGCTGCGTCACCGCCCGACACCAGCCACAGAGGACGGATCAGCGGCAGACCCTCCTCTAGGGCTTCGCGTTTGTACTTCAGCAGGAGAGGCGTCACCTAGGGATTGGTGCAAGGTTAGAATAGGAACGTGTAGCGCTTGGGTAGGAGTATATGGGAAACTCTCGGGTAAAGTTTTTACCTATAGTAGGCAATACTAAGGCCTTTGCATCGTAATGAGATGATTTTTAAAGCGTCGAGTGACATCTTCACTCAAACTAGATGGGTGAAGATACCACTTGGCGCTGCAGTTCCTGGGACATTATTTTAGATGGAATAGGCAAAACCGCCACGAAAATACATAATTATCTTTTGACTAGTTCTAGAAAGTTCCCGTACTTTTTTTATATGAAGTTTTTTTAAAGCTCTACACCTACAGGGTTATCATTTGCTCCATTTTACAGGGATCTATCATTTTTAAGCACCATTAGCCGTAAGGAAATCTGTTTTATTTACGGCTGGGATGGCATTCACATGTTTCTGTTAAAAATTCCATTTGGTGATTTTGTCAAACTTTTTTTTGTCGTACGGTTCTATTTCTAGGGTCAGATCCAGGTCAGACAAGTACCTACCCTAGCCAGCGATTAATTATTTGGGAGTAGATGAATAAATATGAATTACTCACCACTTTCTGCCGGAACACCGTAAGATTCTTCGCCATTTCCAGGACCTTATCATCATTGTACTTGCTTGGCAAGTGTGTAAACTTCATTACCGGCAGAAAAGTGGCCATTTGCAGCCACCGCATGTAAAGTTCCCTTTCCGGCAACGCTATACCGTTTTCCTGCGTCGAATTTGTCACATTGGGCTCCAAGGAACCTTTGGCAGACGGGAGGAATTGTTCAGAGCCCGGCCAGTATATGTCGCCCCCCACTGCTCCAGGCATCACGAAGGGATAGCCACTGATCCCATAGGTCAACATCGTTGGTATGACAAGCCTCAAGGCCTCCCATGAAGACTCGAAAGGTGGTAGCGAGACGAATATAGGCGGCCGTGGCAAGGACACAGCTGAAGATACGCCAATGATACTTAGAAGCTTCTCGAAAGTTTTGACGAAGTGAGTTTTGTATTGGTCCGGGTTCGTAAGCCTTTTCTCGCACTGGTAGTAATGTGGCATATTGTAGGCTGTTCCTAAGTCTAGGTAAAACGAGTCTATGTGGTAGATGTCTTTGACTGATTGTAGTTTTTCTAGAAACCAGGGTACGCTTCTGCTGTTTGTTATATCGAGGACGCCAGCGCTGGCGAGTGATTTGAATCTGGTTAGGGCGGGGATTCGCCGATCGCTATTTCTTTCAGTTATTAGCAGTCGTTTTTGGACGCAATCGGCGAAGTTTTTGCTCTCGGTGCTTATGAAAGGTTGCACGGTAAAGGCGACCTTAAAACCTCTCCTGTGTAGCTTGTCAACGGTCGTGTTTAGCGTTTCAAATCGGCTCGTGTCGACTGTGAGATCACCGATTTCGTTCTGCCAGAATTCGTTTATCAGCACGTGGCCTTGTTTCAGAAATCCCAGGTCGATGACGTCTTCGGTGTATCTGGAAATGGTTTCCGCTTGCAATTCGTGCTTGAACCTTGGTGCTATTTGCCAGACCGGCTCAGAGATCAACGATTCTAACGTTTGCATATCAGCTGGCTTTAAACCATCCCATAGGGGCGCCCTCTGGTGACTATGTATGGACGAATGAAGTGACTTCATATCCCTTGACGTGCAGATATTGTACCTCATCTCTGGGAACTCAGTTAGCTTGTTCGCGTAAGCAAACTCGTCGTGTTTAGCTCTGATACAGATCTCCTTTTTCCCGTTGTTGTTCACACCAACATAGAGGGGTGTTTCCTCGTCTATTATTATGGCTGCCCCTTTGGAATTTATGAGGTATCTAGTCAGGACGTTGCCCCACTGTCCCTTGGCCATGTCTCCTGTGATGAAGGGTGTGTAGTCTATAGAGCCAGAGTCTAAAGGCCAGGTGAGGTTGGCGGACTGCCCGCCGCCGTACCAATGGACTTTTGTGTCGCTCCAGTCGAAACAGTCGGTGGGGGTTACGTCTAAAAGCGAGCAGACAGAAAGGGTTACAAAGTAATTTGATTGTTCCTTCTTAGTTAAAAATAACTGAGTAGTTGGGGGGCGGTCGATAGGAAGAATTGCAGCTCAACGGACGGTCTATGGATACGTATGACGAGAAGAGATGGGCACATACCCGAATATGCACCCAAAATTGGTTTGTAAACTGGATATTTACCCAAAAAAGAGGATAGAGGATTTGGGTGCATATTCGGGTATGTGCCCATCTTTGATGGCGAGGGACTGCAAGAGGTGGTGCGAGGGGAAAATGGCCTATACCCAGCAGTGGGTAGAGGTTAGCTGATGATGAAGATGACTCCCACAATTACCTGCTCTCAAAGCCTTCCAATGAACGGAGTAGCACGTGGTGTTATCAACGCCAGGGTCGTGTGGCAGACACTTGAGGTAGAAGCGATGGCTGTCGAGCCACTCGAGGCACTCCGAGCCGTCTTTCAGTCGGTGCTCTGGAAGGCACGGGAACGCTTTCTTCTTTATGGCTAAGTCCACGGCTGGGGAATGGAAAAGGGACTTTGGTTTAGAGGTTAGAGGTGTTTTTGGTCTGAAAAAAGCCTATAAGGTTTATAAGCCAGGAGGCTATGGATCAAATCTTATGAAACTAAAAGAACCGATTTCTTTAAGAACTATATGGTAGTCGTGGTATTATACAGGGTGCACTCTAAGTTGATAGCGGAACTTTAAGGAGGCTGTCTACTGATCAATACAAACAACTTGTACTAGGTGGTGACAAAAATGGAGTGAAAAAAATATCAGCTGTTTCATACATTTGGCGCAGTACTGAGTCGACCTTTTGTATGGAACAGCTGATATTTTTTTCACTCCATTTTTTCGCCACCTAGTACAAGTTGTTTGTATTGATCAGTAGACAGCCTACTTAAAGTTCCGCTATCGACTTAGAGTGCACCCTGTAGATTTGTATCGAAAGTTAAAAGCCTTCTTCTCATTAGCCCTCATCAGGTTTTCGTTGTGGTTCATTTTATTAGTTTTCTTTCATTTGATTTTGTCGAAAACTGTTTGACTTTTTATTCATTATTCAATTTGATTCGATCAGCAGTTTTCATAACTATACCAATACAAAAACATTAATAGAAAATACAAATATAAACAAAATGTCTAAATCTAGGTAGGAAAGGATACCCCACTAATTAAGTTGTATCTACAGCACGGTTAGTAAGTACCTACCTACATAGAATAACTTACCAAGTCTTGCTCGTAGAATTTCCTGGTCATCCTTATTGAGGAGCCTAACCAGTCTTTTGGGTTCGTTGAATTGAACATTATCGAAGTATGCCTGAAAATTGTTAAATGTTATGTTATTGCGCCCAAATACAAAATTTTTGATACACTTTTCTTTTTTCTAAAATACCAAATAGTGCTAGGGGCTAAGAGTTCAAGTCTCGTTCGAACACTCTCTAGAAAATCTGCTTTAAAATAAGAAAAACCGCATTCAAATCGGTTTTCCCGTTTCAGAGCTACGGTGCCACAGACAGACACACAGGCAGACAAACACACCCTCACACACATCGCGGCCAAACTTATAACACCCCTCTTTTTGTGTCACGGGGTTTCAAAAATTGTTACGTCTTAGTAAATAAATAAATGAATCAATGAATGAATGAATGCATTCATTCATTCATTCATTCATTGATTCATTTATTCACGAATAAATAAATAAAAGTTAACCTTAGTGAGCGCTTGCCGCTGGTAGAGCACATAGGCGAAACCGACGAAGAAACAAACAGCTAGAAACATCAAACCGACGAACGCACGCAGCTTGTAGTCCGTCGGCTTCTTGCGGATCTTCTGGGGTATGCTCTGAAAGGATAGGTATTTGGAACTCTTTTTATATTTAAAATTCTTGTTGCGCCGCCAATGAAAAAAATATCCTATCTTCTTTTTGGATGCTTTTTTTTTTAAATACGAAGCGCCAAATGATAATTTTTAGGCTTAACAATTTTTAGGACCTAAGGTTTAAATCCCTCCGCCGCCAAAAATGGCCACTTTTGACGGCGGTGGGTTTTATTCGTAGGTTTTCTCTCTCTCTTTTACCATTTCTAACCTGAAGTTTCTCCATTTGCAAACTCGCCAGCGAGTTGATCGAACCTAACCTAACCTATAGCTCCGTCTCTTCATCTCTCTATCTATCTCTCTCTCTCGCGCTCTCTCTCTCTATTTCTAACCTGTAGTTTCTCCTTTAACAGACTCGCCAGCGAGTTGACCGAGGTGACCGAGTTCCCCGGCGAGTAATCATCGTCTTCCATGCTGAACTCGATGCGACCCTGTCTGTTGGGCCTGGGTCTAGTCGTAATATTTCTAGAACTAAGCTTAGCTAGGGTCTAAACTCTCTTTCTAAGATAAAGTTTCTCTGGGACTAGCTCTACTCTAATCTTGCTGTACACCTCCTCTACTTCATGTATCAAGGGTGTGCTGAAAATCAGCGCTGTGTCGATCTCGTACACACAGCACATGCTGAGCATATTCTTTTTCATTTCAATGTAATTATGTTATTGATCGTAATTTTAGAAACACTGTAATTTTTTTGAGATAAATAAATGTATTCACTATCACTATCTAACCAAGCTCTAAAGCTCTCTGGAAACTCCGCACCGATAGGTTTTCTCTAACGTAATTTTCCTAGATCTAACTCTAGACTCTAGATTGTTTCTAACATGTAGTTTCTCTTGTAGCAGACTTGCTAGCAAGTATCGTCACCTCTAAATACTCTCTAACCTAGCTCTAAGCTCTCTCTAACCCATAGTATCTAGGGCTAGCTCTAAGCTCTAGATTCTAGAGTCTAGAATCTCTTTTACCTGTAGTTTCTCCCTCAGTAGACTCGCCAGCGAGTTGACCGAGGTGACCGAGTTCCCCGGCGAGTAGTCGTCGTCGTCCATGCTAAATTCACTGCGACCAAGGCGGCGGGGCGTGCGGCGCGGGGAGCGGAGCGGGGCTCTGAAAATAATGGGTATTGTATTAAAAGTCGACCATATTTGAGGAAAAGGGTGATGATGTCAGGCGGATATAAAAAGGATGCTAGATATAGGACACTTTTTATTTCCCAGGCTCGGAAAGTAAATATGATGTTTCATAAGGTTGGACCATAGCAGCGTGACGGGAAATTCAAAATTTTCACATGTTTTTTTTTTATTTCGATTTAAACCGAGCTATTTTTGTTCAGCGATTTTTCGTTCGTGGCAATAACATATTACAAAACATTCAAAATTTAAAAAAACTGTTAAAATTTTGAATTTTCCGCTTTTTTGCTATGGTCTAAACTTAACATGCGATCGTAGAAAACTGCATTTTTGCGCGCTTCGAAATTTTATACACCATGTAATAAGGAACTCCTTTGACTTGTGGCGCGTCTAGATACAATCTTGACACCCGGAAGTTCAGTGTTTCCGTAACCGCTTCCAAATATCTCGTACAAAGTGGAAACAATAACCGTGCCGGTATGAGTATGATGCAACCGGCGACCTTGACCGTTACAAATGGCGAATCCTGGAAACCGTGACGAGACACTGCCGAGTGTCACGGGTAATAAGGAAACTGGTTTAGCTAGTCACTTACTAACTGACAACGACTATACAGGGTGACCTAGCGAGGAGGGAAGATGGCCGGTGGACAAGGGCAGTGGCAGAGTGGAGGCCGAGAACTGGAGGGCGATCAGTGGGAGTACCACCAGCAGCCCGATGGTCGGACGACATCGTCATTGCGGCGGAGGGTCCATAGATGCGGATGGCTAGGGACCGTGGGAAGTGGCGCGAGGGTAAAAATGCCTATAATCAACAGTGGGCAGAGGTGGGCTGGTGGGCTGATGATGATTATACAGGGTGACTTAGATCCAATTTTGCAATGCTTTGGGATCATAATTTGTAGTTACTTTACCATGCTTCTTCTAGAACTAGTGAAGCTTGACAAAAAAAGTTATTTTAGGTCGGTCCCATACATTTGCTGCCACTATAAAAAATAAAAGCCTTTGCCTCTACGTAATGAGACGATGTATACAGCGTCCAGTAGCACCTTCACTCACACTAGATGGGTGAAGTGACTACACGACACTGCGGTGCCTGGCTTGTCTTTCTTGTGTTATAGGCAGACCGACGCTGTCACGCACGATCATAATATACCTAGGTGCTGGGCAAAACTACTCTACCAAAAATTCTAAGAACTTTATATACACAGGAATAAAATATCAAACACAAAACGGTACCTCTCATGTAGTTCCACAGACGATCTCATCAGATACACAAATTAATTAGACTAAACATTTATGTTGAGTAAGTTTTCTTAACGATGTCATTCAAACTGTCATCTAGCGCGTCATCTGGGTTAACTGCGAGTTAATACAAAAGCATGTAGGTAAATAAATCTTATTATCTTATCGATAAACGAATGTATCTCTACACTAATATTAGGTATAAAGAGGAAAAGTTTGTAAGTATTTATGTACGTGTGTTTGTATGTTGGGGTAATCTCCGAAACTACTATTCCGATTTTAAAAATTCTTTCACCAATGGGAAGCTACGTTCTTGCTGAGTGCTATAGTCTATTTTTCATTGTGGTAACGGAAAAGAAAAAACTAAACAATAAAAAAAAACCTTATTTTAAGCCACTCACCGAGAAAGTTGCATTCAAATCCTTTCAGCCATGGGGACATTACAAACAAACAGACCAGTAAAGTTTATCTTTCGTAGGTGGAGATCAACACGAGGACAGCTAATGCAAGCATTTACGTTATAAATTATGTGACACTGATGATAACTTGTCACTATAATTAGTTATATGTTACATTAACACGATGTTTTTATGTGTTCGACTTGAAAACAAATAAATTAAATAAGCTCGTATTTACAAAAACAATCAATCTTATAAGCCTTCAAATGTACCTAATTAAAAATATTTGTACAGCATCTAGTGGCACCTTCACTTACACTAAAGGAGTTACACTCAAAGCGGCCAGAGTGGTAAGATTCAAATCGCGTTTGATTGAAGCTAAGAGCCAGAATATAATAAAATTTTGCTACAGTCACCATTTCTCTCCATAAACCTTCCACGGGTCTCAATCTAACGAATGTTCCATTCCAACGCGATAAGAAAAATTAAATGCAGACAAAAAACAACAACAAAAATCAATCGTAGTAATTAAAAAACACTTACTTGCACAAAAAACAAACTCAACGCAAAAACAGTCACACTTCACAAGAACAAACGGGCGAGAGTCCAATGAACTGTAGAAACGCAATTAATGTAAATCAAAAAACGGACTGGACCATCCACCAAGTCTAATGCTCCACGGGTACACTAGGTTGATGTGGTGACTAAAACCGGCGTGTGAGAGCCGAGTGACCGACGTCAAGCGTATGAGTTTACACAAACTCACTGCGGCGACTGATTCTGCTCACTCGCGTACGGTTTTGTTTGACGATTCAGCTCGGCTAGGCTCACGCTAAAGGGCAGATGACAGGGTACAGTCACACGCTAAGATACCCCTTTTTGCTCGAATAACGCACTTATGCACGCGATAAGAGCCTCTAGGCGGAGTCTTGGCGTGTCATACATGCAAAGAATATAAGAAAAATATTTTCGCCCGTGACTTCGTCCGCGGTGACTAAGATAAAAGGTTGCAGCTCTATTTTTCGCCCGTCAATTTCAACCCAATCGGTCAACCCGTTTAGAAGTCACAGCAGCGCCACCTACCAGGTCCAATTGTATTTTTAAATGATCCAGGAAACCATCGGAATACCCATATAAAATTTCAACCCAATTGGTTCAGTCGTTTAGAAGTTATGTGAAAAAGATTAGTACGGAAGGATTATTTTTACTACCCGTTGTCCTATTACCCGTTTTCCCGTAGCAATGAAGCATTTTCCCGCGGTAAAAAGTACCCTATGTTCATCAGGGATAATGTTGGCTTATAATGGTAAAAGAATTTTTCAAATCGGTCCAGTAGTTTCGAAGCCTATTCAATACAAACAAACAAAAAAACAAATCTTTCCTCTTTATAATATTAGTGTAGAATACGTGTATCTAGGTCAGTAACTCGCGTGCGATAAGTATACGTTTTGTAAATATTTACTCAGTCAAAATGAGAGGTATTTTAGACTACTAACAAGTTAAATGAAATATCTGAACATAAGGCGCGTCTCAGAGGAACCTGCTTTACTCAGTATGCATGTAAAATCTTTTTTATTGCATCTAACATGATAATTTCCTCGCTGTGTGAGATGAAAAGTTGTGTGTTTCGCACGAATTCAATATTATTTGCGCATATTTGCGATTTTGTTTCGCTTAGGGTTGCTGTTAGTAGCGGAATCGGGTGACATGTAAATAAAGATTTTCACTCACTAGTTTCATGTCCGCTTTCATTCTAAAGAATTTTGTGGAACTATTTACCATTGAAAGTAAACTTCTGTATATTAGTTCTTTACCTATAGATGTATTCCTCTATAAAACTAATCTACGTAATGAGATCACACTAGATTGACACACCTGGGACATTGTTTAGATGGAGTAAGCTTGCCTAGCACCTATACCATCCTGACAGCTTAGTTTGCCTACCCCACAGGGCAGACAAGTCAATACGTGTGAGCCAAAGATTATCACCTACGTAATAAGATAATTTATACACCGTCCAGTGGCACCTTCAATCACACTAGATGGCTGAAGAGACCACTCGGCGCTGCAGTGCCTGGGAAATTGTTTAAGATGGAGTAGGCTTGCCCAGCACTTATACCATCCTGACAGCTTATACGGCCTAACCCACCTCCTATTCTCTGCCCATAAGTGAATTATTAAAATAATAAATTCAAGTCGACCTCTCAAAATACCCTTACAAACTTAAAACTATTTATATCGATGCTAGATATTACACCTTCGTGAGTTAATCCGTTATTAATCCAATCCGTTATCCTGGGCCCTTAGCCTGTAACGCAATGGTGCCAAAATGGGCTCCCGGTTGACGGTTTGAATTACGATTTATTAATGCTGTCGGTCCAGTGTTGGTCCTTTTAATGTTTTTGTAGTACAGCAAAGAATATTATGAGTCTAAATCTAGAGGATTAGTTCGCTGGTTGTAGGAGAACAACGAAAAAATCCCGGTTTTGTCCCTCTACCTGGGACTCCTTGATACGCCATTGTGTTACAGGCTAAGGCCCCAGCACGTGCGATAGGCGAACGTATTTCAAGCGCTTTCCTCGATTCTTCGCGATACTTCGATCGAATGTCGAGCGAGGTACGCTCTGTGGAGATAGCACGAGTCAGAGGCCCGGTTTCTGAATTGAGAATTTTGCTAAGCAAATACTTTACTATCGTTCTGTCACGCTCTCTTGTGAGAAATCTGCAGAGCCAGGATGATACTTACCCAATTTCTCAATTCAGAAACCGGCAGTTAATTAAAGGGTAGCCTTTTGCAACCGGCCTTATCAATATAACATATTTATTGTTCTTTTAACCATTAGTTCGCCCCGAAAAGCTAACCAAAATTTTGTGCTTATCCTGTAAAAAAAAACGTCTCATGAGGCAGACGGGTAAAAAGGACAAAATTTGGATGAACATTTATTTTTTATTTTTTTACCCGTCTGTCAAATTTCATGAGACGTTGAGATCAACGATACTCGAGTTATCATCGAACAAACGTGCATACATACAAAAGCCAGAATGTTCAAGTAGACTTTGAGAGCATACCTACAGGGTGCACTCTAAGTCGATAGCGAAACTTTAAGTAGGCTATCTACCATGATCAATAAAAACAACTTGTACTAGGTGGCGAAAAAAATTAAGTGAAAAAAATATCAGCTGTTCCATACAAAAGGTCGACTCAGTACTGCGCCAAATGTATGAAACAGCAGATATTTTTTTCGCTCCATTTTTGTCGCCACCTAGTACAAGTTGTTTGTATTGATCAGTAGACAGCCTACTTAAAGTTTCGCTATCGACTTAGAGTGCACCCTGTAGAATACTACGGGTATCGAAAAGCAATCGTAACTTGAAACTCGCGATTAGGGCTCAGCGGTGCGCGCGCGCATAGATTTAATATTTAAATCACATTCATTCGATTTGATCACTTTGCATACGCGACTATTTCATTATTAAATGGCTACGTCACGTCGGTCGGTTGTTACATTAGTCACACGTATACAAACATAGATAAAGAAAAGTATTTTAGGAAAGGTAGGAAACTCGATAATGAAGTTTTACTAATACGAAATATTTTTTTCATCTCCCACGCTCGGAAAGTTTGCTGTTACTAGTAACTTACGATCGTGTAAAGGCCGAATTTAAACTATCTGAATTTTTATGCGCTTCGAAATTTGAACGCGACGCCGGGACAGTCTTTCCCGCGCCCTATGGTGTTGAAAAAGAAAAAAACACTGGCCGTTTATGTAGATGCCAAATCCCGACGGAAAATAAAACCTCATTCATAGTTCGTTTAAACGCGTATTTCAGCGAAAGCGATTGTTCGTGCCCATTCTCTATACAAAACTGTGAAAAAAATGGTGCATAAGCATCTTTTAAAAAGGTGAAGTCACGGAATAGAACATTCGGAAACGCGGTTTCTTCTTATAGTCTTTTCAATATTTTGTACACATATTTATTTTATAATACCAGTAAATAAAAAAAATGCTTCGCTTCTGTTTTATCAAATAGATAATTATGTTTTGGTTTGTTAAATACATTTTTTCAAACGATATTACTAATTTCATTTTTTATCTCCTAGAAATTTTTAATTTATATGGTAAAAGTTCAGAATGCACCCGGAAAAAAAAACTTTCTTTTATTTTACATTATTTTTGTGTCTGGATAAATAAACTTCAGGAAATTATTAATAAAACGAATGGTTTTAATACCAACGAAGCTCAAAACTTTAGTGCGGCAGCCGTAACTACAGTAACATATGCTTTTAAAAGGAACTTATTTGACTCACCTGTTTTGCCTGTAAGTAGTTGTCTATAGAGTTTTTCCCGCTTGGCTAACAAAATCATTTCCTCGCTTCTGTGAGATGAAAAGTTTTGTGTTTCGCACGAATGCAATATTATTTGCGTCTCGTGCTTCTGAATACCTCGCTACGCTCAGGTTTCTTTTTTTGAACCACTCGCTACGCTCGTGGCTCAATTTTAGAAACCTTCGCTAGCTCGGTTTTCAATACAAGCACTCGCCGCAAACAATAATTTTGCATTCTTGCATAACAAATAACTATTATAGCGTCTAGTGGCAACGCTACAACACGAAATTGATGAACCGACCACTCAGTCAATCGGACATTTGTAGATACTTAGGGGGCCATTAATTACGTGACTCGATTTTGGCGATTTTTTATATGAAATACTTAAATCAAAAATACATTTAAAAATTAAAGTAAAAGAGAAAGTTTTTTTTTACAGAAATTTTATCCTGTTGACCAGTAGGTAAGGTAATAGCTGAAAAAAGAGTTACAACCTTTTCCAACACGTTGTTTACTACGGTACGGGCTATGGCCTTTTCTTCCTTGTTCTTTGTTTCTACCCACTGGTCTACAATCGTAAAGATTGGCTAAATAATCAAGTTGTCCTGTAAACTGGCGGTACCAACCGCACCCTATTGCGCCCACGTTCCCTTTCTCCGTCCGACGTACAACCTAAGGCCTATTTCAAAGTGGCGGCAAGCGCGGGTATGGGTCGAATGTAAACAGACGCTTCTTGCGTTCACAGTGGTCGCGTGCGCCCGCGTCTCCCATGAGCGGATATAGATCCATAAACTCTAATTTTTTAATCGAGTCCACGTAATGACAGTTGCTAGTATGCTACTGACAGATAAAGCCTTTGTAACATCTGTCATTCCAAGGACTCGATTTAAAAATTAGAGTTTAGGATCCATTCTGTAAAACAATTTGCACAGTTGCTGGTCGTCAAAACCGGTTTAATTGAGGGAAAATAGATATTATCGAAATAAATATTATTATTTATCAACACATAATACGTATTTTTTGCTGAAAAAATATTTTTATTTATATTTTCCACAAGGTACACTGTTCACCC
This sequence comes from Zelleria hepariella, assembly GCA_949319315.1. Classification (NCBI taxonomy): domain Eukaryota; kingdom Metazoa; phylum Arthropoda; class Insecta; order Lepidoptera; family Yponomeutidae; genus Zelleria; species Zelleria hepariella. The sequence continues at coordinate 1,017,735 of OX439393.1, read as the reverse complement.
TTACATTTCATAGTGTTCCGTGTAACGTCGACTTAGAGTTGGACTTAGAGTTTCAAGCTTTGTCACTGCTAAAGGGTAGACGCCATGAGCCACGCGCCCGCGCCCGCGCCCGCGCCTCCCATGCACTCTGAACAAGTACTCCAAGTGCCGTCTAGTAACAGCATAATGCGTAATGGCCAATAACCTGTCGCGCAAGACGGATGACCCTTCCACTGTTCGACCTACCGCAAGAGGATGTACTGATTCTATCTACATAATCACACGGTGCAACCCCTTGGAAGGGCTTGAGCGTGGGCGTCGATGGGTTTGTTCATGGGGTTGATGCGCACAGACCTACCGCAAGAATCTTATGCCCGGTTTCTGAATTGAGAATTTTACGTTCTTTTCTAAGAAATCTCCAGAGACAGAACGATACTTAAGTGCTTGATTAGCGAATTTCTCAATTCAAAAATTGGCAGTTAAATAACTACAGGGTGCACTCTAAGTCAATAGCGGAACTTTAAGTAGGCTGTCTACTGGTCAATACAAACAACTTGTACTAGGTGGCGATAAAAATGGAGCGAAAAAAAAATCTGCTGTTTTATACTTTTGGCGCAGTACTGAGTCGACCTTTTGTATGGAACAGCTGATATTTTTTTCACTCCATTTTTTCGCCACCTAGTACAAATTGCTTGTATTGATCAGTAGATAGCCCACCATCAGTTCCGCTATCGTCTTAGAGTGCACCCTATAGTGGTTCGCCCCGAACTATGAACTCGCGAGTGTAACTTTTTGCTAACACCATTCGCGCAGGCATTGCATATAAACTTTACAACGCCATAGCTCGGCAACCCCTCAACCGATTTGGCTCATGTTCGCTCATACCAAATCATCATGACGATCCGACCAAATTTACTCAAATTCACATACAAGCGCCGTAGACTCGTAGAACTTCTCTCGCTTCGACCGCTCGTTCAATGAATTTAATCATCGTGAGAAAACGGCATTTTTGGTTCAATCGTGTGAATCTTGGTAAAAACATGAAGTTCTTTGGGCCAACCATCACACAGGAAGCTCATGATGTCCCATTACCTGAGGCCATTACCGGGCCAAGTCTGGCCAACCAAAGTGTGTCAATTGGCCATTCTCATGGTTATGTAGGCTATCAAATCAGAATCGATTGGACCTCCAGTGTAGGGAACTAGGCTACTTGACCATTTCCGGGTGCATTTAGGACAAAACCTTTTTTGGGGTTCCGGACCTCAAAAGGAAAAACGGAACCATTATAAGATCACTTTGTTGTCCGTATGTCTGTCTGTCAAGACCTTTTTCTTAAGGCGCCGAGCATAGATATTTAGCTTGAAAAAAATAGGCGGCGCACTTTTTTTCAAGCAAAATATCTAGCATACTGTTAGGTATATCAACATGAAACTGGCTGTGTTAGATAGGTCTCAACTAATTCTAGGGTTTGATATGTGAACATTTTCGATTTTTTTTGTGTATTTGATACAGGAATTGATTTTGTGCATTTTCTTTGCGCGCGGGGTAATTGACTATGCCCAGCGCCTTAAGAGGCGTGGAGGTATCAGGTTATTTTTTTATCAAAATACTCAGGTCAAAAGGAATCAAAAGATACGGCCGTGTATGAAGCATATTTCCGCTATGTCGACCCTCACAAGGGAATCACAAACTATAGGGTACTTCCAGTTGATCTAGAATCATGAAATTTGGCAAGAAGCAATGGCTTATAGTACAAATTACGCAAGAAATCAGAAAACTGCAATATTTTAAATACGTCACAAAAAATGGGGTCCAATATAGCTGACTGAGTTCATGATCGGTTAATAAAGAAATTCGTACGACCGGGAGGGTCGGCCCGGCTGACCCAGGGGCCCAAAGACCGGCTAATAAGGCGACAGGGGGGGGGGCGACCGGTTGACCCAGGGGCCCAACGACCCTAAATCCGACCCTGGCACCGCGAAGTCAGTGGGCGACTAACCGACACAGCTGTCTGACTGCATTGTGCAATTCAAAAGACTGACCGGCTAATAAGGAAATGCGTGTGACAGGGCAATGACCCGCGAGGCACGGGAAAACTGAGGATGGTATTCTAGAACGCTACTTAAGATGAAATACGTCTCACAACTAGCGCCGCCAATGGAAAAAAAATCATATCTTTTTTTTTGATACGTTCTTACCAAAAAACGCTCCTGCGACTTCTCAATACGAGGCTTAACTATTTTTAGGACCTAAGGTTTGGATTCCAGATCCTAGAACTTAAGAATGCAATCGATTCTCGCCAAAAGTGGCCACTTTTGGCGAGAATCGATTGCTTTCGTAGGAAATCCAATCCTGGAATCCAAACCTTAGGTCCTGAAAATAGTTAAGCCTTGCGTTGAGAAATCGCAGGAACGTTTTTTGCTAAAAACGCATCCAAAAAAAGATATGATTTTTTTTCCATTGGCTGCGCTAGTTGTGAGACGTATGGCATCTTAAACTCAGTTTAAACAGAGTTCAGACTGTTGATAAAACAGTGCATGTTTTGATATGAAGGGAAGGATATTCAAATCAAAACATGCACTGTTTTATCGACAGTCGACACTACTAAACTCTACTTAAACTGAGTTTAAACAGAGTTCAAGGAGCGTTCTAATTTGAACTGAGTTTAAACAGAGTTTAAGTAGCGTTCTAGTTTGAACTGAGTTTAAGTAGCGTTCTAGAATACCACCCTGAGTGTGCTGCAAAAACGTAAGGGTACTAGGCCCGGTTTCTGAATAGGGATTTTTCCAAGCATTAAAAATAGCACGAATAAAAGTCAAAATCAGTCTATTAATCTGTGGTTTCCATATAAACCACAGATTTAGTTGTCGCTGTCCAATTTGACACTTGGAAAAATCTTTATTGGGACTTGAGCATGAAGAGGCCTTTACTCAGCAGTGGGTGTTAAGAGGGCGTTAGAGCACCATTTTCCCATACAAACGTAGTTCCGGTTTCATTTATAATCTACAGGCTGGATTTTGCTGAAACTTTGTTTATATCAGTAGATGACCAATACGGAGGTTTGCAAATAGTTTTTATAATAAAAAAATGGCCTGAAAGAAATTACAGCGATGCATTTTTCGCGCCGAAAAAGGGGTTACTTTCAGCTGTTATTTACTTACATTATTACACTGTCTATTGGAGTCTAACTACCTTGGGAACATCAATAATGTGTTGTACTTGTCAGAAAAAAAAAAGATTTCTGAAATACCTAATAAAATATAGAAATGGCAGCTGAACTACGAAAAAATTTGGGAAAATAGATCTATTACATTACAACTACAACTAGAAACTCGCGAAAGGACACGAACACACGTAGACTGATACAGCCGCATTGCCTCTCACTTTTCGCGCCCCGTCTCGCTCTGGGTGAAACAGCTATAGAAAACAGTGTTTCACGCGCTTGGCCGTCACTGAGTTCCCACGGTCCTGCCCCTCTACCCTTGACGCATGTTTCCAATGCGGCCGCAATATGGCGCAATTTACAAAATTTAATATTTTACAAATTAAGACGCATTTTGTGTTTTTATTGAATAAAACAGCCTTACCTTTGAATAAACATTAAAAGTATTTAAAATCAAAGCATTACTATGCGAATTCGAAGAGAAATTAATTTTTAAATTTTTTCAATTGAATCGCAATAGCGTCAAGGGTAACCCCCCTGAAGGGGCCTCTTAACAGGCTGATGATGATGATGATGATGAAGTCTTACTTGGCCCGCTCCTCGTCGTGCCCCCGGTCATCGTCGGCCGTCTGGTCTCCGTCGCTGAACGCTGAACCGGAGCTCCGGTGGTGCTCCGGGATCTGGAACCAACGCACGCTGTTACAGACTCTGCCTGCCGGAGGTAGAGACTAATATCGATTGGTCATCGATAGATAGAGTCTCAGGTCCACTTGCGCCAACTATGGTTAGCCAGTTAACTCTGAGTTAACGTCAAAAATTGTATGGAAATGTCAAATTAACTCAGTGTTAGTTGGCTAACCCCGACTGACGCAAGTCCGCCTTAGGTGGACTTACGTCAATCAGGGTTAGCCAGTTAACTCTGAGTTAACGTCAATAATAAATTGTATGGAAATGTCAAGTTAACTCAAAGATAATAGAATAGAATATTCTTTAGACGGACTTGCGTCAGTCAGAGTTAGCTAACTCTGAGTTAATTTGACATTTCCATACAATTATTGACGTTAACTCAGAGTTAAGTGGCTAACTCTGGTTGACGCAAGTGGACATAAGTACTAGACCTTAATGTACTAGAAAACCATATAGCAACCTCTTCCAGCCAACCACTGAAGGAAAAATTGCTAAAGAGATGAGATACGGTAGTCGGTGCAATAATGAATATTCTAATTGATGACATATTAGACACTACTTAAAAGTAATCATGTTACAGACTCTGCATGCACGGAGGTAGAGACTAATATCGATTGGTTATCTTTTGGTCTATGATTAGTAATGGGGTTTACACGGGTCGCCGCAGGACTAGTCGCCAACCGAATCGTCTGTGAAAATAGAATCGCCACCTTATTTACCGGTCGACCAAAAATCGCACGTGACAAATATCGAATTTAGAGTTAAAATGTATTGAAATCGCAGTTAACCTCTTCAACATACCCCATACATTACTTGCAACAGCATCATAGATTCATGGGAAAACCACTAAGAAAACTAATACCACATCACAATTTTCCTTACAGGTAGGTACCAAGTCCAAGAAAGTCGAACACTATAGGCAAATATTCAAGCTCTTTTAATAGAAAATGCAACCACTTTTGGGTGCCCTTTTTATTGATCATCTTTGTTTTTGTTTTTTTTTTTCATTATCTCTACATTTTCATTAATACCTACAAGGTGACGTTTTCTTTTCCTGCAATATTTTATCTTTTATTTATCCATAAATTAATTATCTACCAACACAAATTAAACTTGATATTTCTATACAAATAACAGTCCATCTGACATCTGGAGTGATTCTGTGACTAAAATATTATCATGATTTGAAATTATCTTGCTCAAACACAGCACCTAACAATCGTATTTTAATTAAATATGTCAAAACTAATAAAGTAAACGTTTGGTATAATTTACATTAGATAACAGCCATGTTAGCTGTTAGATAAAGTGCTATTTGAGAGATCACTTGTAGGTGTTGGTCACCGAAAGCATCGATGTATCCATTCTTGAAGTAAGTCCAAAGTAAACATTATACATGTTTCATCTCCCAGGCTCGGAAAGTATGCTGTTACTAGTATCATACGATAAGGCAAAAGTTATTTTATAAAAAAAAAAGGCGCTACGCTTGTGGTTAAATTTTAGGAACCTTCGCTAGCTCGGTATTCAATATAAACACTTCAGCACGTCAGAGTGTACACTTTTGTTGTAACGTAACCGAGTAGAGTGCTAGCGTATAAGGGTTGACGTGCTGTCGTGTGTACAACTGAGTTCGTTAAATAATTCCCAATCCTTAGTGTAAAACGGTGATAAGTTACAAAATAATCGTCACATCAATATTTTATACTTATTTCCCGGTTAGTTTGAATAGTATCCTGAACGGGTTGAAATATATCATGCCTTTGTAATATGACAGTGTTCCTATTGGTGCCAAAAAGTACTCCCATGGATTGGTTGCGTTATGATAATGAATGGAAAAGACTTTCGTATAGTAAGTATGTACGGGCGGCCAGTCACAGATACCCCATGGCAGCTCTTACTACGCGTGGGATAAGGGCGCCAATCGAAGAAAACGGGGTATTCCAGCGTATGGCCGACTGGTAACCTATTTTATTTCGCTATGAAAAGACCATTTTGTTCATAACGGCCTCTAACAGGTTGAATGTGCTGAGCTTTTAAATATCAACTATTTTAACATCTGAAATGTACCTACCACGTTCAAAGCAAATAAATATCTTGAATCTTGAAAACGAGGTAAATATGCTGATGAAAGCCCCCTTTTTCATATAACATGGTACGGTCGAACACAGTCACAGATACCCCATGGCAGCTCTTACCGCACGCGGAATAAGGGCGCCAATCGAACAAAAAGGGGTATTCCAGCGTGTGTCCGACTGTACCTATTTTATTTCGCTGTGGAAATACCTCTTTTTTTCATAACTAGGTAAATATGCTGAGGAAAGCCCCCGGCACTAACTGAAAATCAGCGCTGAGGGCTCCCTTTTGCAATACAGTGACACACCGCGACATTTTACATGACTAAATTTTATGTCTTCTGTCTTTTTAATTCTGTTTTTTTTAGTTTGTTTGTATTACTTTATGTACGGTCGGCCACAATCTCAGATACCCCATGGCAGCTCTTACCGCGCGCGGCATAAGGGCGCCAATCGAACAAAAACGGGTATCTGAAACTGTGGCCGACTGTACCTACCTAAGGTGTGTCTGTTTGCAATAAATGTCTTTTTCTTTCTTTCTTTTTTTACATAACATGGTACACACGACAGCACGTCGACCCTTACACACTAGCACTCTACTCGGTTACGTTACGGTCGACTTTACAACAAAAGTGTACAGTCTGACGTGCTGTCGTGTGTACATAACTTGGTAGATGTGCTGAAGAAAAGTAAAGTCTACTAACCTTGGTCAGGGGTATGCTATCCCAGTCGCAAGCCTTAGATCTAACGCCGCGCATCCTGCATGCATCCACATCCGAAGACCACGACAGAACTAGCTCTACCGAAGATCGCATCATCAACAGGTCAAATCAGTACTCAGTGCGGGAAATATTCATTGCACATCATATTTTCCCTTTTTGTTGATCATCTTTGTTTTTTGTTTTTTCAAAAGCACTAACCCGTGTTAGGGAATAATTTAAAAATTTATAATAACTTGAAAAAATTCACTCGGGACAGGACTTGAACCCGCAACAACCCGGAGACTAGTTGAAGAAATTCGCATCGACAGTTACTTGACTCGGTAGCTCAATTGGTAGAGCGCCTGCACGGTATGCGAGAGGTATGTCCCGAGTGAATTTTTTCAACTTATTATAAATGTTTACATCTTTGTTTTATTTTCATTGGCTCTACATTTTCACTAGTAGCTATAAGTCCTTGATTTCTTTTCCTGCAATATTTTATCCTTTATTGTGTTGTTTTGAAAATTGACACCCGACTCAAGTGATTATTTAGACGAACTAAAAAAAAAAAAACAAAATTTGTCATTGAAAAATACCCAAAAATCATTCAATTGTTGCCTCTTTTACTATTATACTAACGCGTTGCGTGCGTGAGCGCAACCTTTATGAGTGTATGAGAGACTGAGGTTTGTGTTGTGTGGGTGGGCAAGCTAGGTATTGAGTTGTTCTTCTGTAGAGCTCTTTAGTGTCGTGATTCCCGTGATTAACGCCAATTAAAAAATTAACGGCGCATCTATTTATGGGATTAATTGAGGCGTCTGCCCGGTGTCTGGTGCAGGGCGGTGCAAGGCGCCTAACACAAAGATCACATCAACTTCGACAGTTCGCGTCACATACTCGTAACGTAATAAGGTCCACAGCTAACACGTTGCAGTCACGCGCGCCTTTCTCCAATTCGGAAGGCAAAGTTTTTTGTTCGAAAGTCCGTTATTGGCTTAATCTTATCTTTAGACAATATTGAGAAACTAATTTCAATATTTTTTATTTTGGTTCATTAGTTTGGATTTTACAACGTTTCAAATATACGGTTTTATGACGTCACGCGACGGTCTGCATACTGTTGGCGGTCATAGGAACAAAAAATTTTAGCGCATAAAAACAAAACTACTGGACCAAAATAAAAAATATTTAAATTAGTTTCTCAATATTGTCTAAAGATAAGATTAAGCCAATAACGGACTTTCGAACAAAAAACTTTGGGTTCCGAAATTCGGAACCCAAAGTTTTTTGTTTGAAAGTCCGTTATTGGCTTAATTTTATTAGTCACCGAACTAAACACCACAGAATCCCAAAGAATCCATATAAAATGACAGTCAAAACTTGTCCCCACAGAAACAAATGGTAGCTAATTAGCTATCAAATGGAAATTACGAGACATGATTTCGTGCCGTATTTTTTAATGTTTCTTACCTCAGAGCTTTTTTCTGGGTGGACCGATTTTGATGATTATTTTTTTGAATGAGTATAGGTACACACGACTGCACGTCAGAGTGAACACTTCCGTTATAAAGTCGCCCGTAACGTAACCGAGTAGGTAGAATGCTAGCGTGTAAGGATCGATGTGTTGTCGTGTGTACTTCCCGTGTGAGCTCATAAAAAATGGTGAATATCTGATGAAGAACTTCGGAGATGGAGAACGGAACTCTTCAACGGACAGCAGCGGATCACTCGGAATCAGTAAAGTCCCTTACAACAGTGAATTCAAATTTTTAATTGTTTGTTAATTGTATAGTTATTTGACATCCGTGCAGATAAAAAAAAAACAGCTCTAAGACGAACTGCAGCGGGCAATCCAGTCTACTTATTCCTCAGCTCTAGAAATCACAATACTATGATCACTTATTAGGTCGTGCGTTTTCTCAATCACTGTTCACACTGCGCGGCGCGTGCGCAAGTGAAGGAGATAATTACCTGTCTCGGCGCAGGTAGCTAGGTAGGTGCTTTATAATTTCTTGTGCATGCATGGGCATTCATGGTACAGGTATGGCCAAATGTTTTAGAATTGTGATTTTAAAGGTTCCGTACCTCAAAAGGCAAAACGGAACCATAGGATCACTCGTGCGTGTCTATCCGTCTGTCACAGCCAATTTACTCAGAAACTATTGGACCGATCGAGTAGAAATTGGGTACACCTTACCTTTACCTTACATAAGTTAATGACCCAAACACGGACGTACACACGACAGCACGTCAGAGTGTACACTTTTGTTGTAAAGTCGCCCGTTACGTAACCGAATAGAGTGCTGGCGTGTAAGGGTCGATGTGCTGTCGTGTGTACAACGTTAATTTATTAATTTTAAACATGGGGGCCACTTTCGGGAAATAAATAAAAAAGTTTAAAAAAAAAAAAATTATAGTTTTAAAATAAAATGTTTTTAAGTTATTTCAGAAAGAAAGGCGATAGCGAAAATATGAAAATTTTCTGAGAATTATTCTAAAGTTGAACCAAACCCACCGATAATTAAGCTTATAGAAAGTAGAAATTAAATTATCGTAGACAAAACAATAGAAAATACGTCATCTATCTCTACTAATGTTTGGGAGAACAGTAAAGTACTTTTGTAACTGATCATACTTAGGTAGACATCCCTTTTCCTGATCACGAGGAAATATTGTTTACAGTTTGGAAAAAACCGGCCAAGTGCGAGTCGGACTCGCGCACGGAGGTTTCTGTACCATTATCTATAAAAACGGCAAAAAAAACACGTTTGTTGTATGGGAGCCCCCTTAAATATTTGTTTTATTCTGTTTTTTAGTAGGTATTTGTTATTATAGCGGCAACAGAAATACATCATTTGTGAAAATTTCAACTGTCTAACTATCACGGTTCACGGACAGATGGACAGTGGAGTCTTAGTAATAGGGTCCTGCCTGTTGGGTACCCTTAGGTACGGAACCCTATAAATGACATTATTATCACATAGGTACGTAATTACCTGACCTATGTCCTTGATGTGTGAACTACGCCAACTAAGCTGAGAGGATGGCAAGGTGTTGGTCAATCCAAAAATCCACCCAAAAAGAACGCATCTGGCGTTTTGGGGCCGTTTTTTATTTGTGCAGGATTTATTCATAGGTTCAATTTGTATTAGGATTATTTTTTGCATTGGCGGCGCTACTAGATACTTAGTAGAGTTTCGAAATCACTTAAGGAATTCCTCTAACCCACTGTAAACATTTAATTCAATTCCATGTTCGTTACGGTTTTGTTGTGACTTGTGACCGATAACAGGTTTATGATGACTTGATGAGTAAGATAATATAATTTAACACTGATCATGTGATTTGGTTTTATTATGTTCAAAAACCTGTTTGTAATGTGACACCTCTATGGGAAAGAGTTCACGGTCATACATATCAAACTGTTAAATAAAAAAGACATTGGCTGTTTTATAAAGAGAGAGATAGGAAATAAGAATATCCGGTCAAGTGAGAGTCAGTTTTGGGCTCGAGAGGGTTGAGTACCATAGTCTTTTAATGGAAATTTCTTTCCCATTAAAAAATAAGGCCTTTGCATCTACGTAATGGGATGATTTATACAGCGTCCAGTGGCACCTACACTCACACCAGATGGGTGAAGAGAACACTCGGCGCTGCAGTGCCTGGGATATTATTTTAGATGGAAAAGGCTTGCCCAGCACCTATACCATCCGATAGCTTATCTCAACACGAAAGACAAGTGTCAAATGTCAATACGTGCGCAGAAACACAACATCTCCCTCCAACACTACTTTAGATTTATTATATTGGCCCTTTTGTCGACGGCTTTGGTCATAAAAAGGGCACACTACGTCCAGCAAACGATCGACACCGAGTGCCAGGAGTGGCCAGGAGCTATGTGCGGTAGGTCTTGCCGCCTCTGCTTGCGCATTGGTACTCTGCGAGTGGCTCGTGGATGCCTCCACCACCTTCTCTCCTGGAAGGTGCCGTGGCTGAAAAGTCGCTCACCACGCGCAATTCGTAAAACTGCTAATAACACAACAATGGAAAATACAACACCTTTGAATCCAAGAAGTTATTGATGCTGCCTGAACTGTCACTGTTGGTGTTGGAGACACTCCCGATGCTATCATTGCTGTTACACAATCCACTGTTAACACTGCTTTTGCTACTGCTTAGCTCCGAATCCGACTCGATCCACAGCGGCGAGCGATATTTAAACTTATTAGCGAAGGAGTTAAACCTAGATTCCTTCGACATGATTTTGCGGTGGATTTATCGGCTGCAGTGGATCGAGGTGTCTAATCCATGTTGGGGCTAGACTTTAAAGATCACGGGCAAATTCGACCCGTTGGGATGTAGGCAAATGGAGCAGACGATTGGGGCGTTCAAGTGACGCACTGAAAGTATGGCTATTTATTTATTGAACGAGCGAGCGAAGCGAGAGAAGTTCTTCGAGTCTACTGTAACAATCCAGCGTTTGTATATTTGTATGTATGTATAACTAGTGGTTCACCCCGAACTATGAACTCGCGACCCCATAACTCAGCAACCCCTCGACCGATTTGGCTCATGTTCGAACTTAAAAATTATCTTTCTCTCATTTACCTGCCTACCAAATTTCATGACGATCCGACTAAATTTACTCAAGTTATCGTCGAACGAACATTCATACATACATACATACAAACATACAAACGCTGGATTGTTCCAGCAGACTCGGAGAACTTCGCTCGCTTCGCTCGCTCGTTCAATTAATGTTTGTAAGTATGAATATTCGTTTACGATAACTTGAGTTTAGTCGGATCGTCATGTTTGGTAGGCGGGTAAATGAGGCAAAAATAATTTTCAAGTTCGAACATGACTCAAATCGGTCGAGGGGTTGCCGAGATATGGGGTCGCATCCTTAGTACTTACCGAAAATTATGATGGGTTTTTTTTCCCTTGTGTGAAATTATAATACAAAAACCTTGGCATGTTTAACGCCGATTCACTATCATCAGAATCTAATTATGTAGTCAATCTCACATAATGAGTTTTGAGCAGCATTGTGAAAATAAGCGAGCTTCCAAATAAGGTAAAGCCAGGTTTGAAAATACTAAAATATAATTAAACGTAAGGCTAAAAACACTGTGTGGCTTCATAAGTAAAAGGAAAACGGGTGACTCTACCTTTACGAATTTTGAACATTATTTCTTTTAAAAAAGCTTTTGAATGGATTTAACACAGAACAACCAAATTAAAATGAGTAATGTGTCTGGTAAAATGTTGTTGGTGATAAGTATGCACTTAATAGTGGTCATGCGAACTCAAAACATCATTTCCTTTTTTGTTTTATCTCTATCACATATCACATGACGCCAAGCGGAAAAACTTTTCGCGACATAACACCTTATCAACCGCCGCCAAATCTTTCGAATCTGACCTTATGACGTCACAAGACTCTTAAGGCCGCACTTGAGCGTCCCTCCCGAAGCCAGGATGTCGTTGTTTAATAATAATTTAGATAAGTTGCGTTGGGAGATCCTTTCAGTGTCATCTTGTGCGTGTTTCCATCTTAGTAGAATCACCACTAGATCTGGTGGTTTGGACCCCCTGGTGTCTGGTGGGCAAAGTGGCTGGTGGAATTTCTGGTGTAATTTGGGAGAGCACTTTTCCATACCCAAAATAAGTAAATAATGATTATTATTTGCCACTTCCTACTACTTACTAGTGGTTCGCCCCGAACTTTGAACTCGCGACCCCAGCAACCCCTCGACCGATTTGGCTCAGACGATCCGACTAAATTTACTCAAGTTATCGTCGAACGAACATTCATACATACATATATATATATATATACATACATATATACATACATACATACATACATACATACAAACGCCGGATTGTTCCAGTAGACTCGGAGAACTTCGCTCGCTTCGCTCGCTCGTTCAACTATAGTTTAGAAGGATTTTAGCAATGTTTATTCATCTCAAGTGGGCAAAGTAATCTAGAAATGCTTGTGCTACCACAAAAGTAATTTAAGAAAGTGCTGAAGTAATATTTGATCATAAAACCGCATTTGAATGCAAAACTCTCATATTTTTAAATAAAAATTTCTTTAGCGCCATTAAAAATGAGTTTTTAGTGGAATTCTGGTGGTTTGGGGGGTTGCATTTAGTGGTCGCGGAAAAAAAATGTTGGCAACATTACTTCTACGTTGACGTCGCTGCCCACCGGTGTGATGTTTATAGTCCTTTTGTGGGGTTTTGAATCCAGGTCAATGTTCCTGAGATGTCGCGACAATATTGTAGGTGGAAAGTCCGTCGCTGACGTCTTAGCAAGTTCGTTCTCGTATAAAACTTCAAAAAATGACAATTTTGTTTAGAAAAATTTTCGACTCTACAAGTTACCTTCCAAGGTTACTAAGGTTTTTGATAAGTTGAGAAATTCATAGCTCAGCTTTACCAGCCTAGCCTACAAGACGCCGTGGAGAGCCAACTTCCTCAGTTGTTTTTCTCCGACCATAGTTTTCTTCACAATTTAGCTGATCAGAAGAAGTAAAGTAGAGTAGAAAAAGTAAAGTAGAGTAGAAACAGTAAAGTAAAATAACGTTTTATTTAAGTTTGGAAACACGGTCGTGGAAACATTGTAGATCTCGGATAACACTTTAGTATTATTTTTAAAAAATGTGACAGTACAGAGTTACCAGCAGTCCCCACACTAGGATATGAGTGGTAGATATTGCTGCTGCAAATTGAGAAGCAACCGCATAAGTTACGGGTACGTAACCCGTAAATACGACAAACAAATGTCTGTTTCGCACCTAAAAGCACCGTCACTCTACATACTCCGTGCAATTTTAGTGGTTTTAAAGCCGAAGGTATTTTGTTGCACCGGTGATTCTGAGCCAAATAACAAAATTTCATTCCAAAACGCGCGAAAAAAAAATTCACTTCTCCATACAAATGGCGTCGATTGGCGATAGCCGTTTGTATTGGGAAGTGTTTTTTTTTTTCGCTTGTTTTGAAGTAAAATTTTGGAAATTGGCTCAGAATCACGAGTGCAAATAAATAAATACCTTCGGCTTTAAAACCACTAAAATTCCACGGTGTATAATTTCACAGCACAAACACAAAAGTCCCTAAGCACTTACATTGATCAAATCATTGTAGTGATTCCGAAGGTTTTCCAGATCCTTCATTCCATCGGGCACTGATATCGACGACCTCCTTAGAGGATTCCTTAGCACCACTTCATCCTCTGCCATTTCTTCGTTTTGAACCTTAACTTCTATTGCATTTGCTTGCAATTCCTTCGTGACATTTTCGTCTTTGGGTTTTATTTCGTCTTTAGGCTCGACGATTCTTACTACAGGCGTAGAAGGACGATTTTCCTGGCTTTTGGGACTTTCTATTTGGAACGTGGGCTTCTTTGTGACATTTTCGTCTTTGTCTTCTTGGGATTTTATTTTGTCTTTAGGCTCGACGATTCTTATAACAGATCGATTTTCCTGGCTTTTAGGATTTCCCATTTGGAACGTGGGCTTCTTTGTGACATTTTCGTCTTTGTCTTCTTGGGGTTTTGTTTCGTCTTTAGGCTCAATGATTCTTATTACAGGGGTAGAAGCGCGATTTTCTAGGCTTTTGGAACTTCCATTTTGAACGGGGGGCCTCAAAAGGTCTTCATCATCAATGTAAGGAATGTCCTTCGGGGTGCCAGTGGCTTCTAAGTAGCGTTGTTTGACGTCTAGTGGCATTGGAACGTAATCGGAAGGGTAGGACGGGATTTTCACCCGCAAGTCTGGCTTTTTACGCACTCTCTTTTGTGGTTCGGTCATTTTGGCTAGGTTTTTTAATCACTGACTTTGCTTGCACTTTTTATTGATACTGTAGGTATTTATTTATGGTTTTGTTTAGTACATTTTTAGGTTTTATTTATCACAACATTAGAGACGAAGGTAATGATTGTCAAAATAACTAGGAATACCGTAAATGCAAATTGATAAGAGTACCAATACAGACTGTCTGCGAAAAGTGATGTAAAAAGTATAGATAGTTCGCAAAACAGCGTCTTAGCATATCTAATCATTGATAGCTGTTATCAGCCAAAATCAAGGTTGAGATGGATTACCATTTTCGTAAAACAATAAATTCGAGTCTTTGCATCAAAGTAACGTGCTCTCCTTACTCCATGTTCTTGTTACTACTTTATCTCTTTTTATGAATACCTGCGTAAGTAAAGTACCAATTAAAAGTTTATACTTAGATAGAGAACTTATTGTACGACATAAAGTGATTGTGGGATTGTTAGGCTTTTATACGCCTGTTTCATTGTTTGCTTTGCCGGGTTGTTTGATCCGTTTCAGTCTTTTGTACTTATGTGAAAATTGTAAGAGCTTAAATAGACAGTATTTGCTCGTAGCAACATTTTAAGAAACGAAGCTACGCTCGCGATGTACTCTAGAATCCTTCGCTCCCCTGTGGATTAAAGAAACACTCTCGCCTTAAAAATTGTCTTTAAGTCTCTCGGGTAACAATCTAGGTACTATTAAAGTTTAGTTGAATACGTGCCACGAAAGAAGAGACTTTGACTGGCTTCTTAGTCGTCCTCAAGACTGCTAGAGACAATAGAGACCTATAAATCGTCACTGCGCATGGCAAACCGTACTGTAATTGGTTTTAAAGTATAATAAATACTAAGGCCTTTGCATCTAAGTAATGAGATTACTTATACAGCGTCCAGTAGCACCTTCACTCACACTATATGGGTGAAGAGACCACTCGGCGCTGCAGTGCCTGGGACATTGTTTTAGATGGAGTAGGCTTGCCCAGCACATATACCATCCTGACAGCTTAGTCAGCCTAGCGCACATGAAAGACGAGTCAATAGGTGTGGAGCCAACTGCAGGTTTCCTCACGATGTTTTTCTTTCACCGTTAGCGTATGGTTTTGCTATTTCAAATTCACAAATGTATTATACTAAACCATACTTTAAATTTTATTTCCTGTGGGCTACGCTAGGCCGACTAAGTCAGCAGGCAAGCCACCTAAAACAATGACCCAGGCACTGCAGCGCCGAGTGGTCTCTTCACCCATCTAGTGTGAGTGAAGGTACCACTGGACGCTGTACAAATCATCTCATTACGTAGATGCAAAGGCCTTAGCTTTTTACTTTTTGTTCTTCCTCAATGAACCCTCTACCCTTATTTTGAGGGATTCACTGTGACTGTCAACAATTCCACTGCACTTTAAACCACAGACAATGTGGGAAGTGTTTCAAAAGAAGCTCATATTAAGGGCGATTCTGTCTAAAACTATACTAATCTGACAGCACTAAAAGTGACAGATAATTTACTAAAGTGACAGATAATGTACTAAAGATGACAGCTATCTGTCACTTTAGTACATTATCTGTCACTTTAAGTGCTGTCAGATTAGTATAGTTTTAGACAGAATCGCCCTTTCACTCACACAAGGGTGCGATGTCACTTAGCTAAGAGCGCTGACTAGAAGCTGCCTAATTCTTTTATTTAGTAGAAAACTGACCTGATCGTTGGGTAGCTGCAAGTACTGCTGCTTCATGACCTCCAGCTCCAGGTTCTGCAGGGTCGGCATCGAGATGGAGTTCCTCCGCAGCCCCACCGCGCGCTCCATCTGCTCTCGCTCCTTCTCTATCAGGTCACCAGACTCCGCTGCGCCGTGTGCCTGTAAAATAATAAATGAAAGAGCCATTTGGGTACATTAATTGAGTCCACACTTGATACCGAAACTCGAACATTGGAATAACATGTCTACGAAAGTTTACAGTGACGAAGTGACCAACATGCTTACTTGTGTATTTTTAGTTCTTAGTATCATTGTACTGTGTTTTATCTTGTGAATAAATACTTACTTACTTACTTACGAAAGACGGACCATTCCGTTTTCCCCCACCAGAGTTGCCCCACTGGTAGAGAAAAATGAAATCACACAAACAATTATTCTATTTTACCCTACCAGTGGAGCAACTCTGGTGGGGGAAAATGGAATGGTACCGAAAGACGTTACAACGAAAGTTTGTGGTAACGAAAAATGAAACAACGAATGCACGCCATGCCGAAAGAGTTGTGGAATCCAAAATGAGGGTAGGTAGGTAATCTACCACTACTATCTCATTCGATTACCTACCTAAAATGGGGGTAAATAACAAAATTGATGACCATTTTATTATGGGATATTTTCATATCTAGGTAATATGTTACGTGAGGTGATTTTGGCGATTTTTAGAAGATTGGCTCTACATGAGATCTGATAGCTTTTTACAGTACGAGGCGTATGGTCTCGTCTTGGCAACATTTTTTACATGAAAATGTTTTTGGTGGGATCAGTATTTCTATTTGTGTTGTTGGTACAATACCTGAGAGGCGCTAAGCGTAGTCGCATCAGCGGAGGTATTTTGAGGACTCGCAGACGTACCCCGGAGACTCGACGGATACTCAGGACTGGTCGGGGTACTTCCACTCATGCTCGCGCTTGGCCGGGGCTTGAAAGTTAAAAGATCGGTGAGAACTGATGCTGACATAATGTACGTAAGTCTGAGAAGTCAGGGTTTTAACAAACGCTCGGGGGCATATCAGCCCCTCTACCCTTGACGCATTTTTCCAATACGGCCGCAATATGCTGCAATTTACTAAATTTAATTGAATGAGCGAGCGAAGTTCTCCGAGTCTACTGGAACAATCCGGCGTCTTTATGTTTGTATATATTATGTCTGTATGAATGTTCGTTCGGCGATAACTTGAGTAAATTTGGTCGGATCGTTATGAAATTTGGTAGGCGGGTAAATGAAATTAAAAGAATTTTTAAGTTCGAACCAATCGGTCGAGGGGTTACCGAGTTATGAGGTTCATAAGTTTATATCAATTTGATCGCAATAGCGCCAAGGGTAACCCCCCTAATGCGAAGGATAGCCCTTGTTGTGCAGCGTGGTAACGCCGCTAGCGTTATGGATACTTTTTCATCAGATGTGTCCCGCGGGTGGTCTTTTTAAATTGTTTTTTTACTTGTAATTTTTTTGTTGACTAATAATGTCAACTGTACTTACAGTACTTACAGTAAAAGAGCTGTCTACTTTGCCATATAGTCTCAATACATGGGCGAAATTGGCGGAACGCACCTTTTTGACCTCGGCTCCTTTTTGCCGGGGCATCAGAAGGTGGCCCATGATACAAGGGAATGGAGAATAAAAAAGTACTTTATACACTACATACACCGAACTAAATCCCATAGAATTCGCATTACGAGTAAAATCACAATAAAAACTCGTCCCCACAGAAACGAAACATCATGTCGACCATACGTCTAATGTTCGAATGTCAACCTTATTGCATTACTGTACACACGACAGCACGTTAGACTGTATACTTTTGTTGTAAAGTCGCCCGTAACGTAACCAAGTAGAGTGCTAGCGTGTAAGGGTGGACGTGCTGTCGTGTGTACATTTTACTTAAATAATTCCATAGACTACGAACAAATAAGTAGATACCCATAGAGAATTTGGGCATCTAATTTTCCAGACACATTTCAATTTCAATTATAAATACTATCTAGTTTTATCCTTGATCGTAGGCTACATAAGGCCTTGTTCACATGACAGGCGCTTAACGCGCGTTTACAGCTACATACATGGTGTGTATGGCCTGAATAAAATGTATGTAGTTGTAAACGCGCGTTAGCATGTGTAAGGCCTGAATAAAATGTATGTAGTTGTAAACGCGCGTTTCCAAAACGCGCGTTAAGAGCTTGTCATGAGAACAAGGCCTAAAACAAAATACTTACATTCTTATGCGCGTCGGCGTCTAGGGTGATGTAGAGGACGCCCTCTGGCGTATCCACGACGATGGTGTCGGAGTTGGGAGACTGGTGCACTTGGCCGATGTCCGAAGCGTGGATTTGGGCCTTCTGCGGTTCGCCTGTAAGTTTGGAAAAGGATGTTGTTGGATGATTTAATTAACCCTCATAAGGCAGAAGTGATCGGTTGGCAGACCACCAGCCAGATGGTCGGACGACATAGCCCAAGTGGCCGGAAAACAGTGGTTGCGCCTGGCACAGGATCGTGAGAGGTGGCGTGAGCATGAAGAGGCCTTTACTCAGCAGTGGGTGCTAACAGGCTTATGGTGATGATGATGATGATGAAGCAGAGATGTTATAAACTCCACCCTGTATTATGGAGTAGAGATGAGGTCCTACAATATATTTCATGTAGCCGATTTGGCCAGCACTTCATGAACAGGCGACCAATACACAACCTAAAACTGTTAAAAAGGAACATGTTAAATGAACATTTTATTCTTATGCTTAAATTTAGATCATCCGCCAAGAAGAAGGGTACTCCCGCCAAACCAGCAAAAATAATAAATTCAGACGATCAGGCTCCCGATGACTCCCCCTTACTCGCTGAAATTAAATTACTACGTCAAGAAGTCCACGATCTACATGACATGGCTAAAGTAACCAACACAAAATTGTTCGAACTGGAGAAGACAATTTCTGACCGGGATAGTGAAATACTCGAGCTTAAAGCGACAGTCGCCCAACTAAAAGAGCAATCACTAGAGAGAGAACAAGGAGCGCTCGCGAACCAGATCGAAATAGCTGGGCTCCCTGAATCTGCCAACGAGAGCCTTCAACACCTAGTTCAAACAGCTGTAAACAAAATAGGAATCAAACTCGACGAGCACGAGGTGGACTGGATCACGCGTGTCGGTCCTAACAAACTGTCCAACTCTGAACACAGCCTGCCAAGACCAGTAGTCGTTAAGCTGCTGAGGCGTTCGAAGAGACAAGAGATACTCACGGCGGCCAAGGCTCGTAAAAACGTGACGACAGAGGGCATAGTCCCAGGAGCTCCACAACGATTGTTCTTCAACGAGCGTTTATCTAAACACTACAGAACACTTTTCCGAGAGGCTAGGGCGAGAGCGAATTTATACAAATTCAAATACTGCTGGGTCAGAAATGGCTCAATATTCGTACGCAAAGAAGACAAAAAAACAGCGATCCCCATACGCACAGCGACCTGGAGCGACAAATCGGCCCACCAGCTTCTACTCAGTAGTATTCTACTTCTACTTCTTTTCATACTCAACATTGATCTCAGATATGTTTATCTAGTTTTAAGACTGTCAATGATGAAACAAAGTTTCTTCGTACGCACTATCTGTCTACTCTATACGTATACTCCTGATTATGTAGGATTAAATGAATGGATCTCAAAGAACTGTAACTGTAACTGTAACTCCACCTTAAGTCTCGGTGTTGCAGATTGTTATAACTACTTAGCCAACTATTTATATTACTATTTATTTAAAAAATCTATAATTTATGGAACGTTTAAATTGTATCTATACATTACATTAATATATAATATTATTTTAAAATATCACAGTAAGTCTATATATTTATATTTATATTATTTCACTAACTATTACACAAATACATCTAGGAATTCTGAATGTGCTTATCAAGAAACGATAATCCATAGTTATGGCCACATCAAACAAACAACTCACTCAAACAGGATTTGTGACGATTTGCCTGTTACTTCTAAATTATATTTCTTATCCTTTATCCAATGGCGTCCTTAAATATTGCCAATGATATCGACGACTCACTTGTCACACCATGTCAAATTATAAATTCCGCAGAAGAATGCAAACAGCTTATTCATAATGGTCATGACTTTAAAGTCCTCACGTACAATATCCGAAGTCACAATAAAAATTTCGATAACTTTCTTACTTTATTAAAACGCCTTGATATAATCTACGATATAATCATTCTTACCGAATGCTGGCTAGGAAAAGAACCCCACGTCAGATCCATTGAAGGATACTCGACATACCATACTACAAAATTCATAAATCAAAACGGAGGGGTCATTGTGTATGTGAAAAATGACCTACAAGCAGATGTATTAGAACCCAATGTTTCCGAAGCAGATTGTTTAAGCATAAGTTTGCAAAACAGTTTCTATATTATTGCTATATATCGTTCTCCTTCTTTCACACAAACAGACACATTTCTTAACTCTCTTGAACACCTTCTTAACTCAGTTAAAAATAAACAAAACATCATAATGGCAGGTGATATGAATATAAACATTATTCCCGAGCCCGAATCCAATAAAACTAAACATAAATCAGATAAGACAGATTATCTTTGCTTGGCAGCAGAACATGGGCTTATCCCGGCTATAAATCTTCCGACCAGAGAAAAAACGTGCTTAGATCACATTTTTGTAAAAACAAAATATTCGACACTTGCCGCTGTATGTAGAACTTCAGTATGTGACCACGACCTTCCTATGCTATTTCTAAATACACAAAAACCTCCAAATTTGCATCGAAAGATACTCAAAACAGATTATGCTGCAGTAGCTACTGAACTTCACAATGTAGACTGGTCGGATGTACTCTCCTCTCTTGATGTTACAACAGCTACTATTATTTTTTCAGACATAATAAATAGCTCTATTGAAAAAAACACAAAAACCATTACAATCAGTCGCTCAAAATTTAATTATAAGCCTTGGATTACTCCCGGACTTATTAGATGCATGAGGCATAGAGACAGACTGCACCTTAAGTGCAGAAAATCGCCGAAAGATCCCGTTGCAAAACTCGTCTACACGAGATACAAAAATTTTTGCAATAACCTTCTACATACAGTTAAGTCCCAATATGAAAATGACCTTCTAACTAACAGTAAAGACTGCCCTAAACAACTGTGGAAAGCTATTAAGCAAATCTGTGAACTTTCCCCAAAAATCAACACTTCATCAGAATTACTAAAAAATACGAATTCTCCTAAAGAATCCCTCAATATTTGTAACAATTACTTTAGTACGGTAGGCACATCATTGGCAGATAATATATTATCCAGAACAGGCAAAACAGAAGCAGAGCTAGCTATACTAGCAGCATCACCAGCATCTCCTCCCACTTCTTTTTTCTTTCAACCTACTGACCAGTATGAAATTTCTAAATACATAAAACAATTAAAAAATAATAGCGCCCCTGGCTTGGACGGAATACAAAATCTTTTAATGAAAAACACTGTAAAGACCTTACTAAATCCACTCACTCACATTTGCAACCTCAGCTTGTTAACCGGCTCTTTCCCTGACACCTGGAAAACCGCAGCAGTCTGCCCTATCCACAAAGCAGGTGATAAAACAATACCATCTAACTACAGGCCAATATCTCTTTTATCGGTAGTGTCTAAATTACTTGAAAAACTTGTAAACAAGCGGCTCGTAAAATACCTGGAAGAGAACAAACTATTATCTTCCGTACAGTTTGGTTTCCGCCAAGGCCGCTCAACCGAGCATGCTGTATCTCAGCTTTTGGACACAGTAACGACCCACCTGGACGAAAGCAGGCCTTGCTTAGGGGTCTTCCTAGATCTAGCGAAGGCGTTTGATACCGTTTCAGTGCCAATCCTTCTGCAAAAACTAGAAAATATGGGTATCAGAGGTCATGCACTCGAATGGTTTAAAAGCTACCTAAGCAACAGAAAACAGCAAACTAAGATAGGAAATCTACTCAGCGATCCCATGCCAGTTCGGTTCGGCGTACCACAGGGCAGCCTTTTGGGCCCAACTCTATTTATTGTATACATAAATGACATAGCTACAGTATTACCACAAACGCACAAAGCGGAAATAGTTTGCTACGCTGATGATACTGCTATTATTTTTACAGGCCTTAACTGGGAGGATACCTTCCGGCAGGCAGAGGCAGGTCTTAAAATATTAAACAAATGGCTGTCGAACAATCTCTTAACCCTCAACATTTCGAAAACCAAATATTTAGCGTTTCATAAGTCCAAATCTTCCAAACCAAACCAAAGCCTACAATTATGCTTACACTCATGTGAAAGGTTCTCAGACACCTGTAACTGCGAAATAATCGAACGAGTCGCCAATCTAAAATACCTTGGTATATATCTAGATGAAAAACTAGACTTCAAGAGACACATTGAATATCATGCAAGTAGGGCTAGAAAACTCATAAATATCATGCGGCTACTCCGAAACGGTGCGAATAAAGAAACCTTGAAAAATGTGTATATAGCATTATGTCAGTCGGTCCTAGGGTACTGCATTACGTGTTGGGGAGGGTCAACAAAAACACAAATGATTTCTCTAGAAAGGGCGCAACGATCAATCCTAAAAGTGATGCTTAAAAAACCTCGAAGATTTGCAACCACTGACCTATACAAAGAATGCAAGGTTCTGTCGGTTCGCCAGCTTTTTGTTCTTAGGACCTGTGTCAATACTCACCGTGAGGTCATAAACTCTGACAAATACAAACAACTACTGACTCGCAGAGTCTTCAACTGGCCAGTGGAACGAATGAACACATCGTTTGCCCAAAGGTTCTCAAAATTTATGAAACCTCACCTATACAACAAAGCTTTAAAGAAATGTGACATAAAACATGCAACAGTGTTTGAGGCAAAGAAAGCTCTTCAAAATTGGCTCGGACATATGGACTATGACGAAACTGAAGAAATAGTATACACTTTGAAAGCACATGTATCTATCCAAACATAAATGTCTATATTACTGCACAATACAGCACTGTGAAATGTATTATTTATTTACTATTTATCTAAGTATAATTTATTATCTATGTAAGTATGACTTAAAATATACGTAAGTTTACATACGGTTATGTAGGTATATATTTATATTATCATACATTATACATAGGTACTTTATATTATATTCAATACTATAGGTACCCAACACAACAAAATGTTGTTTTAATAAATAGGTACTTATCTATAAGAACTAAAAACTCATAATTTTAATTTTAATTTTAATTTTAACTTTACTAACTTGTACTTCTCTTTTGCTAAATAATTATTAACACTTACACAAATAAACAGAATTGTTAATTTAGAAAACTAAAATAAAACTAACTAAATTATAAAAATTACATAGATAAATGAAAACACACGCCACCTGTAAACCCTGTAATATTATAATAATTTTAAATGTTAACCATTTCCGGTTGCCCACGACACAGGCATAGCCTAGTGTGGGGACACTATTACCCTCTAGAAGATAAGCTTATTTTTGCTAAATAAATACATTTTGATTTTTTGATTTTGATTTGATTCTGTTTTTGTTGAAATTACCTACTTATACTTCAAGCAAACAACCAACGAAGTGATTAGTTCATGACAGTTCAATTAATACTAACTAAACCAGGCAACCAAGCAGATCAAACAATCACTTGGATGTGATGATTGCTGCAGATAGAGATTGTGCAATTCAGTTTCCATTCACTATATTTTCCTTATACCAAGCAATACCTACAATGATTACTGTCGATATCGCATAAGAACTTAAAATTTCTATGTGATTAAATTTTCTTGAGTGCAATCGCAAAGGCGTAAGTAGGTACGTACAAGGAAAGCGTTGAAATTTCCAAATATCCACCTCTAACCCTTGTCTTTCCCAAGATCCCTGGCTCACTATGGTCTGAGAGGCCCTCCATTTACCTCCCTCATAGCTAACCCTTCCAAATGGGCTGACATATCCATGTCCTCCATTTCCAGACATTTATCTGAATAGGAGATGTCTCTGATACCTAGGATCTCGTTCCTCGTGGCTATAACCCTTCCAAGGATCATTATATCTGACCCTCACCTTTTTCAATATCCTTGGCCCGCTAAAGGCTGAGCATCCCTGCATTCATGACCAACCCTTCAAATCTGGCGGTGGTATCCATATCCTCCATATTATCCAAACACTCGTGCGGATAGGGGAGGTTGGATCCCGTTCCTCATAGCTAACTTCTTCAAGTTGGTACTGATCAAGAAGAAGGACCTTATTTAACCCTTACCTTTCTCAAGATCCCTGGCCCGCTGAGGTCTAAGCGGCCCTACATTCATGGCCAACCCTTCAAATCTAGCGGTGGTATCCATATTCTCCATATTCAGTCACTCCTCCAGATAAGGGATGTCCCTGTTACCTCGTATTTCGTTTCAATTGCTAACCTTTCTAAGTTGTTTTTGAGGCAGAAGAAGGGCATTAAGTATATCTGACTTTAACCCTCACCTTTCTCAAGATCCCTGGCCCGCTGAGGCCTGAGCGGCCCTCCATTTATGGCTAACCCTTCAGAGCTGGCAGTGGTATCCATATCCTCCATATCCAGACATTCATCTGCGTAGGGGATGTCCCTGCTACCTCGGATCTCGTTCGGATTGAGCCCCTGAGCGACGGCCTGGCGCTGGTCGTGGCTCCATCCGAAAGGGTTCTGGGGCTCCATAGTTATTGCTTGTGGCGCTACTTCATTGGTGGCTAAGGAATTAGTTAATAATTATTAAAAATATCGGTTGGTCTTTTCAGCCCTGAAAAGCGGAACATGCATAGTAAGTTTGAATAACTTTTGTTCGGACACTTAAAAAGTGGATTCCCTTTCCGGTGCTATTGATATGAGGTAATTTATTTTCGCTCAGTACTTTTAAAAGTATTCAGACTACGACTCTTCACATAAAACACAAGGAAAGTCCCTTACAGTAATGTTACAGTCGCCCAGTGTCCACGATACTCGGTGCATGATAAAGAGAAGTAAAAGATAAAGATAAAAAGTATTTATTTAAAAACCACATAAACTATACAGATAGTTACAGTTTTAGTAATAGTACAGTACTGATTATCCGTTGGTCTCCAGTTCTCCACGCTAAGTAAGTTGATATTTTCCATTTTTACTTTCAGGACTCTTCCAAGCTGTCTATATGGATGTGTATCGAAAGTGAAAGTGATATCGAAAGCGAAAGTGATGAGGTATTTCCTTTGTAAACCTTTGAAGCTAAAGTCAAACAGAACGCCGTCGAGGCTACCCAACTAGAACACGTAAATAGATACGAGTACATACAACGTGTAACAAAACATCCTAACTCTTTTTACAGGGTATATAAACTACTGTTCAACAAGATGTCAATTCAGAAAAAAAAAATGAAAAAAATTTTTCTTTATTATGTTATTCAACATTTTTTTTTCAGCACATTTTTGTTTTTGTTATTGGCGCAAATTTAAAAATATGGTTGTGTGTGTAGGTGCATTTGTATAGCTTTGAGTTGTTAAAACATTGTGAAAGTCGATGAAAACGATGAAGACGTATCCCGGTTGAAGGGTACGCAAACGGTTCTGGCGTCAGATAAGTGCAATGGTGTCATGGAGCACCTGGTTTTGTATCCTTGTGTACCCTTCAACGGCCAAGTCACACAAAATTAACTATAATAATAAAGAAATCGCAGTAAGGAACCTTAGACTTGGCACGACTTTGTCTACAGGGTGCACTCTAAGTCGATAGCGGAACTTTAAGTAGGCTGTCTACTGATCACTATAAACAACTTGAACCAGGTGGCGAAAAAAATGGAGCGAAAAAAATATCAGCTGTTCCATACAAAAGGTCGACTCAGTACTGCGCCAAATGTATGAAACAGTTGATATTTTTTTCGCTCCATTTTTTTCGCCACCTAGTACAAGTTGTTTGTATTGATCAGTAGACAGCCTACTTAAAGTTCCGCTATCGACTTAGAGTGCACCCTGTAGATGTCATTATTTTTTTGAGATAAACAAGCAGCTCCATCGAGACCTGGCTAGTTTTATACAGAATGTTTTTGTGGGATTTCACTTCTTTTTGTAGAAACGTGGGCATATTGATTTATTTTATTAGATTTTCTTATTTGACACAGTTTTTGAATTTGTGTAATGTTCGAGTAGAATAAAGTTAATCGTTCGACTAATTCTTCTTGTTAACTTGTAAGTATAAGTATAAAAGCCTTCCTTTCATTTTATTTATATGCGTACCTATTAAAAGCAGAAGGGGAGGCATTCGCCTAGCAGTGGGACGGTATAAGTAGGCTAGATTAAATTAGAAGATGTGTCCCACTACGCTGGATTTTTGCAATGACAGTCGATTTTCTACGAATAGTAGGGGTAGAAGGGGGCATTACCATATCTCTAATACAGCTGAGACCAGCTGAGGGTTCTTCATCAGATACTTCAGACCTTCGATTTTTGACATCAAATGAAGCAGCCCACCAAGTTGAATATTTTTTGTAAAGGCGGTATATGTCGATCTCTGATAGTTTAGTTGGGCTCTTATGTTTTCTAATCAGGGTCACCAGGTAATTACTCCAGATCTTCGATTATCCTAGTTTTTATAGTTTTTCCTTTATGTGGCCATTAAACCCTAATTCTACCAAATTTCAGCTCTCTGAGTTTATGGGAAGTACTAGTTCTATTTTGATGATCATGAGTGAGTGAGTGTCATAAATGCGAAACTTTGCTTTCGCTTAACTTCGGAACTAAATGACCTACAGACTTGAAATTTTGGATTTTAAGTATGTGATTATAGCTTACTGGATGACGAAAATTTCTGCGTTCTGGTCTTATCCAGAGGTTCTCAAATAGGGGCCTGAAAATGCGGCGAAATGGTTCCAGTAAAGGATGGTACGGCAGTGTTTGCTGCGCGCTCGACCTGGCGGGGGCACTACCGTGCCCCCAGATTTAAAAAATACTTATCTGCCGCCACAGCGTTCACGTTTTGATAATTTAAAATCAACGGAAAGTCATAGAGCAAAAAAACCTATTTTGGTTGTGAGAGGCATATCACCGGGTGCTATTAACCTGTAAAAAGAGTTAGGATCTTTTGTAACACCTTGTATAGCGCGAAGTTTGCAGTGAGATTATCACAACGAAGCACGATTAGGCCCCGCACTGGCCAAACATAAAAGAGGCTCTATCTATTATGTATCCAACAGCGTATGCGCACTGTGACGTCACTGTTTAAATTAAAGGATAGTGAAGAAAGGAAGTCAATTGAGGAAAGTTTTATTTTGTTCTATTGTGGTTTAGTTCAGGATAAACTTGGAATTAATGTTGTTTAGAGCCAGGAATAAAAACAAAAACTGAAAAAAATATAAGAAGAAAACTAAAGTGATCATGTATGAGGTTTTAGAAGCTGACTATACGAGACGATGGACTTTTTTGGCGACAAATTAGTTAGGTAATGTTTTGTTTATTATTTTTGTGAGATATTGTGTGTAGTTAGCACGTTTGCTGCCCTAATATGTATGACTTAATATAGTGACCATACAATAAACAAAAGTTAGTTTGTACCCTTGATTTATTACGGTTCAATGTACTAGGTATGTAACATTACCGGTAAGTACCTACCAAAGCAAATATAGATTTTTAGGGTTCCGTACCCAAAGGGTACCAAACGGGACCCTATTACTCTGCCTATACACTGTCTGTCTGTCCTAACTTTAAAGGGCTTTGGAATTGTCATACCTAGGTAGCCACTTAGCCAGTTGAAACTTTCACAGATTATGTGTTATTATGGCAGATAACCCAACTAATAATAAAAAAATAATAGGTATAATTTTATTTTTTTATTTTTATTTATTAACAAAAATCCACAGCAATGTCAGCAATACAGTTCTTACAAATTTTCTTATGTAAATTATTAATGGCGCCAATAACGGATTTCATTTATGTAAGGTAGTAAAAATAGACAAAACAAACCCCCTTATTTTTTCCCCAAACAACAAAAGCGTTTTAATACTTTTTGCGATAGCGCAAAATAGGTAATACATACAAACATCAGACTTGGTGTAATTGGCTTATTGTATAGTATAACAAAAATTTAAAAAATAAAAAAACGATCAAGCGCGAGTCGGACTTACGCACCGAGGGTCCTTATAACCAGATTTTTCAAAATAAATTGTTGGTAGGTATAGCAGTAAGGAACGATGTTGCACTAAAATCCCGTTAGCTGTGTAAACAATGTAATGGCAGTTCTTATTATTATACAGGGTGTTAAAAGACCGCCAACAGACCCGAAAGCCACGCATACTAGACACCAAAACAAAGTACTTTTTCGATAAATTATTGCTGGGAAATGATTTTGGTTTTTTAGGTTATAATTTTGCAAAATATTTTACTACGCAATGGACGTGTGACGCACAGAAGCCATATTGCGCAAGCGTAGGTATAAGTTTTTGTTAATTAAGCTTGAAGTGCCGATGTTTAGAATACATTGCGGGTTGCAATTTTAACGTCGTTTTTTGTAAGAAATATTCATAATTTTGATATGGCTTCCTGAGAAGGTATGTTAAGAACTAGATACTGAATACATTTCTACAAAAAAAAAGTTTTGAAAAGTCCGACTTTCAACCTCATTATCTCTGAAACCGTTGATTTCCCAGGCATAGTTCCTTGGACAAAAATGTTCATTATGATGAGGACAGTACGTGGTTTCCCGCTTTGTTGGCGATCTTTTAACACCATGTAGAATACTCTACATTGTGACTCTACGACGAGTCTACGCTTCTTCAATGACGACATTTTATTTAAATTCATTCACTGACGGTTTCTGATTTTGAGAAATTCGCTAATCAAGTACTTTAAGTTTCGTTCTGCCTCTGCAGATTTCTCACAAAAGAACGTGACAGAACGATAGTTAAGTATTTACTTAGTAAAATTATCAGATCAGAAATCAGTCCTCAATGCTTTTTACATTTCATTGAGTAAGTAAATAAGGACTTTTATCAGAATAATTTTCGCTTCATTAAGATTATGGAGTGAAACGAAAGATAGAAAATAGGCTTCTTACTTATAGCGCTCTGTGCAAAACTGACTCATGAAGTCATGAATTACCGATAGTATTGTACCTATTATTCTTGCTTTCGTGCATTTGGCATCGAATATTTCCGCCCTGGAGGTTAACTCTCGGGAATCTCGCATTCGACACATCTCAAAGGAAAGATTTCATTTTGCGCCAAATGTCACATCTCTTATTCTCACGAAGTCAACCTCGACATAAGGCACGAGATTTCTGCGAGATGTTTGCCTTTTTCACTCGATATGACTCTAGTTTTTCCTTCGAGATGTGTTGAATGCAAGATTCCCGAGATTTAGACCCCTGAAATATTTCCTCCATGAAATGTTTAGAACGCACGTAGCGGACTCTTTCAAACCCAGTTCATGTCATTATAGTACGGAAGCCGACCGCATGAGCTTCGCGTCACTTGATACAAGGATAAGCTCTATGGCTTCAAATAGAAAAAGTTGAAGCCACCGGTCTCATTCTTGTATCAGATCACGTAAATTTGGAACAAAATCGTGATCTTTGAGGGCGTCTGGCAGATACTTCCGGCCACTCCAGAGCTGGCAGACTTGGTTTTTCTGCTCCTCCGAAAGAAGTTATAATTGAAGCCACCAGTCTCATTCTTGTATCAGATCACGTAAATTTGGAACAAAATCGTGATCTTTGAGGGCGTCTGGCAGGTACTTCCGGCCACTCCAGAGCTGGCAGACTTGGTTTTTTTGCTCCTCCGAAAGAAGTTCTAATTGAAGCCACCAGTCTCATTCTTGTATCAAATCACGTAAAATCGGGTCTTTTTTGCACCGGAAGTGGCCCTTTTTTTCGACCTTTCGGCCAATTCTGAGTGTTATGACCAAATTGGGTACGCAAAGTTTTTTGTTCGAAAGTCCGTTATTGGCTTAAACTTATCTTTAGACAATATTGAGAAACTAATTTAAATATTTTTTATTTTAAACCAGTAGTTTTGTTTTTATGCGCTAAAATGTTTTGTTCCTATGACCGCCAACAGTATGCAGACCGTCGCGTGAAGGTCATAAAACCGTATCTTTAAAACGTTGTAAAATCCAAACTACTGAACCAAAATAAAAAATATTGAAATAAGTTTCTCAATATTGTCTAAAGATAAGATTAAGCCTATAACGGACTTTCGAACAAAAAACTTTGCGTACCGAATTGATTCGAGCTCATCGTCACTTTTTCTATTTGAAGCCATAGAGCTTATCTTTGTATCAAGTGACGTGAAAATCATGCAGTCGGCTTCCGTACTATTACGGACTATTACCTACCTGTTGTAGATGCTAGCTAATCCGCTGGTTGTACCTTGCTCGTGCAGTGCAAACGTGCGTAGGCATTGTTATCTACAAGATGGATAGATATCGGCTTTGTTTATTTTCTCACCATAAAGTAAATGAATAACACCACGAATATAATCACCAACGTCCCATAGACGAAGTAATCCAAATTGTACGCGCACTTCTGTTTGAAATTCTCACTCTTCACACTTTCTAGACTTAGCATCTTGTTGTAATTTAATTATTACACACAAAATAGGTTAAAACTGGCTTTTAACTTCTTATTCCAAAATAATACAGCAGCTACAATCCTGGCATAAGATATTTTCAATAGATTTTGAGCTTTTGAAAAACTTTTCACACTTTGAGTGAACTCATTGGAAGTATAGTAATCCTCTATGCTTTCTTTCAACACTCTACTAAAGTAGCTATCGAGCAATTTAAACCTTATTCACTTTTTTAGATATTTCCGCAAAAACGTAGGTATGAGAATTCACGAATCAACATTCAAAGCTGACGAAAAACTATCGAATCACGAGTTTCCAATTTGCTACTAATCGATTCAAATTACGATCGAAAACTTGTTTGCTTGTGTTAATTAAATTCACGGAGCGTTAAAAAACGTATTTTTCTTCTATCACAGCGTTAAAAAATGTTTTTTTTTATCAGTGGTATAATCAACGCGTGATTCTGTTTTGAGCTTTGTTTTATAACTGTCATGCATTGGAGGTGTAATGAAGCGAAAAATCACCAGTTTATTTCTGTAAATAAGGCTTTGCATTGTTCCGGCATATTTTCCTTAATGGCATGCTAATCTAGCCATTATTGCCATGGCATTAAAAGCCAGAGCCATGCTCACTCCATGGTGTATCGAACCAAACTTGGATTGAGCTTATTAGTGGTTTCGTGGTTTCAAGTAACGTTTAACTCAAGTAAGTGTAATTTTAAACGAGACCTTTAGGTGACCTCACAGTCTAAGCTAAGTGTATGAAAGCGGAGACCACCGGAACGTCATCTACCGTTGCTGCTAAAAAAAAACCTCGATGAGTGAAAGAAAATTTCTCAATTCAGAAATCGGCAGTTAGTTCCAAAAGGTCGCTTGATCGCATCCCATTCTCATCGCGCTCAGATTATAACTGTGAGTCTTCTTTTGTAGGGGTATACCTAAACTAAGGCCTTTGCATCTACGTAAAGAGATGATTTATACAGCGTCCAGTGGCACATTCACTCACACTAGATGGATGAAGAGACCACTCGGCGCTGCAGTGCCTGGGACATTGCCCACAGCTATTCGATTCGTTTGTAATTCAAAAAGAAACTACGATCACTTATTTGAGTTTCACTACGCGACTCTACCTAACTCAAGCGGCGTTTTCATGCAAATTCCTCTCAAAGACCTCGAGTTAATGCTTCAGCAAATCACTAGTCCACAGTCCAATCAGTTGGCAATCGCTTGCCGTAAGTGCGATCGTTACGAGATCATTATGGGGCCATCTTCTAGCTAATGGCGTTTTGGAACGTCTTTACATACGAGTGGGTTTTCTATTTCTACAAGACAATGAGCCGTTTTAGCACAAATTCACAAAGCATTTCATAGATGGCGCCTTCAGGCGTGGCCTTAGAAGAACCGGAATACTGCTGTCAAAATTTATCTGTGCTGAGCGAATTTTTTACAGCCGTATTCCGGTTCTTCGTAGGCCTGTAGGGACCATCTATGAAATGCTTTGTGAATTTGTACTGAACACGGCTCATTGGATGGTGTTGGCAACCGCTTTGATATAAAAAAAAAATCGTAGTTCACTCCGAACTGTGAACTCGCGATGTGTAACTTTTTGCTAACACCATTCGCGCAGGCGCGCGCGCATTGCATATTAACTTTACAACCCCATATATCGGCAAACCGTCGACCGATTTGGCCCATGTTCTGCGATCTGGGATCTAGAAATAGTTAAGCCTAAGGATCCGCATTTGACGGCTCGTTTTTAGCAAAAAACGCATCCAAAAAGAAGATATGATTTTTTGTTCATTGACGGCGCTATTGTGCCATGACCATCATTAATTTAAAATTATTTTAATGATAAGTAAAAAAAAAGACAAACTGCAGTTTGCTAAGAATTGCGTTACTCTTCACATAGAACTGGGCCCTTAGCCTGTAACGCAATGGTACCAAAAAGGGCTCCCGGTTGACGATTTCAATTACGATTTATTAATGCTGTTGGTCCAGTGTCGGTCCTTTTAATGTTTTTGTAGTACAGCAAAGAATATTATGAGTCTAATTCTAGAGAGGATTAGTTCGCTGGTTGTAGGAGAACAACGAAAAAATTCCGGTTTTGTCCTTCTACCTGGGACGCCATTGATACGCCATTGTGTTACAGGCTAAGGCACCAGATTGAGACCGGACGCCTAGACTAAATACTAGTCTACCTCATAGTCCACTGAATAATTATTGTGCCGAGTGCATTACTATGCTAAACGACGACCTCGAGTTAGAACAATAAGCCCTATTCATTGAGATGCCGTACTGTAATCCCTTGTTACATCTGGATACAGAGCACTGCAGGTTAAAATGGCATGTAGGTACAAAGTACCTACAACTAACTATGCTTCTAACTGTACCAATGTAGACAGATTTGATAGAGTAGAGTACTACAATTTGGTAGAGTAGAGTAGCTACTTTCTACCAGGCGAGATAGTCTACATATTTCGGCTGATTATCAAAGGCTTTAAATACACGCTTAAGATGAAATACGTCTCACAACTAGCGCCGCCAATGGAAAAAAAAACATATCTTTTTTTTTGGATGCGTTTTTAGCAAAAACGCTCCTACGATTGGTCATCGCGAGGCTTAACTATTTTTAGGAACTAAGGTCTGGATTCCAGATCCTAGAACTTAAGAATGCAATCGATCCTCGCCAAAAGTGGCCACTTTCGATTGCATTCGTAGGAAATCCAATCCTGGAATCCAAACCTTAGGTCCTAAAAATAGTTAAGCCTCGCGTTGAGAAATCGCAGGAGCATTTTTTGCTAAAAACGCATCCAAAAAAAGATATCATTTTTTTTCCATTGGCGGCGCTAGTTGTGAGACGTATTGGGGCTTAACAACAAGTACAAGAAAAATATCACTAGGTACATAGCTAACTTTGGTTTTGCTCTACAATCACTTTAGAATAATAAAATTCTTCGCGACGGTAAACGTTACTGCTACAATAAAAGTAAAAATTAATCCGCCCTATTTTGAAAGCTTGGACCCATAGGCTATATCGAGTTTAATTAAACAGCATCTCATTGAATAAGCTTACCGAAATATTCAGGATTAGTAGAAAGAGATAATTTAATCGTAACACAAATAGTAGAAGATTTGATAAGTAATTTTATCTTTAGCGAGCACTAACCCTCGTTGTGAACATATTTGGGTAAGCTTATTCAATGAGATGCTGTTTAATTAAACTCGATTATAGCATATGAGTCCAAGCTTTCAAGCTGACTAAAGCCTACGAGTCCAAGCTTTCAAGCTGATTATAGCCTATGAGTCCAAGCTTTCAAGCTGAATTTTTACTATTCTTATAAGAGATAGTGTCCACTGTTGCGGAAAATTCTAAAGTGATTGTAGGTAGAGCAAAACCAAAGTTAGCTATGTATACTGATATTTTTCTTGTACTTGTTGCTAATCTATTTCTATAAAAAAACGCAATAAATCGCACTCTAAGTTTCAGTAGAAAATATTCCTATTAATTCCTGAAGACAAAAGTCGATTTTTTTCCATGGTTTTTTATATGGATATTTTTTGCCAGTTTGGCGCAAAAAAAAGCCGAAAAAACTAATGCCGATGGATGTAATTTCATCGTATACCTAATGATAATGACGTAATGAGGTTCCACTCTGCCATAGTTGTTTAAACATGGAACCGGATAGCCATAAATGTCTCCTCGGTGCGAAACATTTTTATTCGCTTTAAATTCCTCGCAATTTTTTTTTCTCTATTACGTTCCGTTAGTGGCGGGAGAAAAGTATTTTTTAAATATTGTTTTCATTCACTTTCACACTCTTTTAACAACTCAAAGCTATACGAATGCACCTACACACACAAACATATTTTTAAATTTGAGCTAACACCAAAAACCAAAAAAGTTATGAAAATGCTTCAATTTTGGGATTATTTAATACCTAACATATATTTTTTTATTTTCAACTTTTTTTTACAGAATTGACATCTTGTTGACCGTAGGTCATCCTGTAAAAAGAGTTCGGATGTTTTATAACAATAATGAGGCCCAGTTTCTGAATTGAGAATTTGACTAAGTAAATACTTAAGTATCGTTCTGTCACATTCTTTTGCGAGAAATCTGCAGAGAAAGAACGATACTTAAGTGCTTGCTTAGGGAATTTCTCAATTCAGAAACCGGCGGTTAGTCGGCCTAACCCACAGGAACGAAAATATCAATAGATTAGGATCCAACTAAGCCTCGGGTAGACCATTATAGCCCGGTTTCTGAGTTGAGAATTTTGCTAAGCAAATGGCTAAGGCCCGGTTTCTGAGTTGAGAATTTTGCTAAGCAAATGGGTAAGTATCGTCCTGTCTCTGCAGATTTCTCACAAAAGAGCGTGACAGAGCGATACGTAATTATGTGCTTAGTAAAATTCTCAACTCAGAAACCGGGCCTTAGTATCGTCCTGTCTCTGCAGATTTCTCACAAAAGAGCGTGACAGAGCGATACGTAAGTATGTGCTTTGTAAAATTCTCAACTCAGAAACCAGGGCCCTTAGCCTGTAACACAATGGTGCCAAAATGGGCTGTCAGGTGACGACTTCAATTACGATTTGCTAACGCTGTCTGTCTTTTTAATGTTCTTGTAGTACAGCAAAGAATATTTTGATTCTAATTCTAGAGGATTAGTTCTCTGGTTGTAGGAGAAAAACGAGGAGAGCCCGGTTTTGTCCTTCTGCCGGGATGCCATTGACCCGCCATTGCGTTACAGGCTAAGGGCCCAGGCCTATATCTCCGGAATTGCCTCAATTTCTCGCCGACAAAGCTAAATCAAGCCAAGCCGCATTATTAGCAATACAGCCGTGTTTACACTGATAACGTGTATCGAGGCTATCGTCTTATCAGCAAGATGTGTCGGCCTTGGCTCTTAAATTTAGTCATTGAGATTAGATTTAAGATTTATCCTAAAGGTGAAAACTTCACGCAACACCTGGCAAAAGGTGGACCTGCCCCTGTATAGTCTAAGATATCCACCGTAAAAATAAACGTTTTTAAATGTAAAAAAAAAATAATCATTTCAATAAGGGCTATTTTTGATTGTTTTGATGTTGAGTGGATTTTTTAGATAATATAGCCGCTGAATAAACATCTTAGGCCATTTTAATCTAATGAGGGCTACATTTTAGTGCTCATTAGTTGGCGCCACTGTCGAGTAAGGTCTTGAAGTATAGCTCTTAAAGTTAGTTATTTCGGACGTAAAAAAGTCCAATGTCACGTAAACCTAGCAAAACGTGGACCTGCATTCCAGCAAACATAAAAAGTATAACAATTTTATTATTCGATATATTTATTCATATTTATTTTTCCTCCTAATCCCAAGGATCGATTGGCAATAAATATGTAAATTACCTACTGTTTGTTTTTTATTTGTCAACAAGCTTAGCATGCACCTGATAAAAGGGTTTAGGTAGTCAAAGTCAAAGTCAAAAGGTTTTATTCAATATGCCAAAAATATTTTTTTTTACATTGAACGTCAACGACGACATATCGGTTTCTTGACTAACGTAACAAAAAGAAGGGTGCGATTTTTACCGCTATGAGTGTCTGTCTGTCTGTGTCACGATAGCTCCGATTTAGATGGGGTTTATATGGATTTGAAAGCAAGTTTTTCAGCAGACAAACTTTATCAAAATCGGTTGAAATTAATATCTCGGGGGTGTTATTTTTTTTAAGTTACTAGTTAACTTAGGTTTGCACGAGCAATAAACAATTAAAATACACTTAAACGAGGGTTAAAGTGCTATAAAAGTGTAGTTTCATTAATTATTCTTGAACTGTCGGTCGTTGAGAAAATCCATGACTCTACTCTACAGGGTGCACTCGAATTCGATAGCGGAAATTCAAGCTGGGTGTCTCCTCATCAATACAAACGACGGGTAGCGAAAGACCCGAACAGACCAAATAAATATCAGCCGTTTTATACATTTGGCGCATTACTGAGTCTACCTTTTGTATGGAACAGCTGATATTTTTTTCACTCCATTTTTTGCCACCTAAAACTCTAATTTTTAATTCGAGTCCACGGAATGACAGATGCTAGTATGCTACTGCTGTCGAGTCCATGGAATGACAGTTGCTACAAAGGCTTTATCTGTATAAAGCCTTTGTAGCAACTGTCATTCCATGGACTCGATTTAAAAATTAGAGTTTAGTACAAGTTGTTTGTGTTGATCAGTAGACATCCTACTAAAAGTTACGCTATCGAATTAAAGTGCACCCTGTAGAAAGGACACTTCGGCTGCTTCGGCGTCGAGTAAAGAATATACGTCGAATAGTTTTGATAGTCACCGGAAGACCAAACTCTATCAAGTTATCACAACTAGACAAAAAAAATACTACCCACACCAACGGATTAAAAAATAATAAACACTAGATAATTACCTTGCTTATCTGTCACTAATGGGCAATTAACTTAATAAGCGAACCAACTAATAAGACACTCGGGCACAATGAAGCGTTTAATATAATAATTAGATCTTGCCACTCGACGGTCAGTCGTCCGCGCACTGTACTAGGGAATGTGTGGATTTTCGCTGCGCGGGCGCAAACGCGTGCGACGCTACCGGTAAAGACGCGCACACACTGGTGGCAGTCTTTACAGAGGCCTTAGCTTGTAACGCAATGTCGTTCGATGGCGTCCCAGCAGAAGGACAAAGCCGGGATTTGTTTACAATAACAAAATTAAATTAGTATTTTTCAGTTTTTTTTTAGTTTGAAGCTAAACTGAGCTATTTTTGTTCAGCGTTTTTTCGTTCACAGCAATAAAATTGTATTGTTTTCATTATTGTAAAT
The DNA here is from genome assembly GCA_949319315.1 of Zelleria hepariella. Taxonomy (NCBI): domain Eukaryota; kingdom Metazoa; phylum Arthropoda; class Insecta; order Lepidoptera; family Yponomeutidae; genus Zelleria; species Zelleria hepariella. Next base: position 980,127 of record OX439393.1, on the reverse strand, counting down.
AACAGAACAACAATAATTCAGCCGATTATGGAACATAAGTATGAATAAATCTAGTTACCGCCAAAAGTGGCCGGTTTTTTCCTTATGTTCTAGGATCTGTGATACGTGCACACTATGGTCATAGTCTTGACTTTACTCGTGTTGTTACACTCACGCAAAGAAGGTGAGAGAAATCTGTCTTATTCATTGACATCTCTCTCGCTCCTGCCTACGAATAGAACAAAAGTTGACGTAAACAATATTATCAAATTGACCTCTGGACATGAGAATAAGATTAAAATATAAATTATGTTTATCTAATAACCACTATTATCATAATCGGTTGTTACGGTAAGTATATGACGACCTACCGGCCAGCTTGGTAACCAGTTACTAAGTAATAAAACTATCTATGTAAGTCTTACCTGTTTAAAATGGTCCTTTAATTTTTATTTTTTTTTACTTAGCCTCGGTGTTAGTGTCCCACTGCTGGGCAAAGGCCTCCCCCACTTCAGTCCAGACTTTTCGGTCCTGGGCCACCTCAGACCACTCCGGCATGTATTAATTCCTTTACTTTTTAAATATCTTAAAAAAAGGAATACATAGATAGACCACGTCCGGGTGTATGTATTTTTTAATTATATTTCCACATGGTTTAATGAAAGAATACCAGATAGTGGGATATGTGCCTTTGTGCTAAATCTTACACCTTTCTTACTATATTGTGGAATAGTTAGTAGGTAGATAGGAATATCTAAGTTTTGAAAACGAAAATTATAATACAAATGAGTGATGTATTTTTTTTAAAAGCAGGAATAAGAGTCGCCAGTCTCTTCAATTCTTTGAAATTATCTCAGAGAAAGTGTTTGAAGGAACGTCGTGTGAACTGACCCTTACTTTTCCTTACAGTATGTAACACTCAGACCGATGTAGTAGAGTTCGTAGCTCTCTTTCTGTCTCAAGTACTAGAGAAGTGGTCATACGCTACCGTTGCAACTGTTTACCCGGCCCTGTCAATATTATGTAGAGATTATGTAAAGATTATAGTTAAAATACCTACCTATCTGTATCGGAGATGAGATAAGACGTGTATTTTTAGGGTTCTGTAACCGAAGGGAAAGAGAGGGAGAGAAAGGCCACGGAGAAGCTACTTAGACCAAATTAAAGAGAAGGTGGATGTCGTGACGTACCAGGCTGCAAAGGAACCGGCCTGTGATCGAAGTGCATGGAGAATACTGCACCGACAAGAGGGTAACTGTTAAATATAATGATGATGAAGAACCGAAGGGTGTTATTACTAAGAATTCGCTGTCCGTCTGTCTGTCTGTCTGTCCGTCTGTCACCAGGATGTATCTCATGAACCTTGATAGTTAGACAGTTGAAAATTTCACAGAAGATGTAGGTATTTCTGTTGCCGCTATAACAACACATAACTAAAAAACAGAATAAAATAAAGATTGATTTTTTTGCCGCTTTTATAGATAATGGTACGGAACCCTTGGCCGGTTTTTAAGACTATTGAAATAGAATATTAAATGGGATACAGGATTTACAAGTGTGTAAGCGGATACTCTGCTGATAATCCAAATTAATTTCGGCATAGTATGGTTGGTTAGACACACACTTTCGTTGTACAGTCGTAGAAACGTAACCGAATAGAGTGCACGCCGCCGCCGTGTTGTCGAAACGTACACACGACAGCACGTAGACGCTTACACTTTCGTTGTAAAGTCGCCCGTAATGTTAGTGAATAGAGTGCACGCTACGTGCTGTCTTGTGTACATAGGTATCCGTCCGTCTCGTATTGATATTCAATAAATAATGGATCTGCAAGTGTGTCAAGAATGATTTATGTCATAATTATGCAACTTATCGCACCGGACTAATAAATAGTAAGTATAATGGCATAGAGTACCTAGGACCACGTACACACGACAGCACGTCGACCTTTACACGCTAACACTCTACTCGGTTGCGTTACGGGCGACTTTACAACCAAAATGTACAGTCTGACGTGCTGTCGTGTGTACTAGAGACTCGGACATTTGTTGAGAGCTGATGTGATTCACCAGAGTACGAAACGAATTAAGTACACACTTACGTTGCTTGCGTGGTAGAATCATACAAGGTGTTACAAAAGATCCTAACTCTTTTTACAGGGTAATAGCACCCGGTGATAGGAATCACAACCGACTGTTCCCGCCCACTCGAGACATATCGAGCGAAAAAAGCAAACATCTCGCAAAAATATCGTGCCTTATATCGAGGATGACTTCGTATGAATAGGAGATGTGACATTTGCCGCAAAATGAGATTTTCCCTTTGTTTGCAAGGCATAATGTGTGATGCGCGTGGCAACATTTTAATTTTAGAAAAAAAACAAATGTCAAAAATTTTCACTACCTTAAAGACCGCCTTTTCCGATTTTCACACACACGAAATGGTATTCCTTTTTTGCCGAATTAAACTACAATTACAAGCAAGAATATCTTTAATTGATAGTCCCCATCACCCTTCGAGATGGGTTGAATGCGAGATACCCGAGAGTTAGCCCCAGTTCCCTTCAGACAGATCTCAGTCATAAGATCTTTTAATCAGGCGAGTCTGGGAGGAAGCGTTTAATGTTCCAGTTAAGGCGACACTTTACTCCACGCCTCTTGTTTAAGAGGTACGGTTGGGACTCGAGGAGAAAAACACAGTCTAGGATACCCCATGGTAGCTCTTAACGCGCGCGGCATAATGGCGCCAATCGAACAAAAAGGGGTATCCTAGCGTGTGGCCAACTGTACCCCGTATCGCGTTACCGGATAGCGTTAGCGTGGATGGGACAGAGTTTATGTGTCTGTTAAATTGTATGAGATACGTAGGTACTAGGTTTTACCACTCACAAACTGTTGAAGAAAACATCGTGAGGAAACCCGCGACTTAGTTCGCCCCGCACATGTGATCTTGACATTCCTGTTGATTAGGCCGACTAAGATGACAGAAAGACTACGACGTATCGACATTGTAGTCGGACTCACACTTGGCCGATTTTCTGGTGGGCGTGACCACCACCTTTTTTTTAGAGCAGAATCCTAGCTGGTTCGCTTTACGTTAAACGCTAAGCTAACGTAAGAACATCATCATCATCATCAGCCTGTTGACACCCACTGCTGAGTAAAGGCCTCTTCATGCTCACGCCACCTCTCACGTTCCTGTGCCAGGCGCAACCACTATTTTCCGGCTACTTGGGCTATGTCGTCGGACCATCTAGCTGGTGGACAAAGTCCATGGTGGAATGGCAACCCCGAGAGTGGAAGAGATCGGTAAAAGAAGAGTGCATAGTGAATTAGCCCGCGCGCAAAGAAACATTTACAAAACTGATTCCTGTATCAGATAGGTACACTAAACGAATCGAAAAAGTAATAGTACGAGTATAGAACACTAAAATTCGGTGAGATCTATCAACACAGCCAGTTTCGCGTTGACATATTTTAAAAACGTTTCAATTTTCGGCGTTTGTGAGCCGATCCCAAAAATGTAAAATTACCTATCTCTTAGTAATTTCAGAAATGCCTCAAACCCGAGCAGCCCCTCTACCCTTGACGCATTTTTTTCAATATGGCGGAATTTACAAAATTCAATATTTGACGAATTAAGACCTATTTTATATTGGTATTGTATTTATTACCTTTGAATAAACATTACAACGTATATAAAATCAAAGCATGACTATACGAATTCGAAGAGATATTTATTTTAAAACTTAGTAAATATGAACGCAATAGCGTCAAGGGTAACCCCCCCAGTGTTGCCACACGTGACGGCTTGCCGTGAGGCATCGTTTAGCGAGCCCGGGCGAATCGGCTACTGATGGGCGATGAGTGGCCAAGTTAGGCGTTTCGTAAGTTTGCCGCTCCAATTAGGCAGTCTGAAGGACCCATTTTACTTGGCCATTGGTGGAGGAATAATAGTTGTTTTGTTTTTTGCTAAATGAGCCGTTTTCACGGCTGTAAAATTTCGCTTTTTTTTGAGAATATTATTAATCTGTGTAAGCGAAATTTGACAGCCACATCCCGGTTCTTGTATGGCCAAGCCTATGAGCGCCATCTACCAAGGGCTTTGAATTCAGCTTTTAACTGCTGGTAAAAAACGGGCCATTGTTTTGTTTTTCATGAAATTAGTGCCTTTCTAAAGATTTTTTGGTATCCTGTCGTCCTACTTCAGTCTTGCAAACGAAGAGCTACTTATCTGTTGCATGCTTTTTTTCGCAGAAATATGTTTAGTATCGAGTAAATGACATTTCTTCTCAAAACATCAAAATGTTTAATATTTCTTGCAAAAAACGACGTTTAAACTGCAACCCGCAATGTATTCTAAACATCGTCACCATCGTTCACGAGCAATGTGATTTATCTGCGTTACACTTCCATTGCGTGTTAAAATATTTTCCAAAATTATAATTTTTATGATTGCTTTTCGGGTCTGTCGGCGGTCTTTTAAAACCCTGTATATTTTTATTGAACCCCTTTGAACATCTTTTGGGATTCTACTCGTTAAGTCATTGTAAACGCGTGATTATACTTTATTTATAAGCTCTTTTAATTTTGTAAGCAAAAGATTACGGGGCTTTGTTAGTATTGGAAAAACTTAGTTATAAATTGTTATTGTTAATTGTTGTTGTTTGTCTATTGTTTAGAATGAAATCCATAGTTGTACATTTGAATACAGTATTTATTAATAAATTCAAGCAAAACCTATACATTACTGGTTGTATTCACACAAACATCTGTGACCAACGAACGTCTGTAACGACATTATATTATTATAATATAATTATATAATAACATACTGGAGATGATCATCTACGTCAAAACGTGGAATGTGTACATGGTGGTGATGCTACAGGATTTTAATTAAAGTTTAAAAATACTTTATTTAATTGATATTTAATATTATTAACACACCGTGTCTAATAATAATTTATGTGTGAAATATTTTTTTATATAAATTCACGGTTTTAAAAGCATGTGCATTTGATTTAAATTTAAAGTGCAATGGCACTAACAAACCCAAATAATACGAATATATTAAATACTTAAAAGATAAATTTTCAATTTAAAATTGCACTTATAAATACACATTTCACTAAATTAATTGTATAAAAGTTAAAAATTATCACTAAATAAATGTAGTACGTTTAGTTCATACATTTTATTCAAGATGCCACAAAATCATTTTACATTTATTGCACATTTCGTAACGAATTTCGCTTCTCGATATCTTTCTTATATTTTCTAATATATTTGTGTTTTAACAGAATATAGTAAGCTACCGTCAAACTATATTTGGACGTTGCCATCCAAACGTTTGATCCAACTGTGCCAACACTATACATAACTCTAAGTACAATGTCGCTTACACAAACCTTGTGAAATATAACAATATAACGACGGCTACTGATAACATTTAAAAATATGATATAGCGAATATTTAATGATAAATATTTTTACTACATAAAAAAACTTTCAATACAGAAAGACAAAGTCCCTCTCTAAGCTATTTGTATCTAGGAATTTATGTTTCAAACTTATGTTAATTTCATCATCTAACTAATCGAATGCTTGTGTTCTAATGAGGGAATGAGAAAACAACTTATTTTCTTCAGCTGAAGCTTTGTTTTCCTTCAAAACACCTTTACCGGCGCCCCTATGGCACCATAAACAATCCAACTTTATTTTTATATAATACTGCTAACGATATAACTAGGCAAGCAAGCAATGTCATGGGCGCTTTACTATGGCCACAGAATAGGAAGAGCACAGAAGTCACTATCCCAATAAAGCGGTTGCGTTTTCACGGTCAGAGTCAACAAAAAAATCTTCTAAGATGCTACGCGTATCGTGTACACCGACCATTTTAGTGCGCTTGGATGAAAAAACCCAATTAGTTGTTATTTTAGTAGACTCGTCCGAGCGCGCTGAGATCTTTCTTTGCACGCGGACTAATCACTATACACGGCGCCTTAAGACGAGGCCTTGAGATTTACTAGCCATTACGAACCATTTTGTGAGTCAACTGCTTATTCCACAATTATGTAATTTTAGTATACTGTTAAATAAATCATCTTTCTTGGCAAGACTAAGTTCCCAGAAACGTGATTTGATCATTTTCGCTCGATAGTTTTTTTTATCGAAGTATGTGCCTTTATTACTGGAGCTTCACCTCTGATATTTCACAATCAAAAGAAAATGTAGCGTAACATAATTTTGTGATGCAGTGTGCGTTCTGTGTTTTCCCATTCTGTGCTTCTAACGGACCAGCTACGATTCAACGTACATAAATACTGCAAATTGATATCACAAACGACATACATAAAAAATTACTATGTACTTAGGTACAAAAACTTATAAATACACCTCTCTCATGTTATATAGGCCCGGTTGTTTTATGTGTAAAACAAAACGTATAGTCCATTTCACGAAAGAGTTCCCTTGACGAAATTATTATTACAATGTAATAGGAAATATTTTTGTTCAACCAAAAGGAATTCTTTCGTGAAACGCACTTTAGGTACAATAGACCTTTAAAATTATTCGCTCCACCATTTATAAGGTTTTCTATACAAGGTGTTACAAAAGATGCTAACTCTTTTTACAGGGTAATAGCACCCGGTGATAGGGATCACAACCTAAATATTTTTATTGCTCTATGACGTTCGGTTGATTTTTAAATTAATAAAATGTGAACGCTGTGGTGGGAGAAAAGTATTTTTTTAATATTTTTAAATATTATAAAATAAAAGTTGATTTTTTCCACTTTTTTTTACAGAATTGACATCCTGTTGACCAGTGGGTTACACCCTGTAAAATAACACGTTGTATAAAAAAAAAATTTTTTTTCAACTTTTTTTTACAGAAAAAGATCCTGTTGATCAGTAGGTTACACCCTGTCAAAAGAGTTAGGATGTTTTGTAATACGTTGTAGAACCAAATCTCTGTTTTTAGCACAATTTGCCATTTCAACGCTGATTATCAAGACCTTAAAGTTCATTCAAAGATGTAGTGAGCATTACTGATCAACTTCTGACTGGAGCCAAATTTTAATACTCGATATACTTTTGTATGTTATTCTATCAAGACAAGTACTTTAGAAAATTATTTTCCGACTTAGGCTTAGACGACGTACGTCTCACAACTAGCGCCGCCAATGGAAAAAAAATCATATCTTTTTTTTGGATGCGTTTTTAGCAAAAAACGCTCCTGCGATTCCTCAACGCGAGGCTTAACTATTTTTAGGACCTAAGGTTTGGATTCCAGATCCTAGAACTTAAGAATGCAATCGATTCTCGCCAAAAGTGGCCACTTTTGGCGAGAATCGATTGCATTCGTAGGAAATCTAATCCTGGAATCCAAACCTTAGGTCCTAAAAATAGTTAAGCCTCGCGTTGAGGAATCGCAGGAGCGTTTTTTGCTAAAAACGCATCCAAAAAAAAGATATGATTTTTTTTCCATTGGCGGCGCTAGTTGTGAGACGTACGTCGTCTTAAAGCAGAAATTCAAAGCAGTTCATAGATGGCGCCTACAGGCGTGGCCATAGAAAAACCGGAACGCGACTGTCAAAATTAAACCGTGATCAGCGAAATTTGACAGCCTTTTCTTGTATGGGCACGCCTCTAAGCGCCATCTATGAAGTGTTTTTAATTCGTGCTTTGGAAACGGGCCATTATAACGAAAACACTACTGCAAGAAATATGTAACAAACGCTTATTTAGTTAGCTAGGCTCCGCAACTGTCTGTGTAGACTTTTCTATCTCTCAGTTAAGGTGAAAACCTAGGCACAACTACTACCGCCGTCAATAGAAAAAAAAACATATCTTCTTTCTGGATGCGTTTTTTGCTGGAAACTCTTCATTCGGTTATCAACGCGAGGCTTAACTATTTTTAGGACCTAAGGTTTAGATTCCACATTCTAGAACCTACGAATAAAATATTTTATCGCCAAAAGTGGCCACTTGGCCACACTATGATTTTTTTTCCATAGCCGGCGCTAGTTATGCCTAGGTTTGGGCCTTAAACTTTTTTCTGAATAATTATATCAAAAGGCGAAAAAATCGTGCGCAGCAAAGCTGGACGTTTCTAAATGATTGTACTTAGCTTTGTTTGTAGATTTATTTGAATCACAAAGCGGATTATGAATTTATATTATCTAAAAAATTTTAAACACACTGTAAAATACAGTAAATGTACAATAGATATGTATATATTTTATTGACATTGTTTCAACGAAATAAAAATTATATTTTAATATTTAACTAATTTTCTTTTTTGTTTAGCTCCTATTCGAAACTTGAACGTGTAAGTACATTATGTAAGCTCCTGATTAAATAGATACAAATGTATGGTCGGTTAAATTATAAATTCGTTTAGTTTTTGTTTAGTTGAAGGCGAAACTATTTACAAATTTGAGTCCAAAAACTTAAAAGCCAATCTAAATATTTAAAATTTCGCTCAATATACGTTACTTTAATTTAACTGTTTATTATATAATTTAGTTGGATAAATAATTATTAATTTGCTTTTTATTTAATCGCCTAAAGACAGCAAAATCAAAATATTATAACCCTATTCACTATTGGTTATTTTACTACCAAACTTATTTATTTGTTTTATTTTTTTATGATGTTCACAATCGAGAGCTTTCATGTTTTATGTTCATTTATTTACATTTAAAAGAACGCGTTGGGCAGTATTTTGTAGATTAACGTTAATGTCACATTTAATTATCAAATTAATCGACACAACTAAGACAAGGAGCTGCTAAAGCCGCACCCACACTAGTTTATTTTAAAGGAACTGGGTTAAAAATTAGAAATTAAGTAATCCAGTGTGTAAACGGCCTTATGAAGGATACTACAGTATAATTCTACTAGTTTCTAGGTATGCAAAAAATGTAATAGTATTAGGATATAAAATGGAATACACAATATTTTTTTGTAAATTTTATAACAAAGTGATTAACCCACTTATGTTAGCAAAACCAAAGAAGTCTTGCAAAATGTATCTTTATGATCTGCTTAGCAAAATCCTTTTTAAAGTTATTTTAAATGCTTTTTCCATTATATCTTAGGCACCGGACACACTGCCCCGGAGTTCCACGTTCAGAGTTCTCAGATTAGCTTCACTAGAACTCCGCGTCCTGACCGTTTCAGTGTGAACGGTTCCAAGAACGCGGAACATAGAACTCTGAACGCGGAACATAGAACTCTGAACGCGGAACGTAGAACTCTGAACGCGGAAAGCAGAACTATGAACGCAGAACGCAGAACTCTGAACGCGAAACGCAGAACTATGAACGCCGAACGCAGAACTCTGAACGCGAAACGCAGAACTCCGGGCGGTGTGTTTGGCGAGAGGTTGTGTCATATTTAGGTTTCAACAGCGAGCATAAGAAAACATGGAGATCTCACTAGCCCTGAGAAATGACCTAATGCATATGGTTCTCGTATGGGCGGAGTCTACAGATGGTTCCTCTCACGATTTATGTAATTCGATACGACTTAGAGAAGACGTCAGTTTGAATTTGTCAGTGTAATACGTCCAATGACATCAATAGCGCGAAAACTATCCACCTATGACGGAGTTTCTAGTTTTCTTATTGGTTTAAAACAGAGCTGTCTGCGCGAGTAGATGCGTGGGCCGATATTAGAGGCTGGGTTAGCTTGAAGAAATGCTTCCATGTTTTTTTCGTTCGCCGGGTTTTATAAGAAACTTTACAATCCATAGTTTTTCTCATGTGTCAACCTCCTTTATAATACACATATTTTTGGAATAAGAAAGTCCATAATAACATTTATAGGGGGAATATTCGTTTACAAGTAAATTAATTCTATGTTTTAACAATATTTTAAGACTATTATAGTTATGTATATGATAATAGTAGACTTATTTAGACATTCGATTTTAACACCACAATTTCATTAGCAACATGATTTTGTCATAGCGCGACTTTTTGCACCGATTTGAATAAAATCAAGAGATTCTTTTGACAATATCACACACGTACATACAAATACTCCTTTTCTCTCTACGTAAATTGAATATAGCTGTCATCGTTGATTTCCTTTATTCTTGCGACCTTTAATTTGGCGAAGCCACCGCATTGTCTGTAAGATAGTGGTTTTATGATAGGTTCGAAGTTGTAAGAGAAAAATCTGTTTTTCGTAACGGGGTTCGTAGCTTATTCGAGATTAGTTATCTGCCCAAGAAGGCTCAAACGCTGCCAAATTTAAAAGACATTGCCATCTATAGCTTTATGTGTTCAAAAAAAGAATAGTCGCTTACTCGACACCAGTGATCGCAGAAGGTCACTCATTCAAGACCGATGGTCGCTTACTTAAGTCAAGTTGTCACAGGTGGTCGCTTATTCAACACTCGTGGTCGCAGGTAGTTAAAACAAACCACGAGCGTTTCGTTTGGCAGCTTGAAATGGCGGTTACTGACCTCTGACAAGACGGGAATACAAGAAGGTCGCAGATGGTCGCTGACTCAAGACAAATTGTCCCAGGTGGTCGCTTACTCAAAACAGGTTGTCATCGATGATGGCTCATTCAATAATACTTGTCGCAGGTGGCAGCTTACTCAAGAAAAGTGGTCGCAGTTAGTCGCTTACTCAAGTAAAGTAGTCGCTTACTCAAGATACGTGGTCGCAGGTGGTCGCTAACTCAAGACAAGTGGTCGCAGGTGGTCGCTTACTCAAGACAAGTGGTTGCAGGTGGTCGCTTACTCAAGAAAGGTGGTCGCAGTTAGTCGATTACGTGCTAGTGGTCGCCGGCGGCGGTAGTGGTGCTTATTCGCCCGTGTCGGCCCAGTTCATCTCCTCAGCTATCCGATCCATGCAGGTACACAGGAATTGGTACTGGAAAGGGGAGGGAACAGGCGTTATTAAAGTAACAAAGTAAGATGTAGCCTGTACAATTGTACATGTCAGACTAGCTGGGCAAAGGCGTTATTAATACAAGAAAAATACCGGCCAAGTGGCAGTCGGACTCTATGCACTGGAACGTCACGCGCTGAATGTTCCGTGCCGCCATACAATTTAAAAAACATGGTTGCACGGACGTGGGTTCAACTTGCACTTGGCCATTTTTTATTATTTGTTGTTTATTAAACTACAAAGTACCAAGTTTTTTCGATAGAGCAAAGTATAAAAAAACATGTATAATAATGAAAAATCGTCGGCGCGCCCCTCCCGCACGCAGCCCCACCGCAGCGTTAACGTTGCGGCGCGATACAAACTTGACACTAGTAAATAAATTCTAACCACTAGCTTCTCCAAAGCCTGTCTTTAGCTCCACGAACCCATTATCCAGTCGGAGAAGTGACTGGCAGGTTAATTTTAATTTGTTTCCTGTCGTATTTATGATGACTGAAAGAAATTTTCCTGGCGCGATGTAGGATTAGACCACTTACATATGGCGTATAGAGCGCTAGCGTCCGTCGCTCGTGATGCCTAGTATACGCGATCCTAGCGGCCGCCTGTTCGTCGTCGGCGCGCCACTCCCGCACGCAGCTCCACCGCAGCGTTAACGTTGCGGGTGCGTTGTCGCGCGACGGTGTGGTCTCGGGGCTATCGCCAGCGCTGCTGAGGCGGATGCCTTGCCAGCCTAAGAGGGGAGAATAAATGCTATAAAATGTTGTATCCGTATGTGTTTTGGCTGATAAGTAAAAATATAAATAATTTCGCGGCTTATGGACAAACAAGCGGTAATGGGAGGGTTACAAAAGGAGGATAGCCTAGTTGCCTGACGTAAACTGGCTTTACTGACTTGAAAATTGTGTTGAATATATTGATAATATAATATGTAGGTATATAATATTGTATTTATTTAAAAGGTATACAATTACCTACAATCTTATTCGTAACTTTACTTAGTATATTTAATTATTTCCTATGTTATTCTGTACACTATATCTACCGAATATTTTGTTATTTCCGTCCTGTCCATCCAACGGTTGTCTGGCAGAGATCGCTCTCTTAGCGATAAGACCGCCAATTGTATACATTCTAATTAGTTTAAAATAAACAATGTAATTTATCTTTGGTGTACAATAAAGAGTTATCAATCAATCAATCAATCAATCAAAATTATACTACTTGAACAATCCGGCATTTGTATTTTTACGTATGTTGTTTCGGCGATAATTCGAGTACAGTTGATCGGAACGTCGTGAAATTTGGTAGGGTACTCACCTACCTTTCACGACGTTCCGATAAATAAGTAAAAAAGAACATGAATTTACAATTCCATATCTTGGCAAACCCTTGAAAAAATCGTTTTAGGGCTAGCCGAGATATGGAGTTGTAAATTACATCGCAAGTTCGCAGTTCGGGGTGAACATCGCGAGTTCGCAATTGTCTATCAGTCACTCACTTAATGTAAGCTGTCTAGTGGTATGTATAGATATAGTCACTCACCCAATGTAAGCTGTCTAGTGGTGTGTATAGACATAGTCACTCACCCAATGTAAGCTATCTAGTGGTGTGTATAGACATAGTCACTCACCCAATGTAAGCTGTGTATTGGTGTGTACGTATAGACATAGTCACTCACCCAATGTAAGCAGTCTAGTGGTGTGTATAGATATAGTCACTCACCCAATGTAAGCAGTCTAGTGGTGTGTATAGACATAGTCACTCACCCAATGTAAGCTATCTAGTGGTGTGTATAGACATAGTCACTCACCCAATGTAAGCTGTGTATTGGTGTGTACGTATAGACATAGTCACTCACCCAATGTAAGCAGTCTAGTGGTGTGTATAGACATAGTCACTCACCCAATGTAAGCTGTGTAGTGGTGTGTACGTATAGACATAGTCACTCACCCAATGTAAGCTGTGTAGTGGTGTGTACGTATAGACATAGTCACTCACCCAATGTAAGATATCTAGTGGTGTTTATAGACATAGTCACTCACCCAATGTAAGCAGTCTAGTGGTGTGTATAGATATAGTCACTCACCCAATGTAAGCAGTCTAGTGGTGTGTATAGACATAGTCACTCACCCAATGTAAGCAGTCTAGTGGTGTGTATAGACATAGTCACTCACCCAATGTAAGCTGTCTAGTGGTGTGTATAGACATAGTCACTCACCCAATGTAAGCTATCTAGTGGTGTGTATAGACATAGTCACTCACCCAATGTAAGCTGTGTATTGGTGTGTACGTATAGACATAGTCACTCACCCAATGTAAGCAGTCTAGTGGTGTGTATAGACATAGTCACTCACCCAATGTAAGCTGTGTATTGGTGTGTACGTATAGACATAGTCACTCACCCAATGTAAGCAGTCTAGTGGTGTGTATAGATATAGTCACTCACCCAATGTAAGCAGTCTAGTGGTGTGTATAGACATAGTCACTCACCCAATGTAAGCTATCTAGTGGTGTGTATAGACATAGTCACTCACCCAATGTAAGCTGTGTATTGGTGTGTACGTATAGACATAGTCACTCACCCAATGTAAGCAGTCTAGTGGTGTGTATAGACATAGTCACTCACCCAATGTAAGCTGTGTAGTGGTGTGTACGTATAGACATAGTCACTCACCCAATGTAAGCTGTGTAGTGGTGTGTACGTATAGACATAGTCACTCACCCAATGTAAGATATCTAGTGGTGTTTATAGACATAGTCACTCACCCAATGTAAGCTGTGTAGTGGTGTGTATAGACATAGTCACTCACCCAATGTAAGCAGTCTAGTTGTGTGCATAGATATATTCACTCACCTAATGTAAGCTGTGTAGTGGTGTGTATAGATATATTCACTCACCCAATGTAAGCTGTGTAGTGGTGTGTATGGTCCCCAGTCGTGCGGGCGGGAAGGCAAGCTCGCCGTAGCCCGGGAGCGAGCGAGCGAGCAGTAGATATAGTCACTCACCCAATGTAAACTGTCTAGTGGTGTGTATAGACATAGTCACTCACCTAATGTAAGCTGTCTGTGGTGTGTATAGACATAGTCACTCACACAATGTAAGCTGTCTAGTGGTGTGTATAGATATAGTCACTCACCCAATGTAAGCTGTGTAGTGGTGTGTATGGTCCCCAGTCGTGCGGGCGGGAAGGCAAGCTCGCCGTAGCCCGGGAGCGAGCGAGCGAGCAGTAGACATAGACACTCACCCAATGTAAGCTGTGTAGTGGTGTGTATGGTCCCCAGTCGTGCGGGCGGGAAGGCAAGCTCGCCGTAGCCCGGGAGCGAGCGAGCGAGCAGTAGACATAGACACTCACCCAATGTAAGCTGTGTAGTGGTGTGTATGGTCCCCAGTCGTGCGGGCGGGAAGGCAAGCTCGCCGTAGCCCGGGAGCGAGCGAGCGAGCAGTAGACATAGACACTCACCCAATGTAAGCTGTGTAGTGGTGTGTATGGTCCCCAGTCGTGCGGGCGGGAAGGCAAGCTCGCCGTAGCCCGGGAGCGAGCGAGCGAGCAGTAGACATAGACACTCACCCAATGTAAGCTGTGTAGTGGTGTGTATGGTCCCCAGTCGTGCGGGCGGGAAGGCAAGCTCGCCGTAGCCCGGGAGCGAGCGAGCGAGCAGTAGACATAGACACTCACCCAATGTAAGCTGTGTAGTGGTGTGTATGGTCCCCAGTCGTGCGGGCGGGAAGGCAAGCTCGCCGTAGCCCGGGAGCGAGCGAGCGAGCAGTAGACATAGACACTCACCCAATGTAAGCTGTGTAGTGGTGTGTATGGTCCCCAGTCGTGCGGGCGGGAAGGCAAGCTCCCCGTAGCCCGGGAGCGAGCGAGCCAGCTGCAGGTAGTCGTGTGCCCGTCGCGGGTCCTGCAGAGCCTTCAGTTGGTAGAGTCGTGCCCCCGCGAGGCACACGCCGCGGTTCACGTCCTCAACAGCCTGTCAATGGAAAAATATTCATTAATGGGCATCGTCAAATCCTATTTTTTATTCTATAAATCGAAAATATAGACAAAGATAAGAAACTAATTTAAATATATTCTAAATTTTTTATGTAAATAGTTTTTTATTAATTATTAAAAATTTCTAAAAGTTTTGTGTATGACGTCACCACCGGCATTATGTACTAAGTTCAATGCATTCATTCTTGCTTTAAAAAAATAAAAATATGTTGACGTTTGACAAATGTCAGTGTCAAGTCAACAAGAAGGTTATTTTCTCAGTTATTTGACACTTTTGACAGTTGTTGTTGACGAATGTATTTTTTTTTATATTTGTAGGCAATGGCACTACCGCATTAGAGGCTATGATGACGTCATCGAAAGAAAAATTAAGTAAACATTTTTGGCGATAAATATTAATAATCCGTTTTAATTTTACTTACTTAAACCCCTAATAGTATTCAGTATCCCTATTCCTCGAAATGGTTTTCAATTTACGACAATCGGTGCCTTGCCCATTGAACGAACGAGCGAAGTTCTCCGAGTCTACTCAATCCGGCGTTTGTATGTGTGTCTGTATGAATGTTCGTTCGACGATAACTTGAGTAAATTTTGTCGGATCGTCGGGAAATTTGGTAGGCGGGTAAATGAGCCAAATCGGTCGACGAGTTGCTAAGATATGGAGTCGCGATTTCGCAGTTCGGGGCGAACCACTAGTCTGTTTTTTTAATTCAATGCAAAAAAAAATGAGGCAGTGTTACAATTTTATTATTCGACCATTTTAACGGCAATGCGGAGCTGCGATACCGTAGTATGTGAGATGATTAGGCAATATTCAAATTTTCAAGATGGCGGCCGTGAAACCAACTACCTTTTCTTGTTTAAAAAAGCCAATATGGATCTGCGATACTTCAGTAGCATATGGGATAATGTCGGACCCAATATGGCCGCTCGCTAACTTACCAGTTGCTCTGCCTTTCGAAAAGAAATTAGGTATCCGGGGCGAGACGACTATTTCAACGCAAATGTGCATTCTGCGACACTGTAGTATTACCGCATAAATGGCGGCCCAAAATTCCCATTTTCGTTGCTTTTTTTTTTAACAATACAAAAATGTGAAACCAACAGACAGTGCGGTAAGATAGCATTGACACATGCCGGCCATAAGGATAAAGGCGGAGGCCGAATGTCAGGCTCTATATAGCAAAGCCCTAGGCCACATCCGCGGAGAGCATAGCTCTAAGCTATTGCGGGTTAGTTTAAGGGTATTTATAAGGTCACACAGCTCAACAAATAATTCTCCATCCATCTATCTCACCTGCCAAAAGATGAATGTCCTCGCCAGCGCATCCTCTGCCACCATATTCGCTTCCACGGTCGGATTGAACAGCCACTTGCGGATCGCGAGACAACTTGACGAGGCTGAGAGTACTTCCGCACGGCGAGAGTGGACAAGAGATGGAAGGGACACAAGATGGCGGAAACAAGATGGCCGCCGTTCTGGCTTTCGAAGAGAAGCTAGGTATCCGAGGCGAGACGACTTTTCAAGATTTTCAAGATGGCGGCCATGGAACCAGCTACTTCTTTCATTCGGAAACGGCAATGTATATCTGCGATACAGTAGTATATGAAAGAAATATGAAATATTCGAATTTTCAAGATGGCGGCTGAGAACCGACTCAAAATTCCCATTTTTGTTGCTCTTTTTTAGAGTTAAAGCTCCTCTTTTCGGTGAAACCGACAACCAGTGCTGTCAGATAGCATTGATGCAAGCCGGCCCTAAGAATAAAGGCTGGCTCTCTACAGCGAAGCCCTATGCATAAGTCTGAGAACTTCGACGCAGCTCGAAGCATTTAGTTTCAAGCAACGATAAAGAATAAAGATGTTGCTACACCGACAAATTACTAGTGAGTAAAACCGTGATTTAATAGAAAAATGTTGATGTGGGCTATGTTGAGCTGTGTGCAGCTCAACCAAGAATTTCTCCATCCATCTATCTCACCTGCCAGAAGATGAATGTCCTCGCCAGCGCATCCTCTGCCACAATGTTAGCTTCCACGGTCGGGTTGAACAGCCACTTGCGGATCGCGAGACAACTTGACGAGGCGGTCGAATAGTTCTGAATGTATAGGGAGTGCGGACACTCGTTGGCTTGCAGTTTGCGCTCTGAAACAAAAGTAACGGAGTTGTTAGACTGTGCATTCTTTAATATTTTCTTAGGTTTGCACGAGCACTATAAATAATTTAAACACAGATTTTAACGGATTTAACACTCGTAACAAATGACACAACAAAAAACAAAACAAATTAAATGAAAAATAAAAATAAATGAAATAAAATAAATGAAAAAAAAATGAGATGAAAATGAAATGAATTAACAAATGACATACAAGACAGCTGTCACCTCAGTCTACCGCGACCACGAGCCCTGCAAAGGTCACGAACCGTTGGAAAAAGTAAAAAGTTAATAAAACGAGTACTAAATCCGTTAAAATCTGTGTTTAAATTATGTGTATTCTTTATTGAACGAGCGAAGCGAGAGAAGTTCTCCGAGTCTACTGGAACAGTCCGGCGTTTGTATGTATGAATGTTCGTTCGACGATAACTTGAGTCGAATCGTTATGAAATTTGGTAGGCGGGTAAATGAAATTAAAATAATTTTTAAGTTCGAACATGAGCCAAATCGGTCGAGGGGTTGCCGAGATATGGCGTTGTAGTTTATATGCAAAAGGCGCGCGCCTGCGCTAATGGTGTTAGCAAAAAGTTACACATCTGTAACTGGGGTCGTAAGTTCACAGTTCGGGTGGGACTACTAGTGTTAATCTATCTAGCTCAAAGAGCAAAGCTAACCGCTGGGCATAGGCGGGATTTCACGCCAACCCTCTCGGTCGAATTCCACTCTGGTCTATTTTTCTTCTACTGTCTTCAGAGACAGCCTACTTAAGGCCCAAACGTACGCCAATGGAAAAAAAATCATATCTTCTTTTTGGATGCGTTTTTTGATGTTTTTTGAAACTGGTCACTTTTGGTGATAAAAGATTTTATTCGTAGGTTCTAAACGTAGAAATCTAAATCTTAGGTCGTAAAAATAGTTAAGCCTCGCGTTGATCACCGAATGAAGAGTTTTTAGCAAAAACGCATCCAAAAAGAAGACACGTTTTTTTTCCACTAGTTGTGCCTAGGTTTTCCTTAAAGTTCCACTATCTAATTCGATTGCACCCGTCCTTCGTTTAAACGCTGTTTAAGATGCAATACGTCTCACAACTAGCGCCGCCAATGAAAAAAAATACATATCTTCTTTTTGGATGCGTTTTTAGTTTTGTAGCCACTTTTGGCGTGAATCGATTGCATTCGTAGGTTCTATGATCTGGAATCCAAACCTTAGGTCCTAAAAATAGTTGAGCCTCGCGTTGAGAAATCGCACGAGCGTTTTTTGCTAAAAACGCATCCAAAAAGAAGATATGTTTTTTTTTTCATTGCCGGCGCTAGTTGTGAGACGTATTGCGTCTTAAATCATCTCTAACAAATGCAACGATGACTCACCAAAGTTGTACTCGACAATCTCGAACAGGTAGAAGTATTTGTGGACACACTTGGGCAGACCAACTTTGTCGCACACCGCCAGGTACACGTCATCCGCATTCGTCGAGCGAAGCACGCACACTGTCACCACCTCCTGTGGACGGGAGAAAACGAATAACAATAATTTATTTTAGCAAAATGCATGTACAATACAGGGTGTTGTTTTGGTACAGGTAGCGTCACCACGAGTTATGAGCGCTCGACGAAACTGGTGGGGATGTCTGCGCAAGTGTACGATCGCGCACAAAATGTCTAATAGCGACGCAGGATCTAAGACGCTGAACTATAGTTGAGTGAGATAGTAACTATACAAATCGGAGAAACTGATTAAACTTAAAGATTGAAAGTATTCTTTGCGGATTTTGCAATTGTTATATTTTAATGGTTTTCTATACAATTATTCGGACATTACGATAAAACGGGTGTACAATCAATTAAAAAAAATATCACAATGCAATATATTTATTGTTCTCAATAACTTTTTTGAATCTTACTGAACTGTCTTTTTAAAACATTTTCTTTCGGCATTATTTCTGTGACGAAACCAAAAAACGATGTGCGCGACTGTACCCAGAGGCTAGAGCGACTGATCGACCAATCACGCGCCCGCGCTCGCCGACGATCGCGCCTCTCCGTCGCCCCCCGCGTACCCCGCCAAACAGACCCAAAAAATGAGTTCTGCGAATTCAAGGTCAGCGCTCATAACTCGTGACGCTACCTGTAAGAGACACCCGAGAGACCTGTGATACAGCCTCCAGCAACTACCTAATGATGGGAAAAATCGCTGGCATGAGAAACGTCGGCCGAAGGAGAAAATCCTGGCTAAGAAACCCACGGGAGTGGACTGGGATCACGAGTGGTGCCCAACTTTTTTGCCTCGCGAGAGACAAAGAAAGATATGCAGAGCTAAACCGCCAACCTTCGCTAAGAAGAGGCACTCTAAGAAGAAAACAAACCAAAAAACAAGATGGTGTTTTTCTAAAATCCAAAAACTACTCACCTTGTCAGGAAGCAGTACTTTGAGATCGACAGGCGACGGGTTGGACGAGTCGTCCGAATCCGTCAGGAATTCTTGCACCGCGTCCGACTCCGCTATCACGCGGACGGCACACACCTAGTAGGCAGATACATACACGGTGAAAAGGTGCAGGATTGCAGGCAGGGTGGTGGATGGCGAGGGAAAATAATAGAGGCGCCAAAATATACGTCTGTCTTCGGCGGTTTATTGGAAAAGAGAGTTTAAAAACAGATTGGTAATCTTAGAGCAATATATGTAATATCGACAACAGCGCCATATCAAATCTATATCGATCTAGTGAAATAGGGCCGAACTAACACGTAGGTAGAAAGACATTACTGTCCCCGTAGCATGACTTTTATCGAGGCGGATTTATCCAACAAAATAGCGGTTTATCAGCATTTTTGACGTCTATAGTGGGTTATATATCGTCGAGAGCGATAAATCGGCCGTCTGCCACCAGACAGTAATGACGCTGCTGTACTTGTACAGACGGTTACACTTTATTTCATTTATTTTCAATAATATAAAAAAATAAACTAAGGCCTTTGCATCTGCGTAATGAGATGATTTAGACAGCGTCCAGTGGCATCTTCACTCACACTAGATGGGTGAAGAGACCACTCGCTGCTGCAGTGCCTGGGACAGTTTTAGATGGAGTGGGCTTGCCCAGCACCTATACCATCCTGACAGCTTAGTCGGCCTAGCCCACAGGAAAGATAAGTCAGTACGTGTGCAGCCAACTAAGCCGCGGGTTTCCTCACGATGCTTTTCCTTCACCGTTAGCGAGTGGTTTTTTGCTACATGCTACAGTCATACATGCCTGCGTAGGAAATCGAACCTGTATCTCTCGCTTCCGACCCCAATTTTACTTTGTTCTTATAGTTTTGAAAATGGTTGTATTGTAAAAATGGTTTGATTGAATGATATTTTTTTATGACTGTTACCTTTTCTATGTACTGTTCGAGACCTCTCCTCCGCGCGTCCAGTTGTTGTTCGCTCAGCGTGAAGGGCCACTTTCCCGGCAACTTTGGGAAGTTGAAGCCTGTTGACAAACATACATTACTGGTGACAGAACTACGTGGCAATTTCACCTTTATGGTTATATTTATATTTATCTCACTTTGAGATCCGGAATCTCAGCCGTCTCTTGTCACTCCCGCGTAATTATATTGCCGTCTCGCTCGTAATTCAATGGATGAGCGAGATCGCAATAAAATTACGCGGGAGTGACAGAGGAGACGCGTATAAAGAGGTATTTGTCGGAAAAAGAAAAGATAATTTCGATAATACCTCATTTTCCTACAAATGAACCGGTTTTGAGAACTAGCAACTGTGCTGTTTTTTTTTTTTACTGAATAAGTACACTGGTCTTTGAAGTTGGCGCCCAACGTGGGGCAAGTTTTTGGAAAGTTGGCGCCCGAACTGGGACACATAGTACCGTAACTGATGATTCAACATTTTGGGATCCAACATTTTACGAATTCAATATTGTCAGCCTTCTTCTTCTTAGGGTGCCTCTCTGACTCAGCGAAGGTTGGCAATCAGCTCTGCATATCTCTCGCGAGGCGAAATAGCTGGGCAGCACTCGCGTTCCCAGTCCAATGCCGTAGGTTTCTTAGCGAGGATTTTCACCTTCGGCCGACGCGTCTCTTGCCAGCGACTTTTCTCATCATTATTTTCAGCCGGAAGAAATTTATTGAATGTGATGAAAGGGTACTCTTTTGAATATTTACAGAATAAGCACACTGTATTGTCTGTAACGTGTTAATATCTATGTCTTGTTGTACCTAATGTGTGTTTTGGATTATAAATAAATATTTTTCTATTCTATTCTATTCTATTGGCAGTAACGGAGTGGCGGCCAAGAACGGGACGACGGTCTGTGGGCAGACCAGCGGCCCGGTGGACAGAAGACATCTCTAAGGTGACAGAGGGTCCGTGGATGCGTGCCGCTAGAGACCGAGGAGGATGGCGTGAGGGGGAAAAGGCCTATACCCAGCAGTGGGCAAATGTGGGCTGAAAATGATGATGATGATGAATGCTTATCTTATGTTAATAAGTGGCACACTCACCAAGAAACTCCTTGCGTAGCTGCTGATGCAGGGCCGCGAACTCGCGGTACCGACGACTGCACAGGTGCCGACCCGCCATGTGCACGTTGAACGCGACAAACGACCTGCAAACGTAACAGAAACAGTTAAGCAACGATTGGCAAAGTTAAGCAACAACGAAATGAAATGAAAATGAAATGAAATTAAATGAATTTATTGGGCTAGAACATGGGTTACATTAGCTGATGTAATTGCATTGGTACATTAGGTCGCCAGGTTCTACCTTTTCAGGTGTATACACATTTTATAGGAACTTTAGCTAGCATATATCGCATATAGGAATATAGGCCGCGGTCTGTCCATGGATGGGTGGCCGCTAGTGGCGATAATATCCGAGCGCTTCCGTACTTCGGAAGGCACGTTAAACCGTTGGGCCCAGTTGTTGTTGATTAATAACAATCGTTAAGCCATGTCAGAGGCCCTTTGGGCGGCCCAAAAACTTTGACACCAGGGGTGGCCACTACCATACGATTACCTACACAAAAACTGTTTACCAAGGTTTACGGTCATAAAAGATGTTTAGCGAACAGATGTCATTGAAGAATCGGAAATACTACTTCCGACTCCCAGACTGGGCAGGGCGTCCGAAGTAGTAATGCCTCTTTCATGACCTCAAATGTAAGCTTTGCAAATCGATACCTAATGCAGAAAATGTTACGGTTCTGAACCAGATTCCATTGGTGCGGCGGCGCCCATATTGATGACATATTGATTACTATGAAGATAATTTTGTGACATTTTCAAAGCCTTTTATCTCGGTGCCTATGGAGGCTTAATAAAGTTAGACTAGTGGAATTAAAGGGAATATAATCCTCGATTGAATAACTATTATTATGGTAAGTACGACACCCTATCACAAGTCAGCAGCGCTTCTTTACCTGCCAGTGTTCCGCTCCATGACGACGCGGTAGTCCCGTATAGACACCGGCAGCGAGCGCTTGTCCGTATAGTCGTACCGCTGGTAGACAGTCATAGTCACTATGGAGTTGGGAGTTTGGGACCCCCTATTTTGGATGTTTCTATGGCAAGACACCACTATAACACGCTGCTAAAGCGGCTTTTTATCTAGTATAATATTACGATACGAACGTTATAAGAAATTTGCTGGCGCGATGCAGAATTCATAGCGACGCGGCGGGGCGTTACCTAGCTAGAGTAGGAAGTAGTTTACTATGCGCACGCCAGATGTCGCTACAAGACTTTAGTCCGGTATAGACCGCTTGTCTTTATAGTCATAGCGCCTGGTCGACGGTCGCTCGGGAGTTGACAATTTCGCCTATGTCATATGTCTGGTAAAACAACACCATCACAAGCTAGCAGCGCTTCTTTACCTGCCAGTGTTCCGCTCCATGACGACGCGGTAGTCTGGTATGGACACCGGTAGCGACCGCTTGTCCGTATAGTCGTAGCGCTGGTAGACGGTCGCTCTGGAGTTGGCGGCGCCCATTTTGGCTGTCTCTATGGTAAGACACCACTATAACACGCTGCTATAGCGCTTCTTATCTACGATACGAACGTTATAAGAAACTTTGCTGGCGCGATGCAGAATTCATAGCGACGCGGCGGGGCGTTACCTAGCTAGAGTAGGAAGTAGTTTACTATGCGCACGCCAGATGTCGCTGCAAGACTTTAGTCCGGTATAGACCGCTTGTCTTCATAGTCATAGCGCCTGGTCGACGGTCGCTCGGGAGTTGACAATTTCGCCTATGTCATATGTCATATGGTAAAACAACACCATCACAAGCTAGCAGCGCTTCTTTACCTGCCAGTGTTCCGCTCCATGACGACGCGGTAGTCTGGTATGGACACAGGCAGCGACCGCTTGTCCGTATAGTCGTAGCGCTGGTAGACGGTCGCTCGGGAGTTGGCGGCGCCTCCGATGACGCCCACGGGGGCCGAGCCGTCGTCGCATGGCTCTAAGCGCTCCGCCTCCTGAGGAACGAGGGTATTATTGGTGGGTATAGTTTTTAGTTTAAACTACAGGGTGCACTCTAAGTCGATAGCGAAACGTTAAGTAGGCTGTCTACTGATCACTACAAACAACTTGTACTAGGTGGCGAAAAAAATGGAGCGAAAAAAATATCAGCTGTTTCATACATTTGGCGAAGTACTGAGTCGACCTTTTGTATGGAACAGCTGATATTTTTTTCGCTCAATTTTTTTCGCCAGCTGGTTCAAGTTGTTTGTAGTGATCAGTTGACAGCGTACTTAAAGTTCCGCTATCGAATTAGAGTGCACCCTGTAGTGGTTCGCCCCGAACTGTGAACTCGCGACCCCAGTTACAGATGTGTAACTTTGCTAACGCCATTTGCGCAGGCGCGTGCGCGCTTTGCATATAAAATGTACAACCCCACTTCGGCAACCCCTCGACCGATTTGGCTCATGTTTGAACTTAAAAAATATTTTTCTTACCTTAGGTGTGACGGAGATGACTGTGAGAGTGAGACAGTCGCCCCCTGACTTGATCAAGTCGACGACTTGCTTGTGAGTTGAACCTTCGACGTTCACGCCGTTTCTGTAACAAGTGATAATATCGTTGTTTTATTTCAATCAAACATTATTTCAATCAGCCATTCTTCAAATCAGCTTGACTAATCAAGTGACCAATGTTCAAGTTCTCAGATTTTTATTTTTGACAAGCTCCGTATTTATTTTATTTTTACGACCATTGTTTTTCATCGACGAAGCTTTTGTGAACTATAATGTGATTGATTGCATTTTTTATATATTTTTGCATGATTAAATATAATTAGTGGACGACACTTTTTTAACAAATAAACTCAGACGAATTACTACACACCATAATAACCCCCTTATTCTTCGTACATAACTGAGTTACATAACTAGCTACCACCCAAGCGCAACGATCTGTGATCATCAATATAAATAAACCCTCAACAATTGTAATTACCAACGAGATAAACGGGAATTAATATCAAGAGAGATTTCATATAACGGAAAAACTGATTGGAAGACAAGAAATAAAGTGCTATAAAACATCTAATTAGCAGATTGATTTATCGGCGTGTCACTCATCTATCATCGTTAATATTTTGTTATTCTCTGAATGACCTATAGTAATAGGTTTCACTTACACTTTAATGAACTGATAAAGCTTGGATATGGCAGGAAAAGTGCAAATCTGATGAAATGTTAACATCGAATTGCATGTTTTTCCTCTATAACTATCCAGCCCATAAATCAAATGCAATGTGCTCTTTCTTATCTTAACTTTATCAGTTCGAACGTTTTTTCCGATTCACTATAACATTACGACGAAGGCGAATTTTAATCAAAATTTCCTATTTTCTCTATTCAATCACCCATTTCACAGTAACAGGTTTTAGGCTGGTCTGCTAAAACACTGATAACCGACGAGGAATATATATACATTCTTATGTGGATAAGCTTGCACCCAGCATTTGTAATCTTGTGTTTATTTCGTCTGTTGAGCAACATAGTTGCTTATCACGAAATTACTCGTAAGCTCATTTTCTTTCCCACGGGTGATGTAGAAATAACGTAAACTATGAACCCACTACTTACTACAGTCATGTGATGTCATAGTTACAAGTTACACGTGCATACATACCATCACTTTTTAAAACAGTTATGGGCAGTTATGGGTCATTTTCTAAAAACGACGCGTCGACCGTCAATACACTTGAAAATAATCCTTATTGAAATGACAATCTTTTTTTTGACATGAAAGGCGCATTATTGCGTTTGCGTTATTGCGATAATTCTTTTCAGTACATTTTGTATTAGGATGGCCATAGAGTTACACACTGCTGCGGTAAACGCCGCAAAGTTCCTAATACAAAATTTACTGATAACAGATATCGCAACGAACGGTATTACCGACCGATAAAACGCGCCAGTGTGGGGGAGCCATTAAAAACGGGAATATTTACAATGTATATTTTAGAGAATACTGTGGGGCAGATCGATGGGCGAAAATTGTCACCGACTGGATTCCACGAGATGGGCGCCGGCGGCGTGGCAGACCAAGGCGAAGATGGCGGGTCGAACTCAAAACTCAAAAGTAGCAAAATATAGAGATGGGTGGAAAGTGAAAGGGGGGGCCTTTGCCCAGCAGTAGGACAACACATTTTCTTTTAAAAACAACGGGTGTTAAATGAAAATTGTTTGTTACGCTCCGGAATGTACACAAGACAGCATGCGACCTTTACACGCTAGCACTCTACTCGGTTATGTTACGGGCGACTTTACAACAAAAGTGTATCCTCTGACGTGCTGTCGTGTGTACCTATTCCAATGTTGAGCAACATCTGTATCGCAACAAACGGATATAGATTAGACAGAGAACTAATTTGATTATAATGACCGGAGACAATTATTAAGGTCGTAAGCTTTTCCTGCGTAGGACTATCGATCGTGGTGTTATCGATTTTGGACAAAACCAGGGCATGTGCTGCCACCTAGCTAGAGGATTCAACGTGAAACTGGTTTAAATATTAGTTGAACGAGCGAGCGAAGCGCATGGCGCGCTTTTGGGAGCGCGAAGTATGACGAAGATGTCGAAGGATTTGACTCGAGTGGGCATTTACAAAAAGCATTGTTATTAGATCGTCCAAGACGTGGAAGAGATCCGTCCTCTCTGAGACGAAAGAGAAGGGAATAACTTGGCCAGTGATGCCCTCTGTCTCTCTAGCCATGGACAGAAACGTTGGAAAGCCCTTGCGTCGGCCCCAGACTCCACGGAGGAGTAACGGAACTAAAGAAAAATGTAGATATTGGAGGGGTGGGCAACGGGTTTGACCAGCAGTGGGACACTTTAGACCCAAGATATCATGAATGCAAAATCTGCGCGAATGTTTCGGGCAAAGCACCGGCTCATTGTTTCGTTTGGCGGCTTCAAAGGACGAGATAGCCAAACTGATCGCCAAACTCCGATAGAAGACGGTACGCAAAGAAGAAGAAGAGACACTTTAAAGACGTCTTAAAACAAAATGAGGGGATATTTACCCAGATTGTGCGGCTATCTCAGCCGCCTCCAGATCGTATATCTCGAACCCGGTGTTGGGGCAGAAATAATAACGGTACCGGAAGGTCCCGGAGCGGCCTCTCTGCACTGACATGATCCCAGCAACTTGGCGTAGACTTCCTTGACCATTGACACTCGCTGCTATGGGGCTTTGGCCGTCACTCCAAAACAATAAGGCTCGAATTACTGTGACAATGTGCCGAGACTTGTGTTGTATTCTCTTGGAAGATTGCAGGAATGCAGGAGCGTCAAACACCACACAAAGTTTTGTTATTAAGTCTGAAGTTGGGCTCTGATTTTTAATATCACGTGCAGTCTTTACGAAACAGTTTTTTCACAGTCGTAGAGTATAATTTATCGTTATCCAAAGATTGAAATACTGGCTCTAGGCGACACTTTCAACTGCGGGTTTTTAGACGCCATTTGAATATGACAGGACTTCTCTAGGAGTGACGAGAGAGGTCGGTCACCACCGGACAATATAATACACTTCTAAAGTCACTCCAGACCAGTGTTTGGCATGGGCCGCCTTAGAAAAATACAACGAGCATTTGACTATTCAAATGATTATTCAGTAACACAGAGTTAAAGCTCAATTGAGGAAAAACCGATAAATGAACGCGACAAATCGGAAACTAGGGTGCGTCTAGTATGCACTAGGAGCGAACAGACAATGTCAATTGGCAGTAAAGCAATATCGGTGCAGGCGCGATATCTCCGGACCTATTGCGACGTTTGGGCCTTGTACCGTTTAATGACTTTGCATTTGACTGTAGCTCTAATTAGGGATGGCTTGAGACGAGTGGTGGAATTCACGCACGGCAATCCCAAGTGTAAAACACACATTAAATAAAAAAACGTGAATGTTTTTACAGGGCAATTTTTAAATAGTTGAACGAGCGAGCGAAGTTCTCAGAGTCTACTTGAACAATCCGGCGTTTGTATGTATGTTTGTATGTATGAATGTTCGTTCGACGATAACTTGAGTAAATGAAGTCGGATCGACATGAAAATTGGTAGGTGGGTAAATGAGGCAAAGAGAATTTTTAAGTTCGAACATGAGCCAAATCGGTCGAGGGGTTACTGAGATATGGGCTCGCGAGTTCGTAGTTCGGGGCGATCCACTAGTTATTTTCCTGAAACACGTCAACTTCTAAATGTGATTTCCAACAACTTTTGCTCTACGACATTCCGAAAAGCTCGATACTTTTTATTTCTTGAACGTTTCTTATTCTGTAAAAGTGTGCATTTCCACTCTCTACCACCTTTCCAGCATCTCCTGCTCCTATTTGTTACACCATTTTGACACTATTGAATGTAGAAAAATCCAATAGAGTCAAAGGGGTCGCCTCGCCCCTATCGATAGCCATGACTAATTGACTATCTGCCGGTTTCTGATTCCAGAAATTCGCTAAGCAAGCACTTAACTATCGTTCTGCCATTGCGGATTTCTCACAAAATAACTTGACAGAACGATAGTTAGTATTAGGTACATAGTAAATTTTTCAATTTAGAAACCCGGCCTTTATCATCAGTTACTTGAACTAGAGCTGTTACAGTAGCGGTACCGTGGTGACGTCGAAAACCAGACTGATTGGCTGGAAGTATCGAATTATTTTCGAGGTATTTTGTTAATTGCGTGCAGACAACGCGCTCTATAATTTTAGAGATTACTGGCAGTATGCTTATCGCTCTAAGATCCTTCAATTCTTCTACCGTAGATGACTTAGGTAGAGGTCTAATTTTAGCCAATAGGGATCTTTGAGACTAGAAAGTGTAATGTGACTAATACAAAAGGGGAGATCAGTTAATAGTACGGAAGCCGACCGCATGATCTTCACGTCACTTGATACAAAGATAAGCTCTATGGCTTCAAATAGAAAAAGTTACGCTGAGCTCGAATCAATCGGTCTTATTACTCTGAATTGGCCGAAAGGTCGAAAAAAAGGGCCACTTCCGGTGCAAAAAAACACCCGATTTTACGTGATCTGATACAAGAATGAGACTGGTGGCTTCAATTAGAACTTCTTTCGGAGAGGCAGAAAAACCAAGTCTGCCAGCGCTGGAGTGGCCGGAAGTACCCGACAGACGCTCTCAAAGATCACGATTTTGCTCCAAATTTACGTGATCTGATACAAGAATATGACTGGTGGCTTCAATTAGAACTTCTTTCGGAGAAGCAGAAAAACCAAGTCTGTCAGCTCTGGAGTGGCCGGAAGTACCTGACAGACGCCCTCAAAGATCATGATTTTGCTCCAAAATTACGTGATCTGATACAAGAATGAGACTGGTGGCTTCAATTAGAACTTCTTTCGGAGAGGCAGAAAAACCAAGTCTGCCAGCGCTGGAGTGGCCGGAAGTACCCGACAGACGCCCTCAAAGATCATGATTTTGCTCCAAATTTACGTGATCTGATACAAGAATGAGACTGGTGGCCTCAAATAGCCCTTGATTAGCAGAAACAGAAAAACCAAGTCTGCCAGCTCTGGAGTGGCCGGAAGTACCCGACAGACGGCCTCAAAGGTTGATGGGGACTACTACATTTACTTCATCTGGTACAAAAATTGAATAAGTTGCAAATGTTCATGTTTAAATAAAGGTTGTCTGGTAGATACACACTATATCAGTCAGTTAATAGAGTGGAGACTCGGGCGTGGAAGTGTTCGCCAGAAGGATGTTACTTAGTGACCCGACCACAAGGATCGTTTTTGACATTCTCGGATAGAGATGGGCGGTGAGTAAATACTAAATAGTATTTAATGATTCGGTAAAGAAAATATGAATATTTATTCGTTTTTACTCGTTTTTACTGAGTATATACCCAAAAGCAAGAGTTAATACTTTTTTTTGTACTTTTGTTGTTGGTTTACAAGGGCAGCACCATTAACCGTTAAACCTACAGAAAACTGTCGGAAAAAAAGTCTTTGAATTGCGAAAATATCATGAATGGCATTTACAGATTTTGAAAAATATATACAGGGTGCAAGTAAATTGGTAAATTTCACCAAACTTATTTTTTCGTGCCATATGATTTTGTTTCTAGTAAATAAGGATCAAAAGCCATGGTCAAAACATTAGAAATATAAACAATCTATTTAGATTAAAACCATTTCCATTATACAGGGTGGCGCGTTGAGGCATCACCATGAACCGTTATAGCTACAGAAAAACTGTCAGAAAATAAAGTCATCAGATTGCAAAAATATTACGAGTGGCATATACAGATTTTGAAAATTATAGACGGGGTGCCAAAAAATTTGCGACTGTCAGAAGAGAAAGTCATCGGGTTGACTTAAAATTTATTGACATCTTTAAAAATTATTAACATTATTATAATAAATTATACTGTTTAGCATTATGTACTTATAATATTTGCATACCTTAAATAGGTTGAATGTGCTGAGCTTTTAAATATCAACTATTTTAACATCTGAAATGTAACTACCACGTTCAAAGCAATGTAAAAAATATTTATGATGAAACCAGAGTGTAAAAAAATCGGAGTGTGTGGACTTAGGTCTTTACAGAAATGACAGTCATCAATAAAATTAGTATAGTGCCAACATATTAGATGTTCATCTGTCAATTTTGTGCTGGTTGTCTGTTCCTTGATCGAAAAGAAAAAAATAGAAAAATACCGTATGTGTGTCTTACAATGTGTTTTAGACACGAAGTTCAGAAAAATGGTAAAAAACGATACAAGTATTTAGTAACAAGCACGCAAACTGGGATGCTTTTTGCGCTTTCGTTCCGTGGTCGGTAAGGTACACGGCCACGGAACCCTGTCAAAACAGCCTGACCACGGCATTATCTATTTGTCTATACACAATAGGTTTCATGGCCAGGCGGGCCTGTAACTTTAAACTTCTCTTACTTTGTCATTTCATTCAACCTACCTCAAAACTCACGAATATGACTATACTCATATTCGTGAGTTTTGAGGTAGGTTGCAAGGACAGCCAGCACCATTAACCGTTATAGCTACAGGAAAACTGTGAAAGAAGAAAGTCATCGGAATGCGAAAATATTACGAATGGCATTTACAGATTTTGAAGAATATAGTTAGGTATAAGGTGCAAGATTTTTTTTAAAACTTAAACTTTCGTGAGCACTGCACATTTTTCTATTAAATCACGGTTTTACTCACGTCGGTGTAGCCGACTAGTCAGTAAAACCGTGATGTAAGGCGCTGGGCATAGTGAATTAGCCCGCGCGCAAAGAATAATGCAAAAAATCGATTCCTGTATCAAATACTCTAAAAAAATAAAAAATGTTCACATATCAAACCCTAGAATTAGTTGAGACCTATCTAACACAGCCAGTTTTGTGTTGATATCCATAACAAATTGCAAGATATTTTGCTTAAAAAAAAGTGCGCCGCCTATTTTTTTTCAAGCAAAATATCTTCAAAATGTTTATGAATGTCAACACGAAACTGGCTGTTTTAGATAGGTCCCAACTAATTCTAGGGTTTGATATGTGAACATTTTAGATTTTTTTAGTGTACTTGATACAGGAATCGATGTTGTGCATTTTTCGTTGCGCGCAGGCGATTCACTATGCACAGCGCCTTAATAGAAAATTGCAAGAAACGTTGTTTTTTTGACATAATTATTTTTACGTGCCATTCGATTTTGTTTATTGTATTGATCAAAAGTTACTATCAAACCAGCCGTGGTCAAAACACGCCAAGTGCGAGTTGTACTCACGCACCGAGGGTCCATGAAACCATTGTTTTTATTGAATGGCTGCACGGAATCTTCGTTTCGTGAGTTCGGCTCGCACTTGGCCGTTTTTTATTTATATTGAAACATAGGATCGATACAAGCGATGCTCTGTGTATAATCACCAACTCGCAAGAAAATGTCGTTTGGGTATTCCTACTTCAGCTTATTTAGCTCATCTTTTTTCCTTTGCTTGTCATTGATGTGGTATACAGACCTTATTGTTATTTACATGTATTAAAAATAAATCAGTTTATGTCGAACCATCTGACGTATTACTACAGTCATCATAATGATTTTTACACTCCACACCCCTCACGCCCTCTACCTGCTAATGTAGCCATGTGCACCATCATCTACCTACACTATCTACATTAATCTACATCTGCACTATAATATTATAAAGAGGAAAGATTTGATTGTTTGTTTGTTTGTTTGTATTTAATAGGCTCCGAAACTACTGGACCGATTTTAAAAAATATTTTACCATTAGAAGCCGATATTATCCTTGATGAACATAGGCTACTTTTTTACGCGGGAAAATGCTTAATTTCTACGGGAAAACGGGTAATAGGACAACGGGTAGTAAGAATAATTATCCTTTTTTTAACATTAACTTCTAAACGGCTGTACGGCTGACAGTAAAAATCCTGACATCTGTCACTTGGACTTGTTACCTACTTGTTGAAAGTCTGTGTTTTTTTGTTTTGTTTTGGGATTTAAAATTTTAGAACATAACACTGGGCCCATAACTGGGCCTGAAAGTGTTTTTACCCTTGGTGTAAGTACCTATCAATATCTTATTAATTAATTTTTTGTTACTCATAGTGTCCAAAAAATACATTCCGTACAACAGTCCCAAGTAATGGATTAAAGTGGACATAAAGTCCACAAAAATCCATCAATGGATCTTTTCAATGGATTTTCGTGGACAAAGGGCACTTAACCAGTAAACAAGATAGTGCGGGGGCCAAAACAAATCATTTTGTACACATATAAAATTACAGTTAAATCTACCGTGTAGGTGTATGACTAGACAGAACAAAAAAATACCATATTACGTATTCCAAGTAGTCATACATGGATGTAGAACTAGGCGGTTTTTTTTTTCTTAGTAGTCATACCTGTAGAACTAAGTGTAAGATACGAAGTATCTTTCATAGCCTGAACAGGTAAGATGGTGATACTGTACACCATACACCAAAATCCTGATCTTTGAGGGCGTCTGTCGGGTACTTCCGGCCACTCCAGAGCTGGCAGACTTAGTTTTTCTGTTTCTGCAAATCAAGGGCTATTTGAAGCCACCAGTCTCATTCTTGTATCAGATCACGTAAATTTGGAGCAAAATCATGATCTTTGAGGGCGTCTGTCGGGTACTTCCGGCCACTCCAGCGCTGGCAGACTTGGTTTTTCTGCCTCTCCGAAAGAAGTTCTAATTGAAGCCACCAGTCTCATTCTTGTATCAGATCACGTAATTTTGGAGCAAAATCATGATCTTTGAGGGCGTCTGTCGGGTACTTCCGGCCACTCCAGAGCTGACAGACTTGGTTTTTCTGCTTCTCCGAAAGAAGTTCTAATTGAAGCCACCAGTCATATTCTTGTATCAGATCACGTAAATTTGGAGCAAAATCGTGATCTTTGAGGGCGTCTGTCAGGTACTTCCGGCCACTCCAGAGCTGACAGACTTGGTTTTTCTGCTTCTCCGAAAGAAGTTCTAATTGAAGCCACCAGTCTCATTCTTGTATCAGATCAATTCAGAACACGTAAATTTGGCCTAAAACCTGATCTTTGAGGGCATCTGGCAGGTACTTCCGGCCACTATAGAGCTGGCAGACTTGGTTTTTCTGCTTCTGCGAATCGAGGGCTAATTGAAGCCACAAGTCACATTCTTGTATCAGATCACGTAAATTTTGAGTAAAATCATGATCTTTGAGAGCGTCTGTCGGGTACTTCCGGCCACTCCAGCGCTGGCAGACTTGGTTTTTCTGCCTCTCCGAAAGAAGTTCTAATTGAAGCCACCAGTCTCATTCTTGTATCAGATCACGTAAAATCGGGTGTTTTTTTGCACCGGAAGTGGCCCTTTTTTTCGACCTTTCGGCCAATTCAGAGTAATAAGACCGATTGATTCGAGCTCAGCGTAACTTTTTCTATTTGAAGCCATAGAGCTTATCTTTGTATCAAGTGACGTGAAGATCATGCGGTCGGCTTCCGTACTATAAGGGGAAACGCGGGTAACCTCAACTCCATACAAAAGGGGAGACCTGTTTCCTCCCTGGATAATTATTTTAGAAAAAATATGTTGATGCCATTCAATCTATATTTACCTCTGCCATGTCTCTATGTTTTCCTTTTTTTCTTATTTCAATAATTTAAATAAATTTTATTAAAATAATTATAAAAAAAAAACTAAGGCCTTTGCATCTACGTAATGAGATGATTTATACAGCGTCCAGTGGCACCTTCACTCACACTAGATAGGTGAAGAGACCACTCGGCGCTGCAGTGCCTGGGACATTGTTTTTAGATGGAGTAGGCTTGCCCAGCACCTATACCATCCTGACAGCTTAGTCGACCAAGCCCACAGTGCGGGCATGTATCTATGACTTTGTTTAATTTCAAAGCAACATACATTTGTGAATTTCTAGTAGCAATACCACTCGCTAACGGTGAAGGAAAACATCATGAGGAAACCCGCGGCTCAGTTGGCTCCACACGTAAATAATTATAATATTGTAAAAAAATATTAAAATAACTAAAATATTTAAAAAAGGAAAACATAGGGTCATGGCAGAGGTACATAACTATAAATTGAATGGCATAAACATATTTTTTCTAAAATAATTATCCAGGGAGGAAACAGGTCTCCCTTTTTGTATTTTTTGTATGGAGCAGCCGGCTACCCGCGTTTCGTCTTCACGCTCTTTCCGTAGCCTGCTACCCCTGCCCTTCATAAATAATAAAGGCAGAGTAGTAAAACAAATTAATAGCTACCCACTTCATGGCGTGGGAGATCGATAACTATTAGGACGCCCACCCAAATCATTGAGACGGTTAGTCACATAAGGATTTTAAATACGAAAAAAGGCCGTATAGTTCAGTCATTCTATGTTTTCAATATATGGGGAAGTCCAACAAATTAATAAAGTTCTCAAACTTGTGTTACATGATAACTTTGGGTGGAGCGCTGCCTGCGCAGCTCGCTTTCGCGCCCCTTCACTCTCTACCACCTTTACAGCCTCCTGCTCCTATTTGTTACGCTGCGCCAAAAGAAATGTGTTTTTTTTTTGTATGGATGAAAAAAAAATGCGTTTTCACCAAAGTCGTAGAACAAAATTTGTTGGAAATCACATTTAAAAGTTGGGGTGTCTGAAGAATAAAGCTATTAAAAATTGCCCAGTCGTAGCGAGTTGATTGCAACAGCGGTATCGCGAGTGCAGTCTTGCAAGATAGGGTGTAAAATAGGTTAGTGGAGTACGCAGCGTCTGGCATATACTTTGGTTGGCGGTCTGTTTGGACAAGATTAATGTCAAAAGGGCAGAGGGCGGGGGTTCCGGGGGCTCCGGCTGCGGACCGTGAGATCATCATCAGCATCACCGCTTTCCATTCCTTGGGTTTCTACGAATTATGAGCAAAATTCGTTTCTTCTACGTGCCAGTAATGCTGTTAATGGACTTGCAGCTGAGCTCGACCTTGATTTGTTTAATGGCAGCATGAAACTGTCAAGCAGCATTTCAATAAAAACTTTTTTTCGTAATTTTATTATTACGAAAAAATCAACAATTATATTGCAACCCCTTCAAGCAATCATTTACACTGTTATTTATAACATTAGCATACAAACTTATTCCTAATGTATCGTGCATAGTGAGCGTCTTTTTAAGATAATTTAGTTGGTGGTTATTGGTGTTTCATAAGCTATGATTAATTACTACATAAGCTGTTATTTAGTTAAATTGTCACTATAAGTGAGAACCTATAATTGGCTTCATGTTTATACCATAGTTTCTATACTGTTTTTCTTAGCTGTTGGTCCTCCATAGAACCTCATAAATAAATAAATAAAAGTAACAGGCCTTTGCATCTACGTAATGAGATGATTTATACAGCGTCCAGTGGCGCCTTAACTTATACT
Organism: Zelleria hepariella; assembly: GCA_949319315.1. NCBI lineage: Eukaryota > Metazoa > Arthropoda > Insecta > Lepidoptera > Yponomeutidae > Zelleria > Zelleria hepariella. Next base: position 944,679 of record OX439393.1, on the reverse strand, counting down.
GGATGGGTGAAGAGACCACTCGGCGCTGCAGTGCCTGGGACATCGTTTTAGATGGATTAGGCTTGCCCAGCATCTATTGCCATCCTGACAGCTTAGTCGGCCTAGCCCACAGAAAGACAAGTCAATACGTGTGGAGCCAACTAACCAACTAACTAATATTTGCTTGTGTCATCACAAGATCTTGGTACCTACTTTCTTAATATAACACTAATGTAGAATGAGTGTCACGCCAACGTCAAATGAGAAACTCTAGGCTTAACCATTTTTAGGAACTAAGGCCTAGATTCCAGATGCTAGAACCTACGAATAAATCCCGCACGAGTCAAAAAGCTTGATTTTGTTTCAAAATAAATTGATTCTTATCCTCTTAAAAAAAGTAAGATGGAGCCTGTACAATTGTACATGTCCCACTAGCTGGGCAAAGGCCTTCTCTCAGAGAGAGAGACGTGCTCAATGCGGGTTGGCGATTTTTGCGTTGAGGGTATAATGCCTCATACGCTCAGGTTTCCTCACGATGTTTTCCTTCACCGTCAGCGAGTGGTATTGCTACTACAAAGTTACAAATGTACGTAACTTTGAATATTAAACAAAGTCATATACATGCCAGCACCGGGAATCGAACCGCGAATCAATCTTCAATCAAAACCGAATCTTATCCTCTTATTCTTTTTTTTGTAGGTTCATTTAAACTGGTCAAGGTAACATTGTATAAATTCTACCGAGGAACTATCAGTCAGACATAGACGCAATAAAAGAGACCCTACAATATAAATTAAATATTTGGGGCACAATAGATAAGGTAGAGCACTGAATTTGGGTGTAGGCAAATAAAAACTGATTGTGCAACAGCATAGACGCACGCGGATAAAGCGCATAAAGCGGTGCCTAGGCCATGTCATTACATAAACTAGTGGTTCGCTCCGAACTATGAACTCGCGACCCTATATCTCAGCAACCCCTCGACCGATTTCGCTCATGTTTGAACTTAAAAATTCTCTTTGCTTCATTTACCCGCCTACCAAATTTCAGGACGATCCGACTAAATTTACTCAAGTTATCGTCGAACGAACATTCATACATACAAACATACATACATACATACAAACGCTGGATTGTTCAAGTAGACTCGGAGAACTTCGCTCGCTCGTTCAATTATTAAGAACATAATTGTATTCAAAAGAGTTAGTTTGACGTTTAAATTCATTACCTTACTAGCTTTTGCCCGCGACTTTATCCGCGTGGAAAATGTGCTTTACTTTGCTCCTAAGGGTAAAAGCGTGATGATATGTAGCGTGTTTCAATCTGATGTTTAAGCTATCTCTATTCCAAATTTCATCCAAATCCGTTCAGCCGTTTCAGCGTGAAAGAGTAACAAACACACTCACTCACTCACAAACTTTCGCGAATATAATATTATAGTAGGTTAGGACTAGCTTTTGCCCACGACTTCGTCCGCATGAACTACAGAAAAAAGATATGTGGTTTACACTGCCCCTAAGTGTAATAGCGTGATAATATGTAGCCTAAGTGTTATTCTGATGTCTAAGCTAAGTAAGCTATCTCCATTCCAAATCCAAATCCGTCAAGGTGTTTCAGCGTGAAAGAGTAACAAACATCCATCCATCCATACTTACAAACTTTCTTGTTTATATTTAGTAGGATAGTAGGAAGTGGAAAGTGGGATGGGATAGGATTTATTCCGATAAAACTTTGCTATAAAATGATGTGTGTGAATGTCGTTCTTTACGCTCTATGTCCCTGATAAGGATAAAAGGATATCATCATAACTAGCAAGACACATTGTTTAATTTTCAATTACTTTTTACACTTTGGAAAATTAGGAAATATTATGTCTAAAAATTATAGTTGCATTCAAACGCCAAACCATCAAATAAATAATAACCAAATAAAGAATAAATTATAGGAACTTACAGTTTTTAGGATTGGTCGAAGTTCAAATCACGTCTAACTATACTAGACCCAACTAAAGAAAGATGAAGAAATACGTCTAGAAATCTGTATGAGTAGATACAAGGTCAATGTTAAGTCTCAGAGAAGCCACAAATCTGCAAGCTCCTTTGTAGATGAAATGGCTCAACCCATAAGGCTATTTATTTCCTATTTTTTTTTTGTTATTTGTAGCTATTTAGTGAAAATCTTTAAATAATTTCAGATAATTTACCAACTTGTTTATAAAACATCTGTGATAAATTGTAAGAAAACAGGATTCTTACCAACGTTAATTTTATTTGATGAGTTCCTGCTTCGGAACACAGCCATCGAAAAAGTAAGAGGGTGTTTGACACACAAAAACCATCTTCAGTCTACCTGTGACCATGGTGCCTGCAACGGTGCTGAAATATTGGGAACTCATCGAATAAACCATGGTAAGAATCCCATTTTCTTATAATAATTATGTTTCTTACCCATAAAAGTTTCAAAAAGCATAATATCTGTAATAAACTGTAGAAATGTTATGTTACATTACAACTGGCAAGAATAATTGTATTGAAACATTTACTTACTAATGTTATCAACAGCAGAAACAAAGCTCATTGATTTAAAATGAGTTGGATAGATTTCTAAAAATCGGAATGGATATAATACTATATGATTTCAATATTTTATTTTAATTAAAAGGAAAAAAGAGAAGGGAAAATGCATTTTGGAATATTCATTTTGGAAATTGGATAAGAGCGATTATGAATTATTGGGGATGTGATTGTGAGAGCTGTGGCGTATAGTATGCGGCTCTCGTAGTTGGATTCGCTTTTTTTGCTATTCCCACCATTATTAGCATAGTAAAGTGAATAAGTATGCAATCAAGAATGTAGAAACTTTGAACTGACAGTCTGACACACAAACCATAAGAGATCTACATACATTATCAGTGGCAAAAAACTCTTACATTGCAACACAGCCACTCTTTTTGTGACTCATTGTCTAGTTATGTAAATTGAGCCCCGCAGAACAAATCTAACAATACAGTCTACATGAATACGAATGTTTCGCCAGTTTAAACTACTTTGTAAGGGCGTAAACAACAAGCTTAGTGAAACGGTTGCTAGGATGTACCTATGTGACCCTAACAAACAATCCTATAAAAAACAGACGTCCAACTTCCATAGCTATAAATCAGTGGGTGCTGCTAAGTGGAAACCTGACTAAACTTGGTACTCACACTTCTAGGATCCGGTCGCCCTTCCTGATGCCAGCCTGCTCGGCGGCACCCTGCTCCAAAACAGCGCTTACATGCTGCAAGGGAGCGTAGAGCTCCCCGTTGATCGATCTCAGTTGGCCACCCTCAGAAACCTGCCCGCGAACGTTGAAGCCGAAACCCGTCTCGGTCTTGTAAATCGTAACGCGACGGGGCCCATTGATGGCCTGCATCGTCTTGCCAAGCTTCTCGGGCCGTTTATTACTGTTACTCTCGGTTTCTGTCTCAGCCATTTTGAGAGAATTTTGATTTGTTTGACAGATCCAGACAGGATCGCCTACAGAACAATTCGTTCTGTCCACAGAGTAAGTGTAAAGTTCACGACGCTGACAGGAGATGCGCGTTTGCGAAGAATGCTTTGATTTTGAAGGCCCTCTACACTTTCGCCGAGCATGGGCGAGTGGAGGCGGGTCCCGAATATAGGCGAATGTGTGTAGGCGAAACGGGGTATTCGTGCATGTTGCTTCTTTCTTCGTCGTATTAGCGAGGTTGTCTGTTTTTTCGCAAACATCACGGACGAGTTAACTAAGTAAAATGCTTCTAAGTGGCCTTTGTCATCAGAGGTTCACGATTCAAGTTTCATCTATAAAACAACGCACGTCGCATAAATCGCTTAATAGGATTTAAATCATCTCATTATGTAGATGCAAAGGCCTCTTATGCCCTAGTTCTTGTTCACGATTAGAGTAGCATCATCATACTTAAAACTATTTAGTTGGCTCGGTCCGAGAGCGACAGGACCTTGAAAACGCGGCTAAATCAAATTGCGGGGGCTACCAAATGTACTTCTTTGGGGTTAGCCCAAAGACGTCGCGCGTGTGAGATCGGGGGTGTGTGCAATAATAATAAATTTGTTTCTAAGTGGGTGCCTACCTCAGGAGCTGCTTACCAGCCCAGCCCACGTACTTGCATAAAGAGCTAAGCTGAATAAAAAGCCATGTTACTACTTTTAAAATGTCTAGGATGATGCAACACTAGGGACTGATGTGATGGGAATATGGGAAACAAAGTCCTAGAATTATTTATTTCTATCGCATTCTATAATTTTGTTTAGTGCTCAGTGCTCAGTGAGAGTCTCCCCTTATTGCCCATTTGCTCCACAGAACAATTTGTTGTATTTGCTCTGTGATGTTGCTTTTGTTTTCTTTTTTTTTATTTGAATGGTAAAACAGCACCACTGAGCACTTTTACACGGTTTTCCCAATGTTTCCGCTAGATGGCACTGCAGTCGAAACAACGTGGTGGAAAAAAATCAAAATTTCTTTCACATCAAAATCAGCTGTGAACATCACTATGGCCGCTTTAGTACCTTGAAAATAAATTGTTTTTGTAAAATCATACAAAAAAATAGGAAAGTGCAGTTTTCGTACTTACAGATTTAGTTATATCATTGAAAGTGTCGGTGTGTTGTTGTCTAAAAAAGTGTTGCGTCATGACAAACTCTCTCTGACAAATAAATACAATAAAAATTGCGACTGGCGAATTACGGCAAACGAACGCTCAGCATTTCGATTTAGCTCTTGTATCGTTTCTATTGAGTCGATCGGTGGCTGATGATTGTTGTTTATTGTCCTGAAGCGTTCAATAATGAGTAGTGTCCGGTTAAGTCTCGTCTCGGTGGGAAGAGTAGCAGTTGGGAGAAATTGCCAGTTGATATCGGGTGAGTTTACATTTCTCTGCATTTCCATTGTTATCGAGTCCGCTTGTTGTTTTGGCAGTACACCAAGTCTGTGTGGCGCAGTAATGGTGGCGCGTGTAACTCTCTCGTCGCTATTTACGTAGGCACAGAGCTTTGATGATAAGAGCCCATAAGGTTTATCAGTGTCAAAGCAATTCTAAAACATTGTGTGACATTGCCATCGCGATCGTGACATTGTGTCCAGTGGCAGGGCTCTATGGAGCTCACCTGAAAGCTAGAGGCTTGCATGTTGCAGACCGAGAGCCTCAAGGCAAACTCTTAAATGGCAAGGTCATGGACAGTGTATAAAAAAACAATTAATTATCTCTATTTAGCTCCACTACTATAAAAGGTCTCTGTCTTTACTTGGTAACAAACAAACGAATCTGCTTGGATTTAGGATTTCGTGGTCTATCTTTCCTTTTTAGATTGACAGGGGTCTGATAGATAAACTATCTTCTAATGGGTTTTATAAGAATTCTAATCGGTTACCAATAGGAAGGTTTGAGTTCTTGTGACGACAATTCTATAAAAATATTGTATATTTCAGAATAAACAAGATCTTTGATATCTTCTAGTTCATAAGACAAAGTAAATAGAAACTATTTTCACGTGATAAAGCAGTGGGTGAGTTAGTATCCACAGAAGCATAATGGATTACGTAGATAAGTTTGGTTTTATCAAGCAACTAAGTTATTATATTAATGTTGCATGCCTTAAGCTGATATTACACGCTTCAATTTACATTAAATTGGATTGCTTCAATCGCATCGAAACGTGTAAATACACGAAACACGGAGATTGAATGAGGACTCATTCTGTTCTGCCCGAAATGTATGTAACTGTTCACTACGGTGCATACTAATCAGAGACATAGGGCTCTCAAAACAGTTGATGATGATGAATAACGGATTTGCCGTGTAAATAGGTAAAGACGATCAATTCAATTTAAAGGCAACCCTACGGATTCTGCCAATGTCGAGTTTTGGAGATAGCTTTAGTTTTTTTTTTTTTTTTTATTACGATCAATCATAATTTTTAATGGCATTGTGTCAATGTGATTAAACGTCTAACATCGCCTTTATATCATTCACATAAAATGCATCAGCCACTTGCCACACAGTGACCAGATTTGCTAGCTTTTCTGTTGATGTATCCAGACTATACCTATTCCCTTTTCTCTACTATAAACAATCTCTATTGCATGAGAATGGCTTGAAAATCATGTAACAATTTTACCGTTATCAATAAAGCATCATAATGCTTTTAACGCTCCATTTATACATTATGAAATTCCTTTTATGCATGTAATAGTAAATTGCCTAGTGCCAGTTTGATTTACATAGACGGTTCCATGCACTGCACTACACTGTAGTTTGGTACTAACCATTTTTAACCCCCGACCAAAAAAGAGGGGTGTTTTAAGTTTGACCGCTATGTGTGTCTGTCTGTCTGTATGTGCATGTCTGTCTGTAGCACCGTAGGTCTTAAACGCGTGGACTGATTTGGATGTGGTTTTATTGATTTGAAAGCAGGTTTTCTAGTTTTCTAGTTTTCTAAGTTATGTTTTATCAAAATCGGTTCAGCCGTTTATGAGATTTGATTATTTGAAGCTAAAATATCGGGATTTAATTTAAATTTTGTAGTTATTTTTATTATTTATGTTCTCATGAAATACGACGCACAACTACCGCCGCCAATGAAAAATATCCAGATCCTGGAACTCCAGATCCAATCCTGGAATCCAAACCTTAGGTCCTAAAAATAGTTAAGCGTCGCGTTGAGAATTCGCTGGAGCGTTTTTTTGCTAAAAACGCCAAAAAAAAAAATGTTTTTTCTTTCATTGGCGGCGCTAGTTGTGAGACCTATTTCGTCTTATTTACCCTGACAGACAGAGTTAGAGTAGGTAGGGTCGGCCACAATCTCAGATACCCCATGGCAGCTCTTACCGCGCGCGGCATAAGGGCGCCAATCGAGCAAAAAAGGGGAATCTGAGACTGTGGCCGACTGTACCTACCTATTTTATTCAGCGAAAATATCTTCAAACAGTTATTGGCGAAACCTAAAAAGACTGTCAGACTAACTGACTACCGGTTATTATCACATCAATGCCTGTCTGAGGATATTATTATATTACCAGTGGGGCAGTAGCGTGGCGGCAGCTAGCTATGATGACATGACTTTATTATAATTATGTCTAATCAATCCTACATTCATAACTCAACCCATATTAGACATTTATAATAGAAGCAGATGCATGCATTTGTGTTTAATTTTTTTATACTTGTTAGAAAGAGCGAAATGCTAACCCGACTTTTTAACTATGTGGTTTCAACATGTTAAGGAGCAAGCTTAACATTAGATTATCAAAACTTTTTCAATATTTAATAAGTAATTCAATGTCGCCGTATATTTTAATATTATTTTCATAAGTTGATCAAGTCTAGATAATAACTGATATGTTAATAATGCATCATCCTTGTACAGATTAATCGTTATACATTTGAATGTGTTAGATATTGATACATTATGCATGACAATTTATTTTATTAGGTTCATGGCAAAATTATAATGAACTAGCCTTACCATAGACGTTACAATAAAGAATGCCTTTTCTAAGATGGTTGAGTGGATTTTTTAGAGAATATCATTCATTATACAGTATGTCTATATCGCAGGAAAGTTATTATATCCAGCAGTTTAGCATCAGCTCTAAACAAACCACTGCAAAATCGCCAGCTCAATCGGCGATACATATGGTATTCATTACAAACGTAATCCATAAATAAAGAAGGGCTCCTTAACCCGCTACATCTACTGAAGAACAGATCTGCTAATGGCTCGAGAAGCCGATCGCATGATAAAATCTGAACAAAAAAGTATATGGGAAATCCTGTATCTTTTTCTTCTTAGGGTGCCTCTCCGACTCGGTGAAGGTTGGCGTCAGCTCCGCATACTATCTCTCTTTGTCTCTCGCGAGGCGAAATAGCTTTGGGCTGCACTCGCGATCCCAGTCCACTCCCGTAGATTTCTTAGCCAGGAATTCCTCCCTCGGCCGACGCGTCTCTTGCCAGCGACTTTTCCCATCATCATAAGATACAGGCTGTATCTCACAGCAGCTGACGACCGTGCGCCCGTCGCACAGCTAGTTTAAAATTAAATATCTCGAGAACTATAAGAGGTAACAAAAAAAAAAATTTCACCCAATGTTTCCATTTTTAATAGAGTGTAAGGTAAGGTAAAAATCAAAAGTTGATGGTATTCTTCATTGTCATCTGATCTCTAGAAAGAGCTTCGGCTCCTAAGATACAGGTTAACCCTAGTTTAGGAGTCGGGGGTATCCCTAAGTTGCTAATACTCATAACTTTTAATTGTGTCCTCAATTTGTACTTATTGCTTTTTTTTGCTAAAAATAAACTTTTTTTCTTTTTCATTTTTCATCTCTTGTGTCTGAACACATGTCTTAGATATCCTGTATAATACAGGGTGTCTCAAAAGTCACAGTTACGGACAGTGGAGGTAGGCCAGCTCAAGAGGCAGCCAACCAACCCAACATGACCCCGGTAAAAGTTGCACGGTTCTCCAGTTATTGCCAAATTAAAGTTTTTAGTGATTTTTTACTTTTTTTAACATTTTTAGTGCCAGCATTCACGCTGTGCCTTATTGCGCTCAAGGAAGGTTAAACCTTAATCCTCAACTGGTGATCATGACCGAGATGTAGGACCCTTGGCATTCATTCTTGCATGAAAACTGATATTATATTTCCTTCCTTTTAACAGTATTTATATTTCCTTCCTTTTAACAGACTAGAATACACTAGCTTTTGCCCGCAACTTTGTCCGCGAAGACTGATCCCAGATTGTAACACCTATGAATATTTGCACAAGACAAAAGTGCCCGTTTTTTACTCGTGCATGAATTTTTTTCGTACGGTTGACGGACCGTTTTTAGCAAAAAACGCAACCAACAACACCGCCTCCTCTCAAAAGAATATCGACGAAACGAAAATAAGAATTTTTTCGTTAGGGTAATTAACTCGGTGTTTTACATCTCCAGGATCACCAATCACCAGGGGTCGAAAATCACGCGGTCATCGCGATTCACCCTCGGCAGCGTAACGCATCGACGAGCGTTTTCACCCCGCGTCGATAGCGCCGTCTTGCTTTATTTCATTGCGTAAAGTAAGACGCCGCTGCTCGACGCGTGACGTAACCGTTTGTCGATGCGCTACGCTTCCGGCGCCGAATCAGTGACATGACATACATGACCGAAGGATTTCCGAACCCTGCTAATCACGGATGAAGTGTCAACGAACTGGCGCCATTGTTTATACCTTTGAAAATGTCATCAAGCAAAGTGACCTAAAGGTCTGCGACACTGTTTTGTGTTGGGCAAGGTCGAGAATGGGTCGACTAAAAAAGGCATACACAACACACCGTGAACTTTTTGTGGTTTCAAAGCCGAAGGTATTTTGTTGCACTGGTGATTCTGAGCCAAATAAAAAAATGTCATTCCAAATAGTGTAAAAAAAAACACTTCTCCATACAAATGGTGTCGATTGGCGATCGATAGACGGATTTGATCTGTATGGCGATATGATTGTATGGCGGAGTGATTTTTGTAGATTCACCAGTGCAACAAAATACCTTCGGCTTAGAAAGCCACTAAAAGTTCAAGGTGTAGTTATTATGAATTTGAGGTCGAAAACTCGCGAAAGCTGCTGATATCATATTATTATCTTATCGAAGTAGATTATTTTTTATCTTTGACACTATACCTTTGACCCTCTGGCACACTCTCAAAATGTAAAACTCGCATTTGAGCATTGAAGGAAAGTAACAATTTATTTCATCGGGAATTTCCAGTTGCAAGTTCGAATTGAATCATCTCGAGATCGCTATTAGCAAGCTCTGAATGTCGCTTGATCCGAAAACCCAAGTCTCCTCAACCGTGAATAAAATTACAAAGTACCTATGTAGCATAGGTATACAGTGGGTATGGATCTAATTTTCACTGCAAACTCGGCCGTACATTTAGGTGGCTAAGAACTAGAGCTATCTTGGGTGCTAACTTTTGTGAATGTTTGTGTTTTGTAATTGATATTTTTTTCTAATTTTTCTCCATAACCTTGTGTAAGTATGCTAGGAAATATACAAGAACTAGAGTACAGGGGGCTATTTCTCGGGAATCTCGCATTCGAAGGAAAAATCTAATGTAATTTCGATCTCGACTGCTCCCGACCACTCGAGTCATGTCGAGCGAAAAAGGCAAACATCTCGCAGAAATCTCGTGCCCTATGCCGAGGATGACTTCGTGAGAATAGAAGATGTGATATTTGTCGCAAAATTAGATTTTTCCTTAGAGATGTGTCGAATGCGAGATTAACAAGAATTAGCCCCCAGATTGATGCGTTGTTGACTTTGATATAAAGAAGTTAACCTTCAGTATACACTGCTATTAAATTCACTGCAATGCAAGGTTTTTTAAAGACAGAAATACCTAGATTTCTGCGAGCTAAATACAGACTTGACGAAAAACAATATGCATAATTGGCAGTAAAAATTCGTTCTGATTTATTCTAATTTCATTTTTAACACGCTTTTATAAGCTTGGACCATTCCATTTTGCCCCACCAGAGATGCCCCACTGGTGGGGCAAAATGGAATCGCACAAAAAATAATTCCATTTTGCCCCACTGGCCACCCCACTGAGTGGCTGGTGGGGCAAAATGGAATTTAAATTCCATTTTGCCCCACCTGCTTTTTATAGACAAGATTATTATTGGCGAGGCTGACTCATTACAATGGTGCAGTCACTGTAGCCTAGCCTAATTTTATAATAAATCGGCATAAATAAAACTAATTTGTACAACATAACACAAAGACCGCTTATAATTCTGAATAATCATTTCTATAAAATATGTGTCATCTAGGAATCAATATACATAGATTTGTCATTTTAAAATCTTTACAAAACATTAAAATTAAACAATTAATTAAAGTTATTGCTTTCTTGATTTAAATTAAATATCACAAAAAATACCTAAATAAACGTTTGCTTGTTTCCATTCTTAATCACAATTTTGTATGAATGTATGTATAATTTTAATGTTTATTAAGGATTCTGTTGGCTTTCCTTATTTAATAAATTTAAATAAGGAAAGCTGGAATAAGGAAAGGACTTGGCCTGTATGTATGTATGTATGTATGTATGTATGTATGTAACGGAATCTTTGAGCATAATTTTCACCAACTTCCAGAAGTCTGATTAATTTGAAACTTTGCATACGTATCAAGGACCAATGACAATGCAATAATTTGATAACAGTTTCCCATTCTACCCCTACAGTGCCATTATACAGGGTGGATTTTTGAGACGGGGGAGTAAGGGCAGGTACCTTAACCGTTATAGTTACAGGAAAACGTTCTTAGGAGACCTTTCATAACTTTTTGAGATATTATGCACTGCATTCACAGATTTTGGAAAAAATTGTACGGTCAGCAAAAAAATGCTAAAACACCAAAAAATTTTTTTTACGCCAATCGATTCTCTTTCATGTAGGGATCAAAAGACTCTAAGGAGCCAACTGAGATTTGAGTACTAGAAAAGTCAGAAATTTTCACAAAAATTATAAATCGAACTAAAAAATTAAAAATAAATAACAGTTTAAAAAAACTTAAAAAAACACGCTTTTATAGCTAACCGAACTAAAAAGTAGAAAATAATTTTTAATTACAAAGAGTTTAAAATTATAATAAAATTTAATTTATTAACAGAATAATACAATTCAGAGTAAAAAAAAAGCGTGGGGTGCATCTCATAGATAGTTTCCAATAGAATAATTGTAACATTTAATATATCAAGCACCCCACGCTTTTTTTCTCTGAATTGAATTATTCTGATAATATCTTAATTTTTATTATAATTTTAAACTCTTTGTAATTAAAAATTATTTTCTACTTTTTAGTTCGGTTAGCTATAAAAGCGTGTTTTTTTAAACTGTTATTTATTTATGTTGCAATGAAAGTGCAACTTAGTTACAATCCAAAGAGCTGCCAGAATTTAGATGTTTATTAGATTTAAATTGGTTAAGATGAGGAATTTACAAACAACATTGTTTAAATATGGGAGCTGGGACATTGTTTAAATAGAGTAGGCTTGCCCAGCACCTATACCAGCCTGACAGATTAGTCGGCCTAGCCCACAGGAAAGACAAGTCAACAAGTGCGGAGCCAACTACCTAAGTCGCGGGTGAAGGAAAATATTGTGAGGAAAACTAATATTGCAGCAAGTATTCTAGAAAGATGCCATTTCAGGGCTTCCCACCTAAATTGCTGATCCGAACGCTCTTAAAGGAAAGCCAGTCTTTTCTCTAAAGTGTACACAATGCAGGTAGGTGACGGGAGGTGCAAAAACAAAGCCCGTATTGTCACTTCGTGAGGCGACTGCCACAGACCTAATAAAACAGATGATCGGCTCTAGCGACCCGCTTCGGCTTGGCATGGGTAGAAATTTAGAACAAAAAGAGCAGTAAGTAATCGGTAAAAACCACAGAAAATCTGTTGCGTGGTTTAGTGGTTTAGGTAGAAAGGACCACGGGCACATTAGTATGAAGTCTGGGCCCACTGACAGCTGACACTTGATGAGATTTTTTACATTGTCCGACCTCAACAAACTTCATGTCAAATGAAAGCTCTTGAATAGTACTTCAATTTATTCTATGGCAGCTTAGTCAAAATCGAGCGCGAAAATGGTGTTTTGGGCATATTTGTCCCATTTTATGAAGATTGTCCGACCTCAATAAACTTCATGTCAAATGAAAGCTCTTGAAGAGTACTTCAATTTATTCTATGGCAGCTTAGTCGAAATCAAGCGCGAAAATTGTGTTTTGGGCATATTTGTCCCATTTTATGAAGATTGTCCGACCTCAATAAAATTCATGTCAAATGAAAGCTCTTGAAGAGTAATTTAATTTATTCTTTGGCAGCTTAGTCAAAATCGAGCGCAAAAATTGTGTTTTGGGCATATTTGTCCCATTTTATGAAGATTGTCCGACCTCAATAAAATTCATGTCAAATGAAAGCTCTTGAAGAGTACTTCAATTTATTCTATAGCAGCTAAGTCGAAATCGAGCGCGAAAGTGATGTTTTGGGGATGGGCATATTGGGCCCACTGACAGTTGACATTTTACATTGTCCGACCTCAATAAACTTTATGTCAAATGAAAGCTCTTGAAGAGTACATTAATTTATTCTTTCGCAGCTTAGTCAAAATCGAGCGCGAAAATTGTGTTTTGGGCATATTTGTCCCATTTTATGAAGATTGTCCAACCTCAATAAACTTCATGTCAAATGAAAGCTCCCGAAGAGTACTTCAATTTATTTTATGGCAGCTTAGTCGAAATCAAGCGCGAAAGTGGTGTTTTGGGGATGGGCATATTGGGCCCACTGACAGTTGACATTTTACATTGTCCGACCTCAATAAACTTTATGTCAAATGAAAGCTCTTGAAGAGTAATTTAATTTATTCTTTGGTAGCTTAGTCAAAATCGAGCGCGAAAATTGTGTTTTGGGCATATTTGTCCCATTTTATGAAGATTGTCCGACCTCAATAAAATTCATGTCAAATGAAAGCTCTTGAAGAGTACTTCAATTTATTCTATAGCAGCTAAGTCGAAATCGAGCGCGAAAGTGGTGTTTTGGGGATGGGCATATTGGGCCCACTGACAGTTGACATTTTACATTGTCCGACCTCAATAAATTTCATGTTAAATGAAAGCTCTTGAAGAGTAATTTAATTTATTCTTTGGCAGCTTAGTCAAAATCGAGCGCGAAAATTGTGTTTTGGGAATATTTGTCCCATTTTATGAAGATTGTCCGACCTCAATAAAATTCATGTCAAATGAAAGCTCTTGAAGAGTACTTCAATTTATTCTATGGCAGCTAAGTTGAAATCAAGCGCGAAAGTGGTGTTTTGGGGATTGGCATATTGGGCCCACTGATAGTTGACATTTTACAGTGTCCGACCTCAATAAACTTTATGTAAAATGAAAGCTCTTGAAGAGTAATTTAATTTATTCTTTGGCAGCTTAGTCAAAATCGAGCGCAAAAATTGTGTTTTGGGCATATTTGTCCCATTTTATGAAGATTGTCCGACCTCAATAAAATTCATGTCAAATGAAAGCTCTTGAAGAGTACTTAAATTTATTCTATCGCAGCTTAGTCGAAATCAAGCGCGAAAGTGGTGTTTTGGGGATGGGCATATTGGGCCCACTGACAGTTGACATTTTACATTGTCCGACCTCAATAAACTTCATGTTAAATGAAAGCTCTTGAAGAGTAATTTAATTTATTCTTTGGCAGCTTAGTCAAAATCGAGCGCAAAAATTGTGTTTTGGGCTTATTTGTCCCATTTTATGAAGATTGTCCGACCTCAATAAAATTCATGTCAAATGAAAGCTCTTGAAGAGTACTTAAATTTATTCTATAGCAGCTAAGTCGAAATCGAGCGCGAAAGTGGTGTTTTGGGGATGGGCATATTGGGCCCACTGACAGTTGACATTTTACATTGTCCGACCTCAATAAACTTCATGTTAAATGAAAGCTCTTGAAGAGTAATTTAATTTATTCTTTGGCAGCTTAGTCAAAATCGAGCGCGAAAATTGTGTTTTGGGCATATTTGTCCCATTTTATGAAGATTGTCCGACTTCAATAAAATTTATGTCAAATGAAAGCTCTTGAAGAGTACTTCAATTTATTCTATGGCAGCTAAGTCGAAATCAAGCGCGAAAGTGGTGTTTTGGGGATTGGCATATTGGGCACACTGATAGTTGACATTTTACAGTGTCCGACCTCAATAAACTTTATGTAAAATGAAAGCTCTTGAAGAGTAATTTAATTTATTCTTTGGCAGCTTAGTCAAAATCGAGCGCGAAAATTGTGTTTTGGGAATATTTGTCCCATTTTATGAAGATTGTCCGACCTCAATAAACTTCATGTCAAATGAAAGCTCCCGAAGAGTACTTCAATTTATTCTTTGGCAGCTAAGTCGAAATCGAGCGCGAAAGTGGTGTTTTGGGGATGGGCATATTGGGCCCACTGACAGTTGACATTTTACATTGTCCGACCTCAATAAACTTCATGTTAAATGAAAGCTCTTGAAGAGTAATTTAATTTATTCTTTGGCAGCTTAGTCAAAATCGAGCGCGAAAATTGTGTTTTGGGCATATTTGTCCCATTTTATGAAGATTGTCCGACTTCAATAAAATTTATGTCAAATGAAAGCTCTTGAAGAGTACTTCAATTTATTCTATGGCAGCTAAGTCGAAATCAAGCGCGAAAGTGGTGTTTTGGGGATTGGCATATTGGGCACACTGATAGTTGACATTTTACAGTGTCCGACCTCAATAAACTTTATGTAAAATGAAAGCTCTTGAAGAGTAATTTAATTTATTCTTTGGCAGCTTAGTCAAAATCGAGCGCGAAAATTGTGTTTTGGGAATATTTGTCCCATTTTATGAAGATTGTCCGACCTCAATAAACTTCATGTCAAATGAAAGCTCCCGAAGAGTACTTCAATTTATTCTTTGGCAGCTAAGTCGAAATCGAGCGCGAAAGTGGTGTTTTGGGGATGGGCATATTGGGCCCACTGACAGTTGACATTTTACATTGTCCGACCTCAATAAACTGCCTGAGAATAAATTGAAGTACTCTTCAAGAGCTTTCATTTGACATGAGTTTTATTGAGGTCAGTCAATATTCATAAAATGGGACAAATATGCCCAAAACACCATTTTCGCGCTCGATTTCGACTTAGCTGCGAAAGAATAAATTAAAGTACTCTTCAAGAGCTTTCATTTGACATAAAGTTTATTGAGGTCGGACAATGTAAAATGTCAACTGTCAGTGGGCCCAATATGCCCATCCCCAAAACACCACTTTCGCGCTTGATTTCGACTAAGCTGCCATAGAATAAATTGAAGTACTCTTTAAGAGCTTTCATTTGACATGAATTTTATTGAGGTCGGACAATCTTCATAAAATGGGACAAATATGCCCAAAACACAATTTTTGCGCTCGATTTTGACTAAGCTGCCAAAGAATAAATTAAATTACTCTTCAAGAGCTTTCATTTGACATAAAGTTTATTGAGGTCGGACAATGTAAAATGTCAACTGTCAGTGGGCCCAATATGCCCATCCCCAAAACACAACTTTCGCGCTCGATTTCGACTTAGCTGCCATAGAATAAATTGAAGTACTCTTCGGGAGCTTTCATTTGAGATGAAGTTTATTGAGGTCGGACAATCTTCATAAAATGGGACAAATATGCCCAAAACACCATTTTCGCGCTCGATTTTGACTAAGCTGCCATAGAATAAATTGAAGTACTCTTTGAGAGCTTGTATTTGACATGAGTTTTATTGAGGTCGGACAATCTTCATAAAATGGGACAAATATGCCCAAAACACCATTTTTGCGCTCGATTTTGACTAAGCTGCCAAAGAATACATTAAAGTACTCTTCAAGAGCTTTCATTTGACGTAAAGTTTATTGAGGTCGGACAATGTAAAATTTTTCATCAAGTGTCAACTGTCAGTGGGCCCAATGTGCCCATGGTCCTTTAGAACAAAAAGAGCACTAATCGGTAAAAACCACACAAAATCAGTTGCGTGGTTTAGGAGAGGCTAGCGGATAAAACAGATACCTAGACAGACGCGGAAAGCCATTTTTTTAATGTTATGCAGAGACTATTGTAGAGATAGAGTCTTAGACTGATGTACACACGAGAGCACGTCGACCCGTACACGCTAGCACTCTACTCGGTTACGTTACGGGCGACTTAACAACAAAAGTGTACACTCTGACGTGCTGTCGTGTGCTCACTGAATTTCTCCAAGGCAGCCTTGTGCCTTCTTCTTTTTAAGGCGCTGGGCATAGTGAATCGCCCGCGCGCAAAGAAAAATGCACAAAATCGATTCCTGTATCAAATACACAAAAAAAAATCGAAAATGTTCACATATCAAACCCTAGAATTAGATGAGACCTATCTAAAACAGCCAGTTTTGTGTTGATACCCATAACAGATTGCAAGATATTTTGTTTGAAAAAAAGTGCGCCGCCTATTTTTTTTCATCAAAAATATCTTCGAAACCTTTACGAATCTCAACACAAAACTGGCTGTGTTAGATAGGTCTCACCTAATTCTAGGGTTTGATATGTGAAAATTTTCGATTTTTTTAGTGTATTTGATACAGGACTCGATTTTGTGCATTTTTCTCGGCGCGCGGGCTATTCACTATGCACCGCGCCTTAACCCCCATCATAAAAAGTTTGTCCGCTATGTGTGCGCTAGGATACCCATTTGTCTAGCCTCGCGCGGTAAGAGCTGCCATGCGGTTTCCTAGACTGTGTGTGACCGACCGTAGATACATACTTCTGTCGCGTTTGTTTTCTGTTTTTGTTTTGGCACGTTTCAAAATTCATTGATTTGAAAGACTTTCCATTTTCCATTGTTTCGGCTTTGCGGCTTGGCATCTCTGTAGCCGTGTCGGATTTGGAACTACCACTTTAGTAGTTCGTTATACCACGGTCACAATAATAACTTTCCTTGCTCTGGTTGGCCTTAAATCGGTAATTGGGTACATCAAGGCCAAAGTGGAACTGCAAACAAAAATACCAAACAGGAAGCGGTACTACTGTAAAAACTTCCTACTGCTGTGATTAAGCCGGAACAATCTCACTGAGAGAAGGCCTTTGCCCAGCTAGTGTACAATCTTACTTCTTAATCAATATCAGCCCGCTAACACCCCCATCTTCAGGCTCACGCCACATCTCACGATCCCAAATTCCCAACCACTATTTTCCGTCTTCTTGGGCTATGTCGTCGTACCATCTGGCTGGTGGTCTGCCACCACAGACTTAGTCTGTCTGCCCCCGATCTCTTCCCCTCTCGAGGTCGCCATCCATTTATCGTCAGTGCGCCTAGGTGTCCTGCCCACTTCCACGTCAAACTGGAACTTCATTTGACTTCTTGACTACTGTTAAATAGGTTAGAAAATCTGCCAGTTTGTGCGTACATAAACCAATCGGTCACCCTCAAAACGGTAGTTCAATAAGCCAGATATAAAAGAAACATCTACATTTCAAATGAAGCGTTAGGTGCCGCGAGTATCTACATAATGATTCACACAGTGCATTTTGGGTCATGCTTTGCCTGCCCTATTCCAAGGCGAACTAATTATTTACCTTCAGTCACGGCAGTTTTTGGCGTTTTTGGAAACTTCCTGGACTTTTGTCCCTAAAAATCGAGTTCTAGATCCTAAAATACTGGCTAGTAGCTAGCTCTAGTACTAGTACTAGTCCATCTAGGATCCTTTTCCAAAATACGTAGGTACTATACCTAAAAGAAGCTATGATTATTTCCCATGGTGGCGCCGATTTGAGTGTATGAAGCCTCTTAATAAAAAAAAAAACGGGCCAACGGTTTAACGTGCCTTCCGAAGTATGGAAACGCTTGTTATTGTTGTTGTCCTATGGTACCCCAGAGGTACAGAGAGCCTTTACAAGATCACGAGATACGGAAACGCTTAGGGCGCGTTTATTCGAGCGGTCGCCCCGTGACATAATTCGTGAGAAATTTTAGCATTGCTATCTTGTAAACAAAGTTCACTCTTGCCATCACTAAATACCAGAGCGCGGCGACCACGCGGCCGCCGCACGAAAACTTTCGACTCGTTTTGACTGCGCTCTTATGATGTTGCCACTAATATTCATCCATCCATAGACTAACTGAGCACGACGTTGCTTAACTTCGCTTATCGATTAAAAATGCTTAGTCAAACTAGGCTATGAGCCTAAGCTCACTGGGCTTCGCTGTTAATGAATAAGAAGCTCTTTCTAACGCGCATTTTTTATTTGTTCCACAGCAGCGCAGCCATGCCGCTCGATCAGGCGCGCGGGCGTCGCAGCGCGCGGCTTGAGTACCTGTCCGGTGCTCTGTAAGAGTCCGGAGCACCCACCGCAGCCGCCCCATACACCCTCTAAGGACGCTGCTGGCACAGGTATACAGTCTGTCGAACTGCCTCAAGCAGTGCTCGATTTGAGCACCTACCCCGAGCACCCGCCTGCCAAGGACCACGCAGGTACAGGCAAAGGAGTCTCGAACTGACCTGGTGCTCTTACTATAATGCTGGCATTGTTTAAGAACCTTCTACAACACGCCGTTAGAGCACCTGTCCGGTGTTCTGTAAAAGCCCCGAGCAGCCGCCCCATACACCCTCTAAAAATGCGGCTAGTACGGGTATACCTCGTCCAGAAACTTGGACAACCTGACTGGAAACAATCCACTGTGAGTCCAAGATTTTCGTTTCTGGTAATGTTTTAAACAATCCTAAATCTCGCTCTGCTGAACTATTCAGAGCGGTGCTCTATTAGAGCACCTAATCAGAGCACAACTCATCTAATGACGCTGCTAAAGGTTCAGGTAGGAAAAAATCTGTAGAGAGTGTTTGGTCTCTCTCTACAGATTTTTTTCTTATATGTATAAACTAAATCACTTATACGAGTAGTAAAATCTGTTGGTCGCTATCCTAATTGTCTACGCGACGACTTCAATTAGGCTTGTGGACATGGCCTTCGTGCCCACTATGATGGATCCGCGCTCTTACCTCAATAATCATCATCAGCTTGTTAACACCCACTGCTGAGTAAAGGCCTCTTCATGCTCACGCCACCTCTCACGATCCTGCGCCAGGCGCAACCACTGTTTTCCCTACTTGGGCTATATCGTCCGACCATCTGGCTTGTATGACCTCAATCATACGTCCATTGAATCAAGACACAACTGTCCCCAGGCTCGAACAACACCCACTGCTGACTTCTTCATGCTCACGCCACCTCTTGCGATCCTGTGCCAGGCGTAATCACTGTTTTCTGGCTCTTTGGGCTATATCATCAGACCATCTGGCTGGTATGGCCTCAATCATACGTCCATTGAATCAAGACACAACTGTCCCCAGGCTCGAACCACACCCACTGCTGATTAAAGGCCTCTTCATGCTCACGCCACCTCTCGCGTTCCTGTGCCAGGCGCAACCACTGTTTTCCAGCTACTTGGGCTATGTCGTCCGACCATCTGGCTTGTATGACCTCAATCATACGTCAATTGAATCAAGACACAACCGTCCCCAGGCTCGAACACCAGCGGGGGCGGCAAGAAGGGCGGCTCCGGCGTGCTCACGTGTCCAAAGTGCGGCGACCCGTGCACGCACGTGGAGACCTTCGTCTCTTCAACGCGCTTCGTCAAGTGCGACAAGTGCCACCACTTCTTCGTCGTCCTCAGCGAAGTGGACACGAAGAAGAGCATCAAAGAGCGCGAGGAGGGCAAGAATGGATTCTACAGGTACCTATGCGCTATGAAAGCAACCTTTCATTCTAGACAGAGAATAACTACCGACACTATTTACAGACATCAAATACACAATAAATGTACGTAACTTTGAAAAGAAACAAAGTCATAGGTGCGCCCGGAATCGCACCTGGGTCTCTCGCTTCCGAGTCCAATGTTCTACCACTAGACACCACCTTTTTTTATCTAAAATACTGTCCCAGGCACTGCTGCGCCGAGTGGTCATTTGACCCATCTAGTCTGAGTGAAGGTGCCACTGACTTGACTTACTTGACTTAAATCCTGCTATCCCTCAGGAGGGACATAGGGCTCGAAGAAGTTTTCTCCACTTGGGACGATCTTGCGCAGTTGGTTCGAGGTCGTTCCAGTCCAGACCGACCTTCCGCGCCTCGCTGGTGACCGATCGGCGCCACGTGGATTTGGGGCGATACTAACCCACTCGCCGTCACGTCGAGTTGGGGCGACCCACTCGCCGTTTGCCCTCGGGCAGCGAGGTTAGCACCTGCTTGGTTGGGTAGGTGTCGTGTCTCCTCAGTGTGTGTCCGAGCCAACCCCACTTTCTAAGGAGGATTTCTTCGTTGGCCGCCTTCTGCTTGGTCAGCCTCCAAAGTTGGGCGTTTGATATGGTCCGCGGCCAGAAAATCCCCAGGATCCTCCGCAGGCCTAAACCAGTTCAGCGCACGATCACCACACTTACCAATGTGTTTTTTTTTAAGATCCTACCTGCATTACAAATGTATTATTTTTTTAAGCACGAGATCCTTGGAGTTTCTTTACCATGCTTCTTCTCCAAGAACGATCAGAGCTAGTGAAGCTGGAGAAAAAAAAGTAGCTAGATACTTAGTATTAGATAGTAATAAGTATCTGATTTATATACCTTTTTTTACTTTAGATAATATTTGACGTTCAATGTAAATAATTTATTTATGGAATATTGAATAAAACAAATTGATTCTTGATTCATTTGACAAACGCCTGCAGAAGGTGCCACTGAACACTGTATAAATCATCTCATAACATAGATGCAAAGGCTTTAGTTTTCATTTTCAGGCTTTAGGCCCAGTTGAGGGTGTTTAACTGCCAAAGCGCTTCAAGTAGCTTTGGATGCGAGCCATGTCGATACCTACGTAATCGTAATCGTTTAGGCCCTAACATGACAACCATAAAATTAGCTTTAGTTTAAGCTTGCTGTAGAAAATTGTTTCAAAATATAGACAAAATTCTAAACGCCTCACAGTGGTAGATTTGT
The DNA here is from genome assembly GCA_949319315.1 of Zelleria hepariella. Taxonomy (NCBI): domain Eukaryota; kingdom Metazoa; phylum Arthropoda; class Insecta; order Lepidoptera; family Yponomeutidae; genus Zelleria; species Zelleria hepariella. Next base: position 923,128 of record OX439393.1, on the reverse strand, counting down.
ACGATTTAGGCGGCCAAAATTATTTTATGCTTTTATTCAGTAATAAATACGACTACAAACGCAAATATGGTATTTTAGACTGAATATATATTTTTATATCTATTTGTTTCATTGAAATATCTTTTTCTAGACAAAAAAACAATGATTGTGAAAAATTTTACGTAAATAGCGCCAAAGTTTTAAAATTTTCTTTAAGAGCCTTTGGTGTAAAAGATATATTTTGAGTTCATTTGAATTATAAAAAAATTCTTAGTAGTTTTTGAGATTTGGGTTAGCAATTATCACAAATTGTAAAGTAAAAGACGATCGTACATAAAAAAATAGCTTTTATTCTCCACAGAAAATACAATATGGAAAAAAAAAACCGGCCAAATGCGAGTCGGGTTCGCGTTTTATGGGTTCCGTACTGAGAATTTTTACGTATTTTCCTAAATAACCTCAAAAACATTCATTTAAAATTATAAAAATATATATATTTGTGATGCTTACCATGAGCCCTTTGAACGGGTCTGATTTGGTTTGGTCCCGCCTGCTTAGACTGTGATGCAGTCGGGTTTTTTTTATATACAGGGTGGATTTTTGAGACGGGGCAGTAAGGGCGGGTACCTAAACCGTTATAGTTACAGGAAAACGTTTTTAGGAGACCTTCCATAACTTTTTGAGATATTATGAACTGCATTCACAGATTTTGTAAAAAAAATACGGTCAGCAAAAAAAATGCTAAAATACGATTTTTTTCTATGAAAAAACCTTTTTTTATAATGCTATTCGATCCTCTTTCGTGTAGGGATAAAAAAATCTAAGGAGCCAATTTAGGTTTGAGTAAAAGAAATGTTAGAAATCGCGAAAAAATGCTCCACGTACATTTGACGTAGGTTTTCGACATTTTAATTGAGCGTTTTTATAATTATTTCTTCTGATTTTCTGTTGTAACTGTAATGTAATTTATTAATTTAATTAATTTAAAAATATGGGTCCATGATGCCTGAAATAAATAATTTATTATTATCATTTTGTACGGGGGAAAGTTTTTGCCGATTTCTGTCAATTCTAGCACTCAAACCTCGGTTGGCTCCTAAGAGTCTTTAGGAGCCAACTAAAAAAAGGTTTTTTTTCCATAGAAAATGTATGGGGAAAGTTTTTGTAAATTCCTGACATTTCTAGTACTTAAACCTCAGTTGGCTCCTAAGAGTCTTTTGATCTCTACATGAAAGAGAATCGAATGGCTTAAAAAAAAATTTGATATTTTATAATTTTTTTCGCTGGCCGTACATTTTTCACAAAATGTTTGAATGCATTTCATAATATCTCAAAAAGTTATGCAAGGTCTCCTAAGAACGTTTTCCTGTAACTATAACGGTTAAGGTACCTGCCCTTACTGCCCCGTCTCAAAAATCCACCCTGTATAACAGTTTTTTTCTTTTTAGTTTGTTTTTTCCACCACAAACTATATTTTCGCAATCTTCATTTAAATACCTTTAATTTGATACCCATATTGCAGGGGTTACAAAATATTATTTCAATTCGACCCAGCAATATGGCGCCTAATGGGCGCCATATTGCTTTTTTGGTAACGTCACATATTCTATGACACTTGCAGCGGCAAGACCAATCCAATGACACCTCATTTGTTCAAACCGGTTCAGGCGTTTAAGCTGTAGGTGGGAACATACGAACGGACATACATACATATAAACATAGACACATAAACTTTTGGGCAGTCGGGTAAAAAGATATCTACAAGTTACTACTTCGATGCCTGAGTAACTTGATGAACCTAGAACAACGGAAAGGAATTTTAACGGAAAAGAAACAAAAAAGTATTTTTTCTCACATTCTGCCAAAGTTGATTAAATGATTTTTTTCTCGCGAAGTGGTCAAAGGTGGTGGCTAATTTTTTTGTGGTTATCTGCTTAAAGAGCTACAGTATCAGAAACTATAAGGAATTTTACTCGGACGGTCCCGGAAGTACAACATTTATACTATTGAAAATAAAAAAAATGATAATATTATGCATGAAAAAGGGCAATCTTTGATACGTTATAACTGCACTAAATATTGATATTCCTAATCTGAATTTACATTACAATTGAAGGAGCTTACCTGAACTTTCGATATCCAACACTTTTACTTGAGTAACTGAACAGTGTCAAATGAAATATTCACTTTGTACAATTGTTTGCGCTATCAGTGACGAGAACGAACGTGTTCAGCTTGCGCGACGATCAAGTTCCGACTATCTGTGGGGGCGCGCACGCAGTTCTAGGAACTGGGGAGGGGTGGGGTTTGAGCAGTCAGGGTGTCTATTTTTCCGTGAATCAATTCGTTTTGTTATAAGTTAACTTTGAGAAATGGACTTTTGGCCGCCTAAATCCGTGAAATCGACCACTGTGCGCCTGAATGGTTAAGCGTATTGGGCCCGCGTAGTCGATACCAATGTCGCAATGAGACAATACTTCAAACAGATGTGTTTTTGGTAAAAACAATATTGGAATGTGTGCCCTTGTCCTAAAACTGTAAATTAAACGAACAATGTATTTAGTTTAATTCATGAATACTTTAGGTACTTTATTTGTACACACAGCTGGCGGATCGAACAAATGAGAACAGCTTGTGTTGCAGTCCGGGACTTGATCGTCTAACTTCAACATCTATCGAGGTCGTTGTAAAAGGTATCGCGATCCCGATCGTCAGCGTCTTTAGTCAGCTGTCAAAATTTGTAGAGAAAATGTTCTGGTCAAGTGGATTTCATTGAAATGAAAACACGTCATTGTCAAAGTTTTAAATCACAATCGCTAACAGAACCAATGGTGTTGTATTGGTATGTATTGTTTGATTGAATTTGCGATTACCTTAACTCAACTCAATCATCTTCAGAAATGAGTCGCGATCTAGATCACAATTGATTTAATTACAGCACGTGTTAAACAAGATGCTTTTTGAAGTTTGTCAATATCATTCAGATGTCGGACTAAAAGCGATTGCGATTGGCGTTGATGTTAGTCAATCATACATACAGTTTGATTTGAAAAACTGAACTAGGTACCGATAAAGCTAAGAATAAACTAGACATTTCGCTGATCACCTTCTAGCCCAGTCGTCCCGCAACATTAACACTGTTGCTCCAATTGGTATGCTAATAGCATGAAAATCCGTTTCGGAGTATGACAAAAGTGTGTACAGTATTTAAAATATTATGTAGTGTAGAAGTGATGACGAGTAAGTTATGATACAAAGTAGAGAATATTGTTCCTCGAAATAATAATTTAGCATTGTTCATCGTTGATACAATGTAGGAGTGCCAGCTAGCATACAATTAACTATTAGACATGTGTAGGTAATGCTTGTAATATTACAAAAGACATATTACACAACGGTGTCATGAAATATTACACATTACACAAGAGAATAAAGCATGGCACATAGCATTTCATTACACTAGATGACATGAAACATGACACATGGCATTTCAGCACACTGTACGTACTGCAATGAAAGTGTGCTGAAATACCATGATGTCATGTTTCATGTCTGCAATGAAGAAATACCATGATGTCATGTTTCATGTCTGCAATGAAGAAATACCATGATGTGATGTTTCATGTCTGCAATGAAGAAATACCATGATATCATGTTTCATGTCTGCAATGAAGAAATACCATGATGTCATGTGTCATGTTTGGTGCCATGATATAAGGTAATATCACGCGGTATGAAATGTCATGAAATATATCATGACTACGAAGTGCACTGTTTCGCGCATGTCTATTAACTATTTGGAATAGGCATCTGGAGCCCATTTTAGCACCATTGCGTTACAGGCTAAGGCCCCAGAATGTATTAGGGTTCGGGGCATCGTCATCATTCTCATCCCAAATTTGCCCACTGCTAGGCATAGGCCTTTTCCTCTTCACGTCTTCCTCGATCTCTCTCTGCACGCATCAACGGACCCTCTGTCGCATTAAGGTCCCAGTAAACATTGGCCCAAGCACGCCCAAATACAACAATCCCCCTTGTAGACATTGGCGATGGCCTATATTGGGCCAACATGGGCCAATATGTACTGGAGCCTTGAGAGATGTCGTCTGACAAGAGTGACAAGTTGGAATTTATATAGTTTCTTGGAATCTTAAGTGATTCAAGCTCCAATTCAAGTGTTTTTGTGATGTGGTGTGGTGTTACGGAACCCAATCGCAAGTCTGATATACTGGTACAATTTGAGGCTGGGTATTCCCCTTTGTTCACAGAATCTCTCTATTACAATAACATTTGACATTTCAAAGCGGTTTTTTATAGTTTATCTTGCACCTTCGTTGGGGTGCGCGTTCTGTTTAACTCGATCAAATATAAAATAATTACTTGAGGAGTACCTAACAATAATTAAATACGTGACAATAATTAACGTCCTTACAATGTATAGTGACAGTGATCATAGCTCGAACGAAAAACTATTTTTGTCTGATGAAAAAAAGGCTCCAGAATGGTTAGTTAAAGCTACAAAACTTTACTTTACTTACACCACTTAAAATTTTACCCGTAGAAATCCAAGTCTTTGATGTTGTGCAGCCATGTTATTTTCTTCCTTCCTCGTTTTAAGAATTTTCCTTGTAAACAATTTAAAGTGTGCAATAAAGAGTTATCTATCTATCTATCTATCTTCTTGGACTTACATTTTTCTGGCCTTATTCCTTTCATCTTGCCCATCTATCTATCTTGCGATGGTGTGTAGCAGAAAACCTTTTGCTGCTTGACTCGTTCCACTTTCTGTGCATTTGTTTGAGAATTCGTCGATATTTGTAATCTTTCCTGTGGGCTAGGTCGACTTGTTGTCAGGATCGTATTTATTTTAGATTTTATATTATTATTTTAGAAACTAACAGTCTGGTTATACGGTGCATGTTCTCCTTTGTAAGGCGGACTTGCGTCACTCAGGGTTAGCAAACTAACTCCGAGTTAACTTGACATTTCCATACAAATTTTGACGTTAACTCAGAGTTAACTCGCTAACTCTGGGTGACGCAAGTGGACCTAAGTGTCCATGTTTCGGCCCCGTATGTGAGGATGGGCGGGTTAAATGCCACTGGTTAAGACGCAATACGTCTCACAACTAGCGCCGCCATTGAAAAAAAAAACCATATCTTTTTTTTGGATGCGTTTTTAGCAAAAAACGCTCCTGCGATTTCTCAACGCGAGGCTTAACTATTTTTAGGACCTAAGGTTTGGATTCCAGATCCTTCCAGATTCGAATGCAATCGATTCACGCCAAAATTGGCCACTTTTGGCGTGAATCGTTTGCATTCATAGGTTCTAGGATCTGGAATCCAAACCTTAGGTCCTAAAAATAGTTAAGCCTCGCGTTGAGGGATTGCAGTAGCGTTTTTTGCTAAAAACGCATCCAAAAAGAAGATATGATTATTTTTTCATTGGCGGCGCTAGTTCTGAGACGTATTTCATCTTAAATGTCAAACCTCTCCCCTCAGGAAACCGCCGCCGCCGCCGAAGAAGATATTCGAGTATCTCAACAAGCACGTGGTGGGGCAGGAGTACGCCAAGAAGGTGCTCTCGGTCGCCGTCTACAACCATTACAAGAGGATCTACAACAATGTGACCAGCGGACAGCCCGCCGACCAGCACCATCCGCTGCACCATACCAACAGAGGTATGGTATGGTTACGGACAGGTCGTTGGGTGGCCTCCCGGGCGGTGGTCTTTACTGGAGTGGACCGAGTTCAAGGGTCATCGTCGTGGAGTCAACCAGGCCTCGGGGCTTGGTGCGGCTGTCGGGCGGGCGCGCATGCAGCGGGGCCAGCCTGCGCAGGTGCTGCAGCTGAGACCGATCCGCTCGCACGAACATGTCGGTCGAACATGTAGCTTCTCCCACTTGAGGTCCCTCGCAATCTACAACCTACAGTCTACAACAATTACAAGCACCATCCGCTGCACCATACCAACAGAGGTATTTGTTTCTAACCACTGAACCTAACGTAACTCCTATATGGAATAGAAAAACCATAGGACAATGGTAGAAACGTAGCGGCATCAACCAGTCATGGAAAGTTTCCACGGTCAGCAAAAACGTAAAAGTAATTATTAATTTACGAGTCCATAATTAGTTACTATTTACGATGAGTCGTTTTAAAAGCACAAACTCAAAACAGTTCATAGATGGCGCTTACAGGCGTGGTCAACTGGTTATAGAAGAACCGGAACGCTACTGTCAATATTAATCTGTGCTATGCAAAATTTGACAGTCCCGGTTCTTTTATGGGCACGCCTATGAAGTGATTCAAGTAATATGTGATTTGAAAACGGGCCATTGACATGAGTTAGAACAGCTCCAGTACCAGTGGTGGAGGCATCTACGACCAACTCTCGTCCTATACCGAATAAGCGATATCATAAGCGAAAGCGGAAGCAGAAAACCCTACAGCAACTTTTGCAGTGTTCTGAATGTAGTGTCTCTTTCATGACCACAGTTGTCGGTATCGAGGCCGCTATAAAAAAATATCTGTCAGGTTATCCAGAAGTTTCTTGTCTGGAGAAGACATCTCTAACTCTCACAATATGGCTGTGGTAGCCAATCTCAGGTAAGTAAGGAAACCCGGCCACCTCCCAAGTAGATGTTCGAATGCCGCACCAACAGAGGTATGCAAAGAATTTAATTAAAATCACTTAAGGGGATGAGAAAAGCCGCAGGGAAGGCTAGATATTAGTCATTATCATTATTTACGTTCTTTTATGGCAATATCCGTGCAGCAAGCCGGTCAATAGACTCCAGAATAGGCCCCGAATATGCACCCAAAAATGGGTAACATTTCCCGCATCATTTGGCTTTCACAGATACTCCACCTACTCGTACATCCCGCGCCGACCGCCTGCGTTACAACCAAATTGCGTTCCTCGAGGCAAGGCGTAAGGCTCATTGTTGTTCAAAGTCCTGCACGGGTATATTAACCGGTTCTTCCCCCTGTAAACTGAAAGACTGTTGTACAGTTGCAAGGAGTTAGCTTCCCTCGGCATCGAAAAGTAAAGAAATATTTTGTTTTGTATTTCGTAAACGGTTAAACTTACCTGTATTATGTCGGTGTAGCCGTTAACCGTTTACGAAATACAAAATGTGCAGTGCTTACGAAAGTTTAAGTGTACAAATGTTTAGTTATTAAATTTTGCATAAATCTCGCATGGCCTAAGGGTACTACGTTTTAGTTTCACACCATCGTGATCATTAATCGTCAACGTAACCGTACCCCAGCCATCTCCATTTCAGACTTTGTTCTCCCTTCTCCCTGAGCCACTCGCAGAGTGCCGAAGTACAAGCTAAGGCGGCAAGACCTACCGCACATAGGTCCCGGCACTCGGTTTCGATCGTTTGTTGGACTTAGTGTGCCCTTTTCATGACCTAGGCTGTCGGTAAAAGGGCCACTATAATAAAAAGAGGTAGTCTGGAGAGGGAAGTGTTCTCCCTTCTATTAAATTGACAGCAGATATTTTTCTGTCTTGAATTTGTTTTCTTTTTTGCCCATCGTTTTACCAATATTCTATTCTATATATGACCTTCAGAACTGAAGCAAACAATATGAAAAAGTACCTAACATTGTAGTTCCTAATTCAATAACACCCAAATCCGCTTGTTCCAGTGTCATCTCCGACGGATCTTCTTCACACGGGCGGGTCTCACGGCACGATGGGTGCGGATGCTCTGGAGCGCACTCAACACTCACTGCGACTTGACAAGAGTAACGTGCTGCTGCTTGGACCCACGGGCTGCGGTACGTATCCACTCTATTAGTGTGGTGACACCTTTCCCCATACTAGGCATAGTTCTACGATTATCTGAGTGCCCCTGCTTCCAGTCTAATACAAGTCGTGGTCTAATTAAGGCGCGGTGCATAGTGAATTAGCCCGCGCGCAAAGAAAAATGCACAAAATCGATTCCTGTATCAAATACACTAAACAAATCGAAAATTCTAGTGTTTGCTATGTGAACATTTTCGATTTGTTTAGTGTATTTGATAAAGGAATCGATTTTGAGCATTTTTCTTTGCGCGCGGGCTATTTACTATGCACGGCGCCTTAACACGCGTTTCACTCAAATCATCCCATAAGTTGCCACCTCCTTAAAATGCGACCCCGCCAATTTCGATCACATTTGACTGTAACGATCACCAATTCCGCGAATTATTTTAAAACCGACCTAAAGACTAAAGCTGACTTTCAATCCGAAACAATATACGGAAATAGTACAGTCGCCCGTAACGGTTTAATTCACGTAGAAGGTTACCGGCTGCCATTTTCATATGATAAAAAAAACTAAGGCCTTTGCATCTACGTAATGAGATGATTTATACAGCGTCCAGTGGCACCTTCACTCACACTAGATGGGTGAAGAGACCACTCGGCGCTGCAGTGCCTGGGACATTGTTTTAGATGAAGTAGGCTTGCCCAGCACCTATACCATCCTGACAGCTTAGTCGACCTAGCCCACAGGAAAGACAGGTCAATACGTGTGGAGCCAACTGAGCCGCGGGTTTCCTCACGATGTTTTCCTTCACCGTTAGCGCTTTGTTTAATTTCAAAGTTACGTACATTTGTGAATTTGATATGATATAAAATACGTAATAGGCTACTTGACTCTCTTTTCAAGTATGTCTTAAATGGTAAATATCTCTTCCATTAGACCAAAAAAGATTTTTGTATATTTTTTGAGGACCTAAAAACAACTAAAATAAATATTTTAAAAGTTGGGTTTGCTAAACAGCCAAAAACGCGGTCCGCCATTTTTGTCTATGGTTTGAAGGCGTAAAGTCTGTAAACAAAGTTTGACATTCAACATAACCTAAAATCTGTGAGCAAGAGCATAGTGAAATAACAACAACGAAACCATGAATTCATCGAGTTTACATGCAAAATATAGCAATTATCATTATTGCATTGTTCGAGAATGCAAAAACACGTCAATAAAGACCCCCGGGAAGTTGTGGATTCGTCTACCCAGTGAAATAAACATGCAAAAAACTCGGCTCAAACTTGCCAAAAGAGACCCCGATTCTGTATCGAATCAAACTCGGATGTATTTATGATCACTTTGATGTAAGTCCTATAATAATAATTTATTCAATGTCCCCACAGAAACTCTGTTATTAGCAGGCCTTAGCCTGTAACGCAGTGGCGTATCGATGGCGTTCCAGCAGAAGGACAAAACAGGGATTTCCTCGTTCTTTCCCTTCAACCAGCGAACTAATCCTCTAGAATTAGAATCAGAATATTCTTTGCTGTACACACTACAGCCCGTCGACCCTTACAGACTTACAGAGTAGCACTCTACTCGGTTGCGTTACGGGAGACTTTACAACAAAAATGTACAGTCTGACGTGCTGTCGTGTGTACTACAAAAAGGACCAGCAGCATTAATAAATCATATTTGAAGCCGTCGACCAAGACCCCATTTTGGCATCATTGCGTTACAGTCTAAGGCCCCTGTAATAATACTTGGTTTGTTTTTTTTATGTTTATGTAATTAATTACCTACCAAATAATTAGGAACATACTAAAGCTCGTATGTTATTTACCTTTCAGGTATTACGTGGAATATAATGGGCAAAGTTAAACAGATTAAAATGAAGCCCAACTGCCTACCATCCTTTGACTGCCAGACTTCTCAAGAACAAATCTGTCGCATGGAAATATCAACATCATCATTTAATCCAGGTAATTGTTATCTACACTAATATTAGGTATAAAGAGGAAACGTTTGTAGTTTGTATGAGCTCTTCGCAAGTCGATTGTTAAAAATTATATTTTACCAACTAATTTATTTCCAGAGTTACTCAGCAAGGAGGATGCTGTGCCATCATGTTCCTCTTCTCTTAAGGACTTTCATGACAAGACAGTGGAAGTAGTACAGCATAATAGTCAATTCATGTCGAGAGAGTGATTAGAAGTGTTCGTGAGTTTTCAATTGATAAGCCACACTCAGTAGTTAATTTAAAATGTTAAATGTGTTAGGTTACTGTGTAATCACAGCCTGTGTTCTAATAAATCTGCAAGACTGTTATAAAATAAAACATCATGATATGAATAAACAATGGATTTTATGTTATGCATGACTAATTATACTACTATTTTACAAACTAACACTTTCGTACAATTTGGGATAAATATTTCTCTTTGTACGTATTTTGATAACATTATTCTAAAGTCTGTATAATGTGCTTTAGTATCTAACAATTTTGTATTTTTCGTTTTTTACATTCTTTAATGAAATTCTTAAATAAACAGTCTGGTACAGGATCTTCTTTTTCTTTGCACATTATTTTTAAAGTTGACCCAACCTGTGATTAATTGGATTTCTTACAGTAGCACTCTACAGAAGTACAAGCAGGCTCTTCGCTGCGACGATGCAACCACCGCAGGGCAATCTTCGCAGAGAGCACTCCTACCCTTTTCTTCCTCTTCATTACACAGTACAGATTTTACCATCTCATTTGAGCTGGACGTAACCAATGGCATCGTCGCCATACGTTTCCCTTGCAGATCTGTAAAAGAAATAAATCATTTGCAGCAGCACACAAACAAGCAGTCAAAGGTTAAGAGATAGTTTTGTACTACTTCCTACCAACTATTCCACCTTTTCATGTTTACCATTATATCGATACACCAAATACACTGTATTTACTTACATAATTTTAAGTCTTGACATTCCTCAGCTCGGCAGAGCACTTGCTCGGCAGACTTCTGGGTTCATGGCAAAAAACAATACCAACCGCCAATGAATCAATTCTTGGTAAATTGGTACTATCTGCTTTCACGAATCCAGCGTCCATGATTGCGCTTATCAATAAAATGCTAGGACAGTAACTGCAAAAGAACTAGAAAAGAACAGTTTTTGCAAAAACACTAAAATCAAATCAAATCACACACCCACACAGAGAGAGTCACGGGTCCCATTTTGTACGTCCCAGTTTTGCACGGCCCGATTTTGTACGGCCTGATTATACGAAGCCAAATGGTTCGTAAAGTTTTGTACAACCAGTTTTGTGGCCATAAAAAACCTTTAATCTAGTCCAATATTGTACGCCAGAGTTTTGCATAGCCACGTTTTGTATGGCCCGATTATTCGAAGCCAATATGGATTTTTCCAAGCATAAAAAATTACACGAATAACTGTCAAAATCAGTCTATTTGGATTCATAAAATCGGGCCGTACATACAATACATGGCTGTGCAAAACGGGCCTTGGATAATCAGCCCTTACCGATTATAATTATGTACAGCCTGATTTTACCAATCCATTTTCAGAACTGTCAATTGTCAAAATGGAACCTCGTTTACATTAATTAGTTACTTGTGAAGTCAGATCACACAGATTAGGAAACTTCATGCTTGTGTCACAGATTACAAAAATCTGTGGGTTGTGGTATTTACGTCGGAAACTTGGGAGATTTTTCGTAAATTTTCTGTCGAAAAGAATTCTCCAATGCTATCCTGCGTCTACACGCCGGCATTCATATGAACGAACCTACCTCATCTATGTAAGCCCAGGCGTGGAAGGTGCTATTGGCAGTTTGGTAGATGCCGTCGGTGGCTTGAAGTAAAAGCCTCATACTGAAGAGTCACCGGCTTAGTTCTCTGAAATGAGTTCCAACCAGGGGCCTTAGCCTATAACGCAAAGGCGTGTCGATGTGTCTCAGCAGAAGGACAATACTGGGGTTTCCTCGTTTTTCTCTTACGACCAGAAAACAGGCAAAACAGATGAGTCAAATAAGTTCCTTGTAAAAGGATATTTAATTATTGTATAGTTACTGCTGCCGCACTAAAATTTTCAGCGTCGTTGCTATTAAAACCATTCATTTTATTAATAATTAACTGAAGTTTATTTATCCAGACACTTTGTATAATGTAAATAAAAGAATGTTTTTTTTTCCGGGTGCATTCTGATCTTATACCATAAAAAAATAAAATTTGCACGGCACGATTTTACGAGTCCATGGCTTCGTATAATCAAGCCCTACAAAACGGGGCTCGAGTAATATCGGGCCGACAAAATCGGGACGTACAATATCGGCCCACCGCACGCACGACTGACAGACAGCTGACAGATGACAGATGTTTGTTTACAAACCAAAGCTGCTTTCAAGATGGCGGGTAGCGTTTTCGCCGTTCCGAACTAGAAGCGGAAAATAATTTTTTTTATTTGCAAATTTTGCAGCCATCCTGCATATTTACTTAGCAAAGTCAATATATTTCGGTTTCTTACGTGAAATACTACAGGAAATATTAATTTATTGCGTCAAATTCGATACGAGTCAAGTAGCCTATTCTGCATATAAAAACCAAAGTCTTGCAATTCCTAACCCGCCGCAAATATTTTTTTTGCTTTTTACTTTTTTACATGTTTGCGGCGGGTTACGAATTGCAAGACTTGCAGAATTACGCACTTTATGACTTATCAAAAGGGCAGCCGGTATTTTACGTGAATGAAACCGTTACGGGCGACTGTACTCAAAGGTTAATAACTGAGTTACATAATGGATTGTCGACTTCAGTTGCATCGAGGTTGAAAAATAATATTTAAATCGCCCGACCCCTTGCATATTCATGGACCAGATGTTATTTTCTGACGTCACGATGTTTCCTTTTACATCAAGTTCTGGGTGGGTGTGAGAGTATACAAGGTGTCGTTTTGTAAAGTAACACCCGTCTCAGGGGTGATTAAAATATAAAAATCTGTGAAAAACACCCAAAAATCATTAAATTGTGGCCAACTTACGAATAAATCCCGCAAAAGAAAAAAAACGGACTTTTTTGGCGGTGGCGGGATTTATTTGTAGGTTCTAGGATCTGGAATCTAGTCCTTCAGTCCTAAAAAAATGTTTAGCCTAGGGTTTCTCATCCAAAAAAACATATCATCCAAAAAGATGTTTTTTTTTTTTTCACTGGCGGCGCTAGTAAAATGCCGAAAACATTATAAGAGCTATGACAAAAGTCACGTATTTATAAGATTCCCATGTGCTGCACGTGTGTGGAAAGATTGCCAATTTTGGCACAAACTATTTCGATCTTTATACATGTGTCTGTATCAGATATTGATGATATGTTTGATTCTTCAAATTCTTATGACGATGTTCTAATTCGATTCAGTTATTTTTACTCGCGTGATGATAATAACAAGTTGCCAATAAAGAAAATGAAAGTTCGAATTAGGCATATTTAACCTTTGACCCATCGTTCAACTGTTCAATCCACAAGATACTTTTTCCAAAACTATCTAAAACGCAGCCTATCACCAAATGCCATTAAGATGAAATACGTCTCACAACTAGCGCCGCCAATGGAAAAAAAACATATCTTTCTTTTGGATACGTTTTTACCAAAAAACGCTCCTGCGATTTCTCAACGCGAGGCTTAACTATTTTTAGGACCTAAGGTTTGGATTCCAGATCCTAGAACTTAAGAATGCAATCGATTATCGCCAAAAGTGGCCACTTGCACACTTGCACTTGCACTTCCACACTGCACATCGCCAAAAGCGATGTGCAGTGCTTACAAAAATTTAAGTTGCAAAAGCGATCTCTCACAGACACCATTTGAATGTTTATTTTTATTTACATTGTAGCCTTTACATTTTTCACTAGCGGTGCACAGACAGGCGAGCCCATTGCAGACTGGCGATTGACGTGTTGACTGCAAGTCCTAAGCAACAAAAAAACTGGTCATATGCTGTGAAAATGTAACTGGCTACCTACTACAGTTTAAATGTCAACCAGATGGACGGACAGACAGCCGAATAAGGTCCCTTTTGGGTACCGAACCCTAAAAACCTATGACATCCCCCGAAACCCACTGTAATAAAGTATTTCTGCCCTCTCCAGGCAAGACGCTGCTTGCACAGACAATCGCACAGTGCCTTGACGTGCCATTCGCGATCTGTGACTGTACCACACTCACGCAGGCTGGCTATGTCGGTGAGGACATCGAGAGTGTCATCGCCAAACTGCTTCAAGACGCTAACTTCAAGTGAGTACATCTGTGACTGTACCACGGTACATCTGCAACTGTACCACGGTACATCTGTGACTGTACCACAGTACATCTGTGACTGTACCACGGTACACCTATGACTGTTCCACGGTACATCTGTGACTGTACTATGGTACATCTGTGACTGTACCACGGTACATTCACATAATAGTCTCTATGATGGTGTAGTAATACGGTCGTTTATCGTTTGCAGCGTGGAGCGCGCACAGACTGGCATAGTGTTCCTTGACGAAGTGGACAAGATTGGTGCCGTGCCCGGAATACATCAGCTGAGAGATGTGGGAGGTATGTATACAGGGTGTTAAAAGACCGCCAGCAGGAAACCAAGTATTTTCCTCATCGTAACGAACATTATTGCCCAAGGAACTATGCCTGGGAAATAACACCCTTCAAAGCTTATAAATAAGGCAAACTAGAACTATTTAAATTATGATTAAATTTGTATTTTCTAAGAAACACTATAAATTTTATAATACTGTGAGCTCATTAGAAGTGAGTCTCACTTTTTTGTACATTCAGTAGGTATAATCCGTGCGGGATCAGAATGGGATAATACCTTTTGGAACTGAACTGAAAATGACAGTTCTCGAGTAGCGTCATTAAAAAAATTGTTAGTTCTACGTTCTATCATATGGTTACGAAATGGAAAATACACAAAAATGTTTAATGGTTGTACTCTAAAAGGATAAAATGTTATTGCATTAATTGAATAAAACGTTATAAAACTCGAGCAGACACCCACGCACACAGAAAACACAAGCAAGTTTCGACGCGAGTTTGCCACAGACAACTAGAGTTTGCCGAAATGCTGACGCTACAGCTGACAGGCGGACCGCGAGCGTCTCAGTTCCAAAAGGTATTATCCCATTCTGATTCCGCACGGATTATAACTAACTGTCAGTAGCAACTGTCAATCCATGGACTCGGTTTTTAAATTCGAGTTTAAGAAAACACCCAACCTACTGTTACAGGCGAGGGCGTCCAGCAAGGCATGCTCAAGATGCTGGAGGGTGCCGTGGTGTCTGTGCCGGAGCGGAACTCCCGCAAGCTGCGCGGTGACGCGGTACAAGTGGACACCACCAACATACTGTTTGTGGCTAGCGGCGCCTACAACGGACTGGACCGGTAATTACTACTACTACATAACAAGGCATGCTCAAGATGCTAGAATGTCTCTTTAGCGGTATGAGCAGCAAGGCATGCTCAAGATGCTAGAATGTCTCTTTAGCGGTATGAGCAGCAAGGCATGCTCAAGATGCTAGAATGTCTCTTTAGCGGTATGAGCAGCAAGGCATGCTCAAGATGCTAGAATGTCTCTTTAGCGGTATGAGCAGCAAGGCATGCTCAAGATGCTAGAATGTCTCTTTAGCGGTATGAGCAGCAAGGCATGCTCCAGATGCTAGAATGTCTCTTTAGCGGTATGAGCAGCAAGGCATGCTCAAGATGCTAGAATGTCTCTTTAGCGGTATGAGCAGCAAGGCATGCTCAAGATGCTAGAATGTCTCTTTAGCGGTATGAGCAGCAAGGCATGCTCCAGATGCTAGAATGTCTCTTTAGCGGTATGAGCAGCAAGGCATGCTCAAGATGCTAGAATGTCTCTTTAGCGGTATGAGCAGCAAGGCATGCTCAAGATGCTAGAATGTCTCTTTAGCGGTATGAACAGCAAGGCATGCTCAAGATGCTAGAATGTCTCTTTAGCGGTATGAGCAGCAAGGCATGCTCAATATGCTAGAATGTCTCTTTAGCGGTATGAGCAGCAAGGCATGCTCAAGATGCTAGAATGTCTCTTTAGCGGTATGAGCAGCAAGGCATGCTCAAGATGCTAGAATGTCTCTTTAGCGGTATGAGCAGCAATGCATGCTCAAGATGCTAGAATGTCTCTTTAGCGGTATGAGCAGCAAGGCATGCTCAAGATGCTAGAATGTCTCTTTAGCGGTATGAGCAGCAAGGCATGCTCAAGATGCTAGAATGTCTCTTTAACGATATGAGCAGCAATGCATGCTCAAGATGCTAGAATGTCTCTTTAGCGGTATGAGCAGCAAGGCATGCTCAAGATGCTAGAATGTCTCTTTAGCGGTATGAGCAGCAAGGCATGCTCAAGATGCTAGAATGTCTCTTTAGCGGTATGAGCAGCAAGGCATGCTCAAGATGCTAGAATGTCTCTTTAACGATATGAGCAGCAATGCATGCTCAAGATGCTAGAATGTCTCTTTAGCGGTATGAGCAGCAAGGCATGCTCAAGATGCTAGAATGTCTCTTTAGTGGTATGAGCAGCAAGGCATGCTCAAGATGCTAGAAGGTGCCGTGGTGTCTGTGCCGGAGCGTAACTCCCGCAAGCTGCGCGGTGACGCGGTACAAGTGGACACCACCAACATACTGTTTGTGGCTAGCGGCGCCTACAACGGACTGGACCGGTAAGTTAGTTAAGGCTGGAAGATAGCAGCGTGACGTGAAATTCAAAATTTTCCCAGTTTTTTACATTTTGTAGCTAAACTGAGCTATTTTTGTTCAGCGATTTTTCGTTTGCGGCAATAAAACAGTATTCTTTTCATTATTGTAAACAACAGAACAACAATAATTCAGCCGATTATGTGTTCTGGTCTACGACAAGTTTTTTGGGCAGTGCCACTGCTTCGTAAACCAGAACACATAATCGGCTGAATTATTGTTGTTCCGTTGTTAACAATAATGAAAAGAATACTGTTTTATTGCCGCAAACGAAAAATCGTTGAACAAAATTAGCTCAGTTTAGCTACAAAATGTAAAAATAATGAATATTACAATAATGGCCCGATTAAAAAAATGTGTAAGGCACACCCTGTGCCAAAAAGCCTATTACAGAATAGATGATTATCTAAATGACAAAGAAGTCTGGCACTAAACCTGTTCAGCGCACGATCACCACACTTACCAATGTGTTATTTTTTAAGTTCCTACCTGCATTACAAAATGTATAATTTTTTTAAGCACGAGATCCTTGGAGTTTCTTTACCATGCTTCTTCTCCAAGAACGATCAGAGCTAGTGAAGCTGGAGAAAAAAAAGTAGCTAGATACTTAGTATTAGATAGTAATAAGTATCTGATTTATATACATTTTTTACTTTAGATAATATTTTGACGTTCATGTAAATAATTTATTTATGGCATATTGAATAAAACATTTGAATCTGAATCTAATGAATTTTGCGTGGCAGACAGAAGGCGATTGTATGCGCAGACACCTTTTTCGTCGAGCGCTCATAACTCGTGACGCTACCTATACTACATACTATCTTTGACAATGGTCCTTTGAATTGTTACCCTAATCCTATTCCTACTCTCCAGGCTAGTCCAGCGACGCAACAACGAGAAGTACCTCGGCTTCGGCGCGTGGGACTCGCGCTCCGGCCGCCGCGCCGCCGAGCAGGCCGCCGCCGCCGACGCGTCGCCCAGCGACTCCGCCGCCGCCGAGAATGACGAACGGGACGGCTGGCTCAGGAAGGTGCAGGCCAGGGACCTCATCGACTTTGGGATGATACCGGTGAGTCACTAGACAGACTACCTTGGCAGCAACAGCGGCCCAAAACTTGCAAGTCTACTAGACAACCTTGGCAGCAACAGCGACCCAAAACGCTCAGGGCCACTGTTATGCTCCAGCTTCTAACCATTGGTAAGTTTGACCATGGTTCCAGACGAGAAATTTCCCAATCACCCGTTCCTACTATAATCCGCTCTCCCTTTTGATTATAGCCGCAAAGACAGTCATACTTTAGACAGATAGACAGTAGTTAGCAAGCCGCCGCCGCCGACGCGTCGCCTTCTGACTCCGCCGCCGCCGAGAATGACGAACGGGATGGTTGGTTGAGGAAGGTGCAGGCCAGGGATCTGATCGACTTTAGGATGATACCGGTGAGAAACTAGACAAACAACATACAGCTGAAATTGTGACGGGGAAAGAAGCCGCGTGGCACAGGCTTTCAGTCCCGCACAAAAGAGGCGTTCGAGCAAGTGGATATACTGGTTTCAAGGCCACAGGTAACCGCTACATACTCTAGACAACAACACCACTTGGCTGCGAGTCATCGCTAGCTGCAGCAAAGTTTCTGACGTAGCTGGGTCTCTGTCTGAGCTTATAAGGCTTAAGATGGATCATGGGTCCCTAGCCAGACATATCCCTTTATAGTTGAGGAGCATGTCACTCGTTCCTGCTAGAGTATCCACTCACAGTACTTCAAGAAGTCTAGATTGTTCTATCTACCTCGGCTTCGGCGTGTGGGACTCGCGCTCCGGCCGCCGCGCCGCCGAGCAGGCCGCCGCCGCCGACGCGTCGCCTTCTGACTCCGCCGCCGCCGAGAATGACGAACGGGACGGCTGGCTCAGGAAGGTGCAGGCCAGGGATCTGATCGACTTTGGGATGATACCGGTAAGAAACTAGACAAACAACATACAGCAGAAATTGCGACGCAAAAGAATTGTGACGGGGAAAGAGGCCGCGTGGCACAGGCTTTCAGTCCCGCACAAAAGAGGCGTTCGAGCAAGTGGATATACTGGTTTCAAGGCCACAGGTAACCGCTACATACTCTAGACAACAACACCACTTGGCTGCGAGTCATCGCTAGCTGCAGCAAAGTTTCTGAGGTAGCCGAGTCTCTGTCTGAGCTAATACAGCTTCCAACCACCAGTAAGATAGTTCCCTAGCCAGAAATATCCCTTTATAGTTAAAGAGCATGACCGATCACCCGTTCCTACCATAGTCTGCTCTCCCTGTTGGTTATAGCCGCAAAGACAGTCATACTTTAGACAGATAGACAGTAGTTAGCAGGCCGCCGCCGCCGACGCGTCGCCTTCTGACTCCGCCGCCGCCGAGAATGACGAACGGGATGGTTGGTTGAGGAAGGTGCAGGCCAGGGATCTGATCGACTTTGGGATGATACCGGTGAGTCACTAGACAGACTACCTTGGCAGCAACAGCCCAAAACGCGCCTGGCTATTAATATGACGGGGAAAGAGGCATGGTGCATAACAATCGCTCGAGCAAACGGATATACAGGGCGTCCCACGGCTATGCCACATGGAGGGAAAGTACCTTAAATATTGTAGATGGAACATTTTACTGAAAGAAGACATTATTTTAATTTTAAAAACAATTTAAACTGCATTCATAGATATTAAAATAATTACATGGTTGAACTGGAAATCGAACCCGTTACATGAGAAAAATAATTACCCTGTAGTTTTATCATACCGATCGAAAGGCTTCATTATAAGGATTATTTTTTGCTAAATAACATAGTGTCAGAAATAAAAGGAAGACCATGAATTTTAACATTTTTAATACAACATTAATCAATTTATCAATGAAAATCACAGTAACAAAAGAATAAAAGTATGAAAATGAAACACATTTTTGAATTATTTCTTTATAATCAGCCAGCCGCGTTGCGATGGACAAATTTTACGCGTCTTTCGGCTCAGGATACGGCTCGATTTGTTGCATACTACCAGGTAAATGTTAAAATTCATGGTCTTCCTTTTATTTCTGACACTATGTTATTTAGCAAAAAATAATAGTTATCATGAAGCCTTTCGATCGGTATGATAAAACTACAGGGTAATAATTTTTCTCATTATAACGGGTTCGATTCCCGGTTCAACCATGTAATTATTTTAATATCTATGAATGCAGTTTAAATTGTTTTTAAAATTAAAATAATGTCTTCTTTCAGTAAAATGTTCCATCTACAATATTTAAGGTACTTCCCCTCCATGTGGCATAGCCGTGGGACGCCCTGTATATCGGATATATATCGGATATATAGGCATATATATCGGATATATAGGCATATATATCGGATATATAGGCATATATATCGGATATATATCAAACGGATATATATCGGAGAAACATCAGTAAGTTTTTCATAGTAGTGTAGCGACCTCTATTGGGCGCACAAGAAACTGCTCCATACTGTAGGTAACAATGCTACCTCGCTGCGAATCCTGCATCGCGCCAGCAAAGATTCTAACCTAGCCGAGTCTCCAGCTTCCAACCATGGTAAGTTTGACCATGGTTCCCTGACGAGAAATTTCCCTTTATAGTTGAAGGGCATCACCGATCACCCGTTCCTACTATAGTCTGCTCTGTTGGTTATAGCCTCAAAGACAGTCATATTACAGACAGATAGACAATACACCTATCCCTCACTCCCTCAACTCGATACATGTGTACTAATGCGCTCTCTCTCTCTCTCCTGCAGGAGTTTGTGGGTCGTTTCCCGGTGCTGGTGCCCTTCCACAGTCTGAACCAGGAGCTGCTTGTGCGGATACTGACTGAGCCCAAGAACGCGATGGTATGTTTGCACTATCACGCCCGGTTTCTGAATTGATAATTTAACTAAAGTCTAATTCGGAAGGCAAAGTTTTTTGTTCGAAAGTCCGTTATTGGCTTAATCTTATCTTTAGACAATATTGAGAAACTAATTTCAATATTTTTTATTTTGGTTCAGTAGTTTGGATTTTACAACGTTTCAAAGATACGGTTTTATGACCTTCACGCGACGGTCTGCATACTGTTGGCGGTCATAGGAACAAAACATTTTAGCGCATAAAAACAAAACTACTGGACCAAAATAAAAAATATTTAAATTAGTTTCTCAATATTGTCTGAAGATAAGTCTAAGCCAATAACGGACTTTCGAACAAAAAACTTTGCGTACCCAATTCTTCATTCAAGATAGTACACTGACGTTTACGGTGTGACCAGTCTCTGGTGAAAATTAAATAGTGTGGTGACAAAAAGTTTGACATGAATCGAATTGCGTAATCGATATAATCGATTTATAGGCCGATTGATGAAAAGCTTATTATATGAAATTAACTAAAAACTTATTAATTAGTAATGAGAAAGTGTGTTTTGGTCCACTTTTTTGAGGAGTGTTAAATGCGTTAAAAATTGTATTTTTTAAATGATCTATGGAAATATTGCGTTTCGAACGTTTTTTTTCCATCCGGAATTCCTGACGCACGGGCTACCATGCGGAATTTCGTATTTCGCTTTTTTTTGTGACTGAGCTGAATCGCACAACGAGTGGAATGCATCACTATTACAATAAATATGGCAACATTATTTTGCAAAGTTACAGTTAGCATCTGTCAGTTTACTATCCTGAATAAAGAATTAGACTTTAGTGGTTCGCCACGAACTATGAACTCGCGACCCCTTATCTCAGCAACCCCTCGACCGATTTGGCTCATATTCGAACTTAAAAATTCTCTTTGCCTCATTTACCTGCCTACAGCCGATTCACAGCAGCAGGGGCTAGTTCCAGAACTATTCAGACGTCCAAATGCACTTCGTTTCACTTAAAAGACGCCATAATTATATCTCACAACTAGCGCCGCCAATGGAAAAAAATCATACCTCTTTTTTGGATGCGTTTTTAGCAAAAAACACACCTGCGATTTCTCAACGGGAGGCTTAACTATTTTTATTTAGGACCTAAGGTTTGGATTCCAGGATTGGGTTTCCTAAGGATTGGGTGGCCACTTTTGGCGAGAATCGATTGCATTCTTAAGTTCTAGGATCTGGAATCCAAACCTTAGGTCCTAAAAATAGTTAAGCCCCGCGTTGAGAAATCGCAGGAGCGTTTTTTGCTAAAAAGCATCCAAAAAAAAGATATGATTTTGTTTTCATTGGCGGCGCTAGTTGTGAGACGTATTTCATCTTAACAATTAAATTTCCAGGTGTCACAGTACAAGCTTCTGTTCGCGATGGACAAATGTGACCTGTCGTTCAGTGACGAGGCGCTGCGGGCGGTGGCCGGTATGGCGATGGAACGGAAGACTGGCGCCAGGGGACTGCGTGCTATCATGGTCAGTTTGACACCCTGTAGTTTAGAAGTCGCGACCCGATATCCCGGCAACCCTTCGACCGATAAGGCTCATGTTCGAACATAAAAATTCTCTTTGACTACTTACCTGCCTACCAAATTTCATGACGATCCGACTAAATTTAGTCAAGTTATCGTCGAACGAACATTCATACATACAAACATACTCGTAAAACTAAAGTCTTTGCATCAATGTAATGAGATGATTTATACAGCGTCCAGTGGTACCTTCACTCACACTAAATGGGTAAAGAGACCACTCGGCGCTGCAGTGCCTGGGATATTGTTTTAGATGGAGTAGGCTTGCCCAGCACCAATACCATCCTGACAGCTTATTCGGCCTAGCCGCTAGTCCACAGGAAAGACAAGTCAATACGTGTGGAGCCAACTAAGCCGCGGGTTTCCTCACGATGTTTTTCCTTCACCGTGGTGACCGCGAGTGGTGTTGCTACTACAGTTTCACAAATGTACGTAGCTTTGAAATTAAACAAAGTGATAGATACATGCCGGCACTGGGAATCGAACCTGGGACCTCTTGCTTCAGATTCCAATGTTCTTGCCCCTAGGGCACCACTGGTTACAACCATACAAACGTGAAACATACATACATACATACAATTTTTGTTACTGTTTTTTGTAAAATTTTTGGATAAATAAATAATAAAAAAAAAAAAAAAAACCAGCGCCGGATTGTTCCAGTAGACTCGGAGAACTTTCGCTTCGCTCGCTCGTCCAACAATAATCTTTGTTCCCAGTAGGTCACACCACCTTATATTACACTGTTGCATACTGGGACTTTTTTCCCATTATGTCACACTGTAACATGCTGGGAACATTAAAAAAAACTGGAGTCCTAACCAAACCGCCCTCCCCCTCCACAGGAGACCCTGCTCCTCGAAGTCATGTTCGAGATCCCCGGCAGCGACATCAGCTCCGTCCACATACACGAGGGTTGTGTTTCGCGCTCCGAGCCACCCACCGTGGAGCGGCGCGACGCGGAGTGCGCGCCCGAACGCGCCGCCAGCCGCGACCGCTGGCCCTCTGTGCGTCTGCACAACTGTACGTAGTTACTGTAGTCTAGAATAGCTTTGGGTGAAGAGAGGCGGGGCTAATTGTGCGTATATAGTAACTTAGATGACTATGTGTAAGTTAGATGACTATCCGCCCACCGTGGAGCGGCGCGACGCGGAGTGCGCGCCCGAACGCGCCGCCAGCCGCGACCGCTGGCCCTCTGTGCGTCTGCACAACTGTACGTAGTTACTGTAGTCTAGAACAGCTTTGGATGAAGAGAGGCGGGGCTAATTGTGCGTATATAGTAACTTAGATGACTATATACCCAAGGGAACGAGATAGTTGTGTGTGAAGAAGTCTTGGGCACCTTCACAACTCTACATAGTTTTTATATCGATTTAACGGTTTCACGTGTAGTGCTTAAAAGTTATCCTAAAAGTTGAAGCTCTACATAGTTACTGTAGATAGATACACAGCTTTGAATGAAGAGAGATGGGGCGAATTGTGCGTATATAGTAACTTAGATTGTGCGTATATAGTAACTTAGATTGTGCGTATATAGTAACTTAGATTGTGCGTATATAGTAACTTAGATTGTGAGCATATAGTGTTTAGATTGTGCGTAGATAGTAACTTAGATTGTGCGTATATAGTATCTTAGATTGTGCGTATATAGTAACTTAGATTGTGCGTATATAGTAACTTAGATTGTGCGTATATAGTAACTTAGATTGTGCGTATGTAGTAACTTAGATTGTGCGTATATAGTAACTTAGATTGCGCGTATATAGTATCTTAGATTGTGCGTATACAGTAACTTAGATTGTGCGTATATAGTAACTTAGATTGCGCGTATATAGTATCTTAGATTGTGCGTATACAGTAACTTAGATTGTGCGTATATAGTAACATAGATTGTGATATAGTAACTTAGATTGTGCGTATATAGTAACTAAGATTGTGCGTATATAGTAACTTATATTGTGCGTATATAGTAACTTAGATGGCTATATGTAGCCAAGATCCCAGTAGTCAAGATTGTAGATAGATACACAGCTTTGGGAAACGAGAGATGGGGCGAATTGTGCGTATATAGGAACTTAGATGGCTATATGTAACTTAGATGACTATGTGTAAGTTAGATGACTATCCGCCCACTGTGGAGCGACGTGACGCGGAGTGCGCGCCCGAACGCGCCGCCAGCCGCGACCGCTGGCCCTCTGTGCGTCTGCACAACTGTACGTAGTTACTATAGATAGATAAACGGCTGTGGATAAAGAGAGATGGGACGAATTGTGCGTATATGTATAGTAGCGTAGAATGACTGTGTAACCAAGGGAACGAGATAGATTTTCCCAATCGTCAAGTCTGGGGATCATTCACAAATTCACAACTGTACATAGTTACTGTAGATAGATAGATACACAGCTTTGGAAGAAGAGAAATGGGACAAATTTTGCGTTTACAGGGTGGATTTTTGAGACGTGGCAGTAAGGGCAGGTACCATAACCGTTATAGTTACAGCAAAACATTCTTAGGAGACCTTCCATAACTTTTTGAGATATTATGAACTGCATTCATAGATTTTGGAAAAAAATTACAGTCAGCGAAAAATATGGTAAAATACCGAGAAAGTTTTTGTCGAATTCTGTCATTTTTAGCACTCGAACCTCAGTTGTCTCCTTAGAGTCTTTTAATCCCTACAAGAAACAAGACCGATTAGATTTTTTAAAAGTAGTCAAGCAATATGCGTATTACAAGTAGAATCGTGTAGTTTTTCCGGCACTAAAGGGTGTTGAAAAGTGATTTATTTAAATTAAATCGATAAATTTTGCGTATCGATATTTAGCGAGCGAAAAAAATTTCAGCTGTTCCATACATTTGGTGCAGTACAGAGTCTACCTTATGTATGGAACAGCTGATATTTTTTTTCGTTCCATTATTTTTGCCACCTAGTTTGTAATAACAAGTTGTTTGTAATAACCAGTAGGCAGTCTACCTAAAGTTCCGCTAACAAATTCAATTGCACCCTGTAGTTCTTTTTAGTATTTCAACAACAGTTTCCTGATCCTGATTTGTTCCATTTTGGTCTCTATTCCAGTACAACGCCGACAATGAGTTCATATATTACGGGAGCACACAAAACGGGTGTACGTTTCACTGACTGGTTGTATGTTATTGTGTTTGTACCTAAATAAAAGCTTGTACCTAACGTAACTATTTATCATGGCACTTATGTAGATTTCCTTATATAGGTGCTGGGCAAACCTACTCCATCTAAAACAATGTCCCAGGCACTACAGCGCCGAGTGGTCTCTTCAACAATCTAGTGTGAATGAAGCTGCCACTGGACGCTGTATAAACTAGTGGTTCGCTCCGAACGACGAACTCGCGACCCCATATCTCAGCAACCCCTCAACCGATTTGGCTCATGTTCGAACTTAAAAATTCTCTTTGCCTCATTTATCCACCTACCAAATTTCATGACGATCCGACTAAATTTACTCAAGTTATCGTCGAACGAACATTCATACATACAAACATACAAACATACAAACATACATACATACATACATACAAACGCCGGATTGTTCAAGTAGACTCGGAGAACTTCGCTCGCTTCGCTCGCTCGTTCAATCATCTCATTACGTATGCAAAGGCCTTAGTTTTTTTTACCCGACTACGCGAAGCAAAAAGGAGGGTTATGATTTTAGCAGCGTATGTATGTATGTATGTATGTATGTATGTATGTATGTATGTATGTATGTATGTATGTATGTATGTATGTATGTATGTATGTATGTATGTTTGTGTGTTCATCTGTTCCCTCGCAGAGCCTAAACTACTCGGCCGATTTCATCAAATGAGGTGTCGTTGGATTCGTCTTAATCACCCAGGTAACATAGGATGGTTTAATTTTGAAAAAAACCAAGATGGCGGCTGTGCTGCGCCCTAAAGAGGTGGACCTAAAAATAAAAATTATCGGATACCATCGTCATGGGTATCAAATGAAAGGGCTTTAAAAGACCTTTCCAAAAATGTATAACACATGTAGCGTCAACATAACAAATAGAACAAAAAATTGCAAAATATGTTTTTTTTTGCCCTTCTTGGTTCTATTCTGG
The DNA here is from genome assembly GCA_949319315.1 of Zelleria hepariella. Lineage (NCBI taxonomy): Eukaryota > Metazoa > Arthropoda > Insecta > Lepidoptera > Yponomeutidae > Zelleria > Zelleria hepariella. The sequence continues at coordinate 897,084 of OX439393.1, read as the reverse complement.
GTGATCGTCCAAAATGACTTACTAAAAAGCTCAAAAAAAAATAGAAGTTAAAAACTAAAACCCGACTACTAAAAGGCTTAAAACAAGACCTGTTTATCCTTAAAATAGACTCATAGATAATTAATCGTAGTCGGAGGACACCACATTCGCATTTGATAAACCGATGGCCTCCGACTACGATTAATTATCTATGAGTCTATTTTAAGGATAAACAGGTCTTGTTTTAAGCCTTTTAGTAGTCGGGTTTTAGTTTTTAACTTCTATTTTTTTAAGTAGATTTTGTTCACGACTACGCTAAAATATGGACCGTAATTTTCTAACTTCAACATAATACGATTTGAGACTATTAGTTGTTGGATTTAATTGGTACACACGCCTTTACCCTGACTCTCCTTTATTGTATCTGTTGGTTGGGGCCGTGTTACCTACCACACTACAATAAAATCACGATCCTTTTCGATTTGACATTTGAAAGATGTTAAAAGATGTCGGGGGTGGAGATGTCCTAACATACCAAAAATGTTTGATCTAGTGCATTATCCAGGCAGGAAATCGAGAATCGGTTGTATGGAGAAAACACTACTGTGATATCCTCTTCAGCGCTATGTCTGAAGTTTTTTTTTGCAAATTCGTTTCCTTCATTTGTCTGGCGTTATCAATGACATTCCAATACAAATGGACAAACTGTTCCGTACAATAACCAAGTCGAAACATGGCACACGCTAATTTCACCCTATTATGCTTCGACTGACTTTTTGTTTCTACATTGCTGCTGACACTTCAAGCCCTCAAAATGTATTGTGTCACTAAGCGGAAATGTAAATCAATCACGCAGTTTGAAGCTACGTAAGTTGATTTTTGAAGTTTATTGGAATAAATAGCAGTGGAGTAGCAATAGCCTATTTTAGTTTAAGGTTATGGGGAAAAAAATCTGTTCCATGTTGCGGATATTATTTTATATTCAAAACTATGAAAAATAGGCAGGTAAGTATAATTTGTAAATAGCTTCTTTCCTGAAAAAGTTGTTGAAAATTACATTTATTGGTTGACACCCTAAATTTAATTTTCAACAACTTTTCAAATAGCTCGATAGCTTCTAAGAAAATAATAACAGCGACGTTTAAAAAACCAGGTGATACAAATCTACTTATTTATCCAGCCCATAAATAAAGCCCACTGCTGGGCATAGGCCTCTTCCTTTTCACGCCAATCCCCTGGGTCTAATGCCAATCTCGTCCTTTGTCCTCCCGCTGTTTTGACATTGTCATCGAGCTTTCGGTCTACACACCGACCCTCGACCCATTCTAGGCCACCATTTCGTGACGCCCTAGTCCACCATTGGTACTCCCGCTTAGCCAGATATCTTCGACTTTGGTCTTCTGCCGAATGAAGAGGGTGAAGTATTCGTGTATCAGTGTGGCGGGGCCTGGGGCCTGAGTCTGTAACGCAACGGTGCCAAAAAAAAGCTCCCAGTTGACAGCATCAATTACGATTTATTCATGCTGTGTCGGTCCTTTTTTTGTTGTTGTAAGTTCAGGAAATATTATTCTGATTCAAATTCTAGAGGATTAGTTCGCTGGTTGTAGGAGAAAAACGAGGAAACCCCTGTTTTGTCTTTCTACTTATACTGGGACGCCATCGACACGCCATTGTGTTACAGACTTAAGCCCCTGGTAGTTATATTATTTCAAATAAAGCATATCCCATCATCTTACTCAGTAAACTGGCAGGTTGAACTGTCATGTTAGTGAAAATGCCTGCCCCTTTTCAACTGACTAAGGATATTTTTCTATTAAATCACGGTTTTACTCACTAGTAATTTGTCGGTGTAGCCGACTAGTTTCGATTACTAGTGAGTAAAACCGTGATTTAATAGAAAAATGTGCAGTGCTCACGAAAGTTTATGACTAAGGATAGAGCAAGAACTGTGCGAAAAATTTTAGTCCTTAGAATTTTTACTTTACAAAAGGAGTCTCCATTGTTTTCTTTTCTGACTATATTCTTGAAGCATCATTTTGTCTATCTCTTTCTGACCCGCGGGAAAGAAAGAAACAGGAACTTTTTTTTATAATCAATGGTTTTTATTGAAAATTTAATCGTTTTCTTTTAATATTTGTACCTTTTCTCCTGTTATCATATGTAAATAATATTAATTAACCGATGGTAGGTCACACCATATTTATTTTGCATCGTCAAGGTTTTATTTCGGCACTTTTTTGGACCACATTTTGGCATGTTGTCAGCTGCGTAGTCATCAAACGTCTAATGAAAATATTGTGCTTACACTGAATTTAAGCACAATTTTGCAGTTACCTTTTTCGAGCGCCTATGAGTTGTCCATTTGTATTAGAATGTCATTGGGCGTTACACATCCTATTCGTTCCGCTAGCCATTGTGAAAACTTAGACTCATCATAAAGTCTTGACCACAAAACCCTTTGACATAGTATGCGATAGATGTTGAAGTTAGAGAATCAAGCCCCTGATATAAGTACTTTACTTTGTACCTATTGGTCTATGACCCATAATTACACGTGTTAATGTATCGTAGTAATTTGGTAAAAACTAGTTGATTAATTAACTCGTAATGTGTGATTTAGTTCGGTTTCGATTTGTCATTCCACTGTTGTGTTCCTGACTTCCTGTATAAAGTAGGTATTTAGAATTGTGTGCTTTTCATGAAAATATCTACTGGAAAAGTGGCAAAAATGTGTGATATTCCAATGCTTTGCGCAATCTTTGGCGCTGACGCAAAGTTCTTAGCCAAACGCAAGGAAATAAAAGCAAAATGGCGGGTCAGTTGACCAATCGGAGATCTAAGCCTGAGCCTGTAACATAATGGCGTATCAATGGCGTCCCAGGTAGAAGGACAAAACCTGGATTTTTTCGTTGCTCTCCTACAACCAGCGAACTAATCCTCTAGAATTACACTCATAATATTCTTTGCTGTACTACAAAAACATTTAAGGGACCGACACTGGACCGACGGAATTAATAAATCGTAATTGAAACTGTCAACCGGGAGCCCATTTTGGCACCATTGCGTTACAGGCTAAGGGCCCAGCAATGGTGCCGCTTTCTTCCTTTTCATTCGTTAATTTTACGATTGCCCTTTTAATGAGTTGTGTGTTATCTTTGTCAACAGAGTGTGGCGATGTCATCCGAGGATCCATCTGTCAGTCAGTTCGCGCAGTGAGCGGTATGTATGTAGTTTGTATGGTGGTGACACATACAAGCGGGCGCAAGCAACTATAGACCCTCCGCGCTCGACACACGACTCAAATTTCAGTCACTTTCGGTTAAAAGATACAAGAAATTTGATACAATTATTGAGAAAAAAATACAATAAAAAGCTTTTTCATGTTTGTTTTGTGCTACAATTGTTATTTTTACTCCGTTATGTAGTTTTTAGCGTTGTAGCTCCAAAGTGATTCCTATTGCCGAGGTGTTTGAGACCATTTTAGTTTATACCATGCAATACAAGTACATCTAAACACGATTGAGATTACTATTGCATTTTTGAAACGCTGTAATAGATAACTGCCCCGTGGCGAAATATAAACCGGATCAAATCAAATTTTGCAATACCTGCAGAATATTTTCATCTTTGAAATGGCAAATTGCAGACTATAATAAAAATTCTCAACAATTTTTTTAACAACATGTTCGCTTTACGCTTTACAAATAGAAAACCGGTATAAATTAAATAAACTAGACCACAAATGACATACAATTAAAAACAAAGGCCGGTTTTTGTCGCTCGCCACTGCATAAAACACATAGCATTTGTTAGTGTTATATTGAGTGTAGACTGCCTTCTTGTAGTAAAGAAGAAACTCACAATTTGATATCAATGGACCAATGAGGTTGATTCTATCTGACCGAACCAGCTCAAGGTGAAAATAAGGGTTTCTGTTGCTCTGTTATTGACCAGGGAACCCTAAAGTGAAAGAGAATGTTGTCAATGACTATACTAATTTAGTAGTTCCTTTAAAATATAAATTATATTATGTGATTTGTTTTTGGCAAATAGAAAAAAAGCGAAATGTGTTTTTGTTAACCACCATGCGGCACGACTCCATTCATTTGTGATGTAAATTATTGTAAATATTATTAAATGAATAGCGCGAGAAATATTTTTAAGAATTAAGGTTTCGTAAAATATTAATACTTAGATTTTATTTCTTATTTTTGTTCTCTTTAAATACATTGTCGCAACTAAGTTGTAAGTACGAAAAGTTCCACGAGATATAAATATCAAAATACTTTGTTACTACGAACGTTTCGGTTGGATACCATTAAACAAAAGTGATGTTTTGAATTTGTTATTTTATTATTAAAATATTAATACTAGTTTTTTTTCTTTTTACTTAAATAGACAGGCTGTGGTCTGATTGCGCTAAATATAATTTAATATTAAAACAATTTATATTTGAAATTACAAAATAGTAGGTAACTAATTCATGGAATCATACTACAGCTTAAAAATAGTTAAGCCAATTTTCAGTTGAAATATAATGAAAACCAAACGCTCTTGTGTTTTAATTAAAACAAGTTTTTATAACACTTTTTATTACACTACATAATTCCGTTTCAAACTTACATCTTTGTAACGTTGAGTCCTCATGATGTCCACTATAATTTCAACCATTTGATACACCTCTTCATACGTTGTATAAAGAGCCATGGGAGATAATCTTAGCACATTGGGATCGCGATAATCTGGCACTACGCCGCACTCTTTTAATACTATGCTTATCCTATAGGCTTCTGGATGTTCCACGCATACGTGACCGCCTCTTTTGCTGTCTTCTCGAGAATTCCCGATCGAAAACCCGTAATCGGCCAGTCGCTCGTCGATCAAGAACATTAAATACGCGGTGATTTTCAAAGATTTACTCCTCATCGTGTGGATTCCTGCCTCGTTAACCATCTTCAAGGCTCCTTCCAACGCAGCCATGGATAGTAGGGAAGGGCTTCCGATCTGCCAACCACTGGCGTCCTGTTGGTGCTCAAACTCTTGCCGTAACAAGAATTGGGTCTCAATTTTATTTCCGTACCAGCCAGCCAGTCCTGGAAGCTCTTTGAAGTTTCTCCTGTTGATATACAGCCCGGCCGTCGACCCCGGTCCTCCGTTCAAGTATTTGTAAGTGCACCACACAGCGAAGTCTATATCCAAGGATTTCAAGTCCATTGGTATAGCTCCGATGGCGTGACTCAAGTCCCATCCGATGCGGATGCCGCGCTCTTTCGCCACGCGGCTTATCTTCGTCATATCGAACACTTGCGCCGTTCTGTAGAACACGGTGGGGAGTAGGACGAGTGTGACGTCATCTGTCATGGCGTCGATGACGTCTTTCTCGCTCAGCCATTTGCCGTCGCGGCTCTTGACGACTTTGACGGCGTCCGCTGGCTCTAAGCCCTTGAGTCTTACTTGGCTATCGATGGCGTAACGGTCGGTTGGGAAGTTCAAATCGTCAACCAAAATTTTGTACCGTTTGTTGTCGGGCTTGTAGAAAGTGCTCACGGCTTGGTGTATGTTCGAGGTTGTGCTACCGAGCACCACGACTTCGTCCGAGTCCACGCCCATCAGTGGCGCCATCTTTGCCGCCAAATATTTGGAGTATAAATAGTACTTGCAGTTGTCTGCCGTCCATATTCTCACGCCGTCTTCTCTCCACCGTCGCATGATGTTGAGTACTGCTTCCTCTGCGTCCTTCGAGAGAAGACCAAGGGAGTTACCGCACATGTAGATCAATCCTTTTTGGATGTAGAAGCGTTGCCGGAAATGGCCTAAAGGGTCGATGTTGTCCAAAGATTTTGGGAACTCCGGCCCCACTTCAAAACGTTGCTTTACCATTGTGTAGTGTTTTCTTCGTCTTTGGAGAAGTTGTGAGTACTGTTTGCCAGTGATTGGCTGTTTATTAGTAACGTGTTGGCAACAAACTGGATGCTTTATAAAAACGCTTAGTGTTAATATACCAAGTGTCACAACACTGATGACTAGCCTAGGGAAAAAAATAGTCGACGTCGTATCGCGCGTATCGTATCGTAATATTCGTAATCTCGGGAATTTTTATTATGTTTTATGAACGTTTTCAATACCAGTTTTAATTGATGGTCGTTACTACGAGCAGTGGCGTAGCTTGGTAACCAGGGGCCCTGGGGCAGAAAACAAACTGGGGCCCCAACTAAACTGTTTAGGTTTTATCAAGTCAAAATATAGATAGGTATACAGGGTGGTCAAAAAAAGGACATCTTAATTTTTTTTTTACATTCCTCGCACTTAGGGCTATCCAAACAGAATTTTGCCTAGTTCGATACGTTTTTGAATTAATTTGACGGTTAAAATTCATGTAAAAAATGTGCAGTGCTTACGAAATAATTTGTAAAATAGGTCAACAGTTTGGTGTCAGGGCCCGAGCGGGGGGGGGGGGGGCCCTGAGCTTAGCTGGGGGGCCCCGGGATATTGTCCCTATGTTCAGCGGCGGATCCAGGAATTTGGTTTGGGGGGGGGCTTGAACCCAATGAGCGTAGGTTTTCAAGATTTAAAAGTAAAAAAAAATTATTTTAATACTCCGTGCAATTTTAGTGGTTTTAAAGCCGAAGGTATTTTGTTGCACTGGTGATTCTGAGCCAAATTACAAAATTTCATTCCAAAATGCGCGAAAAAACTTCTCCTTCTACTCCATACAAATGGTGTCGATTGGCGATAGCCGTTTGCAATGGGAAGTGTTTTTTTTTTTCGCTCGTTTTGAAGTAAAAATTCCACGGTGTGGAGGGTCTCGGATGCTATTGGGGCTTGAGCCCCTTAGCCCCCCCCCCCCCCCCCCCCCCTAAATCCGCTAGTGTCTATGTAGTTAAACCGCTGACTACGAGTATGTGGGGGAAGAACCGCAGATAGAGAGTGCATTCGGAGACCGTGAGCTACTACGAGAATAGGCCGAAAGAACTTCGGTCATTAACCCATTACAGCATAAAGTTTGTTGACGAACTAAATACAGATGTTATGTTAAATAATGGTCATTTGGGATCATTTATGAGAGATTATAAGCCTATCACAGGTCATTTACTTATAGTTATGATTTTATGATCCGTCCGATATATCGGACGCTATGCATAGCGGAGCTAACACAACACTATAGGGTGGCCTCGGTGGAGTAAATAAAAAGGGTGGTTATTTAGTAAAGTTTATTAAAAAAAGATAAGAAACGACAAAAACGAATCAGATACAGATGAAATGATGAATAACCAATCACTGATAGTCAATAAAGCACCTAGGGTTTAGGCCTACGTCACATTTCAGGCATTTGAATTTCGCTTTTCCTCCACATTTACTTGCACAGCGGCGTACTGTGCTTATGGGCAAAATACAATGCCCTTTCCCATCAAAGATGGACAAAGTCTTGGCTGGTTTTTGTCCTTGGTGCGGCGGAGTTCCACTTGTGACGAGCAAACTTCGAGCCACATACCTAACTTCTAAATGCAAACAGTGATTCAGTCTCTTTATTGAAACCATTTTTTCTCGAAAGTAGCTATCTGTTCACCATGGATACATCTAGAAAGGATTAAAAAATAGGCCACCACCATTTTTTGTTCACACTTGCCCACACCACCCATGTGCTTGTAAGGATGAAAGTGGCTCATTATCTTCTTCATCGCTCCTCACTTGATGAAGGTGATGATAAAGATAACTGCAATATCTCAGTACTCGATGATGGAATATTTGTCGTAGCATCATCTCTCCTTAGTTGTAAACGCTGCAACTCACATCTACTGTGAAATAACTTGCGTCCCAAGTTGTTTAGGTTGGCGCCATTTTCATCGTCAGACGCGTCACTATCCTCATCCTTAGCCTGTCTACTCCGTTCAACAGGTGGCTCGACATAAAAAAAGGCCTTTCCCGGTCTCACCATCATCTTCCAATTCTAATTCGGATAAAATTTCATAAGTCTTCAAGCTATAAAAAGCAAAGAGAAAACCACACCTTAGAGTCCGCTATGCATAGCGTCCGATATATCGGATGGCATCAAAATCACACCCCCAGGAAGCAAAGTAGCAGTATTCATAAGAAAAATAAGTCTTTTTTGTGCTGGTAGATAATATGGCAACAAACAGAAAAAGTTTTGGTGAACAAGTTTGAAAAAGTTTACGAGAAAAATAAAATAATGCTTACTCTTTTTTCAAAATACTCCGACTTTGTTCCGCCATTATCAAAAAAGACATATGACAAGCGCTATTTGTCAATATCTCATTACAAACAGTGTTTTCAGTGTAAAATATATATTCAACTATCGTTATAAAACAAAAAACAGACAAATACTATATTTTTTATTATTGAAATTGTCAAATAACTTGCGTCCGATTTATCGGACGTTATGCTGTAATGGGTTAAGAGTCTCCTTCAGGACCGTGGGAACTCAGTGACGGCCAAGCGCGTGAAACACTGTTTTCTATAGCTGTTTCACCCAGAGCGAATTAAGTAAATAACAGCTGAAAGTAACACCTTCTTCGGCGCGAAAAACGCATCGCTCTAATTTCTTTCAGGCTATTGTTTTTAGTATAAACTATTTGCAAACCTCCGTATTGGTCATCTACTGATGTAAACCAAGTTTCAGTAAAATCCAGTTTGTAGTTTAGAAATAAACCGGAACTAGGTTTGTATGGGAAATCGCTGCTTCAGGGCGCTCTTAACTTGTTATTGCGCGTGTCACTCCTGCGTAATTCTGCGTAATTATATTGCCATATCGCTCGGCCATTGCACCTGTACGAGCTAGACTTAGGGTGGTATTAAAGAACGCTCCTAGATAATAGGCCTTAGCCTGTAACGCAATGGCTGGTCGATGGCGTCCCAGCAGAGGGACAAAACCGGGGTTTCCTCGTTTTTCTCCTACAACCAGAGAACTAATCCTCTAGCTAGACATTCAACAACTATTATTTTTCTTTGTTGGCGTTTGTTATCTCCGTCTAGCCTCTTAATCACCACACAATCAGCATATATCTAATTTGGTGTTCAATAAAAAGTATTAGGTACTCCTATTACTAGGTACACGTACCCACTACTAATCTAATTATCTACACACTGTAGGTAAGTAAATTACTGGATCATTAAGGAGTCCGGAAACTACACGTGGAAACAAACACGATAATGACGTAGATATTGGGAATATTATTGAACACTATTTTAGTAATTGATTCATAGTATTTAGGAGATGTACCTTTGTACCTACCTCTATACAAACTTGGGTTTTTCTATCTCTTTAATCGATGACTTAAAATATGAGCCAGATTTTCCATTTGTCACCACTACTATAAAATTCCCATTTGTCATTTTTTTTTTTGTTATTCCCTCTGTATTTGGTTTTAGTTTGATACGGTGGCTATACGACGGTAGATGTAGTACAACCAGCGACACCAAGCAAGCAGATTCTATTATTTTAATTAATATAATAAAATTTATTTAAATAATTAAAATAAGAAAAAAAGGAAAACATAGGGATGGCATGGCAGAGGTACATATAGATTGAATGACATCGATCGACATAAACATATTTTTTCTAAAATAACTTTATTATCCAGGGAGGAAACAGGTCTCCCTTTTTGTATGGAGCAGCGGCTACACGCGTTTCCTCTTAAAGAGTTCGCGCACAGCTGGCACAAAAAAAGGCAAAAGGCCGGACTAAAACCGCGTACGAATTAATGTGTTGTGGCTTGTTGGGCTGGCTTGTAATATATTTAGCATGAGTATATTTAGCATGCAATGAACTTCGCTAAACAAATCGGCTCTTCCAATGATTTGTCGCAAAATCCACCATGGTCCTTGGTCTACAGATTCTACAGAATTCAAACGCCAAATCATAATAGCATCATTTTAAATCGTTGATAAAAAGATGAAAATCCACAAATCATGAGAAAGGTGGCTCGACAGAAACCATACCAATGTCTCCCACCACCGCCATACACATCTGATGGCCTGCAACAAAAGTAATATTTATGAATTTACACGCATGTAGTAATTTACGCGTAACGCAAGCACTTGAAAACGATGTATTTTTATTGGCCGAATGCAATGACAGAGCAATAAACCAGTTTTGAGGACCAGCAACTTACTGTGTGGATTTTTTTTACAGAATAAGCACACAGGACAACGTTTAGCGGGTGTCGTAAAAGCGTAGGTAAGTTCTGTAGGCTTAGGTCTTCGATCAAGGTCGGTGGCTTAGGTACCTACATTTATCTGGTGACTTAAAAGCGTACATTTTCAACAGGTTTAAGTTTGCTAAAGCGTACCTACGTTTTCAGCGGGACTACATTTAGCGGGTGGCGCAAAACCGAGGTCTTTCAGCAAAACTACGCTTAAGACGACGTACGTCTCACAACTAGCGCCGCCAATGGAAAAAAAACATATATTTTTTTTGGATGTGTTTTTAGCAAAAAAACGCTCCTGCGATTTCTCAACGCGAGGCTTAACTATTTTTAGGACCTAAGGTTTGGATTCCAGGATTGGATTTCCTACGAATGCAATCGATTCTCGCCAAAAGTGGCCACTTTTGGCGAGAATCGATTGCATTCTTAATTTCTAGAATCTTGAATCCAAACCTTAGATCCTCGCGTTGAGATTATTAAATAGTTAAGCCTCGCGTTGAGAAATCGCAGGAGCGTTTTTTGCTAAAAACGCATCCAAAAAATATATATGTTTTTTTTCCATTGGCGGCGCTAGTTGTGAGACGTACGTCGTCTTAACGGGTGGCATAAATGCGGACGTTTTGAGCAGGACTATTTAGCGGGTGGCGTAAGTTTTCAAAATAACTGAAAAAATAGATGGCGTCAAGGCGTACGTTTTCAGCAGGCTTACGCTGAGCGGGTGGCCTAAAAGCGCAAGTTTTCTGTAAGCAGGGGTTTTTAAAGAGTAAGTTTTCAGCAGGATTTCTTAAAGCAATCTTTCGTCTATGGCTCAAGTGGATGGCCAAATTCTTAACCTCCTCGGCGGGCAGACAGTCGATCAGACCGAACAGTGTGCAGGTCTAGAGTCTTGTTGTTGGCCGCCATTAGGACTAAGCTATCGAAGGCTTTCAGGGATACGTAACAGGATTACGTTGCACTACCACCGGGAATAGACCCTGGGACCACACGCTAGCGAGGAAACCGTTTTTTGGTTAGTTTTTGTAGCAATGCCATCCGCAAACTGTGAAGGAAAGCATTGTGAGGATACTTGTTAGTTAGCTCTATTTGGCGGGTGGCCTAATAGCGTAGGTACCTACGTATTCAGCAGCGCTATATTTAGCGGGTGGCGTAAAAGCGTACGTTTTCAGCAGGGCTATATTTAGCGGGTGGCGTAAAAGCGTACGTTTTCAGCAGGGCTATATTTAGCGGGTGGCGTAAAAGCGTACGTTTTCAGCAGGGCTATATTTAGCGGGTGGCGTAAAAGCGTACGTTTTCAGCAGGGCTATATTTAGCGGGTGGCGTAAAAGCGTACGTTTTCAGCAGGGCTATATTTAGCGGGTGGCGTAAAAGCGTACGTTTTCAGCAGGGCTATATTTAGCGGGTGGCGTAAAAGCGTACGTTTTCAGCAGGGCTATATTTAGCGGGTGGCGTAAAAGCGTACGTTTTCAGCAGGGCTATATTTAGCGGGTGGCGTAAAAGCGTACGTTTTCAGCAGGGCTACATTTAGCGGGTGGCGTAAAAGCGTACGTTTTCAGCAAGGCTATGTTTAGCGGGTGGCCCAGAAGCGTACGTTTTCAGCAGGACTACATTTAGCGGGTGGTGTCAAGAAGCAGTCTTACGTCTATTGCTCAGCTCGATGGCCACATTCTTAACCTCCTCGGCGGGCAGACAGTCGATCAGACCGAACAGCGTGCAGACGTGGTCTAGAGTCACATTGTTGGCCGCCATTAGGGCTAAGCTCTCGGAGGAACGAGGGCATAAGAGGGTAGCTACGTTTTCAACTGAATTACGTTGAGATATCTACATATACTACATGCGTACCTAAGTGCCACCGGAAATGGAACCTAGTACTACTCGTTAGTGAGGAAACAGTTTTGTTATTTTTTGTAGCAGTATAGGATATTAAAAAAAAACTGAAGAAACGATCGTGAGTGAAATCTGCGGCTCCATTTGATACATGGCGTCAAGGCGTACGTTTTCAGCAGGCTTACGCTTAGCGGGTGGCGTAAAAGCGTACGTGTTCTTTAGGCTTACGCTTAGCAGGTGGTTTTATAGAGTAAGTTTTCAGCAGGATTTCGTAAAGCAGTCTTACGTCTATTGCTCAGCTCGATGGCCACATTCTTAACCTCCTCGGCGGGCAGACAGTCGATCAGACCGAACAGCGTGCAGACGTGGTCTAGAGTCACATTGTTGGCCGCCATTAGGGCTAAGCTCTCGGAGGAACGAGGGCATAAGAGGGTAGCTACGTTTTCAACTGAATTACGTTGAGATATCTACATATACTACATGCGTACCTAAGTGCCACCGGAAATGGAACCTAGTACTACTCGTTAGTGAGGAAACAGTTTTGTTATTTTTTGTAGCAGTATAGGATATTTTAAAAAAAACTGAAGAAACGATCGTGAGTGAAATCTGCGGCTCCATTTGGTAGATGGCGTCAAGGCGTACGTTTTCAGCAGGCTTACGCTTAGCAGATGACGTAAAAGCGTACGTTTTGTTTAGGCTTACGCTTAGCGGGTGGTTTTAAAGAGTAAGTTTTCAGCAGGATTTCGTAAAGCAGTCTTACGTCTATTGCTCAGCTCGATGGCCACATTCTTAACCTCATCGGCGGGCAGACAGTCGATCAGACCGAACAGCGTGCAGACGTGGTCTAGAGTCACATTGTTGGCCGCCATTAGAGCTAAGCTCTCGGAAGAACGCGTGGCGTGCTCCTCTTGCCGGGCGAGTTGGAGCTCTGAGGATAAGAGACGGAAGGTCTATAGTGAAATGGATAGTATTTATAGACAGGAATGGTTAAGATTAGACGATAGCAGCGTGGCGGGAAATTCTAAATTTTCACAGTTTTTTACATTTTGTAGCTAAACTGAGCTATTTTTTTGTTCAGCGATTTTTCGTTCGCGGCAATAACATAGTATTCTTTTCATTATTGTAAACAACAGAACAACAATAATTCAGCCGATTATGTGTTCTGGTCATCAAAAAGTTTTTTGGGCAGTGCCACTGCTTCGTAGACCAGAACACATAATCAGCTGAATTATTGTTGTTCTATTGTTTACAATAATGAAAAGAATACTATGATATTGCCGCTAACGAAAAAATCGCTGAACAAAAATAGCTCAGTTTAGCTACAAAATGTAAAAAACTGTGAAAATTTAGAATTTCCCGCCACGCTGCTATCGTCTAACCTTAACCATTCCTGTCTATAAATACTATAAAAAATACTATAAAGCACGTGACGCACGTGAGGAACGCACGCACCAGAATATTAAGTACTAGGGTGTGTCGAAAAATCACTTTTTCACAAAATGGCTATATTTTAATAAAAAATATGCTTTTTAGGATACGTTAAAAATATTTAAATTATTAGGTATTTATATATTTTTTTGACTTGCTCGAAATATTTAAAAGTTTCAACATTGTGAAGAAAACATTTTTTTGTACACTATCGGACGAGTTTTGTTCAACAGATTCATGATACAATATTCGTATTTGGCACACTCACTGAGCCTCTGCTTGCCGATCTCGATGTCGGGTAGCCGCAGGCTCTGGACATTCCCGAGGAACACCTGCGCTGCCTTCATCACCGCGTGCGCCGCGCCCGCGCGCGTCTGCGCCATGATGCCTGGAATATGGCAAACATGGCTGAAAAGGGTTAGGCAAGCATGGCTGTAAAGGGTTCGGCCAGCATGGCTGAAAAGGGTTCGGCCAGCATGGCTGTAAAGGGTTAGGCAAGCATGGCTGTAAAGGGTTCGGCAAGCATGGCTGTAAAGGGTTCGGCCAGCATGGCTGTAAAGGGTTCGGCCAGCATGGCTGTAAAGGGTTCGGCCAGCATGGCTGAAAAGGGTTAGGCAAGCATGGCTGTAAAGGGTTCGGCCAGCATGGCTGTAAAGGGTTCGGCCAGCATGGCTGAAAAGGGTTAGGCAAGCATGGCTGTAAAGGGTTCGGCCAGCATGGCTGAAAAGGGTTAGGCAAGCATGGCTGTAAAGGGTTCGGCCAGCATGGCTGAAAATGGTTAGGCAAGCATGGCTGTAAAGGGTTCGGCAAGAATGGCTGTAAAGGGTTCGGCCAGCATGGCTGAAAATGGTTAGGCAAGAATGGCTGTAAAGGGTTCGGCCAGCATGACTGAAAGGGTTAGGCAAGCATGGCTGAAAAGGGTTATAAGAGGAGCGGTTGATCATGCTCCTCAATATAAAGGGAAATTTCCCACCAAGCAGATGTTATACTTGGGGCCCGGCCGGGTCCTACTGGGGTAGGACAGGCTGAAGGCGCGGAAGGAAGTCTTACAGTCGTCTGTCTGTCCAATTGACCAAAGACGCCGACGTCGGTCCAACATTGCACCGATCCCTTAGGTTGAGGCGTCGGTCTGTAGTCCGAACAAGTTATGGTCACGTTGTGCCAAATGCAACTGACCAAAGACACCAACGTCCCAGTAGGACAGGCTGAAGGCGCGGAAGGAACTCTTGCAGTCGTCACCGGCCAACCGACCCACAGGGAGCTGCAGTTGTGTCTGTCTGTCCATCCATCCGTCCGTCTGTCCCTCTGTCCATCTGTCCGTCCGTTTGTCCGTCTGTCTGTCCAACTGAACAAAGACACCGACGTCCTAGTAGGATAAGCTGAAGGCGCGGACGGAAGTCTTGCAGTCGTCGCCTGCTAGTCGACCCAGAGGGAGCTGCATCGCCTGGTTGTCCTCTATCCGTCCATCTGTCTAACTGTCCGCGGATGATAATTTTATTTGTATAAGTTTTTTGTGTTAATTTTGTGGCAATAAACAATTTCTAAATCTAAATCTAACTGTCTATCCAACTGACCAAAGACGCCGACGTCGTCGCAGCAGAGGGAGTTGAAAGCCCGGAAGCTTATTCGTAATAAAAAGACAAATTGCACCAAAGCCTTAGGTTGAAGCGTCCGTTTGCACTGCGAAAGTCCCAACAAATTATGGGTTAGTTGTGCCAAATGCAACTCACCAAAGACGCCGACGTCCCGCTCGGTGAGGCTGAAGACACAGAAGCGCTATCCATTTTTCCATCCCGGATGTCTGTCTATCTGTCAGTCTGTCTGTCTGTCCAACTGACCAAATTCACCGACGTCCCAGTAGGATAAGCTGAAGGCTCGGAAGGAAGTCATGCAGTCGTCGCCTGCTAGCCGACCCACAGGGCGCTGCAGCTGTGTCTGTTTGTCCGTCCGTCTGTCCATCCGTTTGTCTGTCTGTCTATCCAACTGACCAAAGACGCCGACGTCGTCGCAGCAGAGGGAGTTGAAAGCCCGGAAGCTTATTCGTAATAAAAAGACAACATTGCACCAAAGCCTTAGGTTGAAGCGTCCGTTTGCACTGCGAAAGTCCCAACAAATTATGGGTTAGTTGTGCCAAATGCAACTCACCAAAGACACCGACGTCCCACTCGGTGAGGCTGAAGAAACAGAAGCGCTATCCATTTTTCCATCCCGGATGTCTGTCTATCTGTCCGTCTGTCTGTCTGTCTGTCAAACTGACCAAAGACACCGACGTCCCAGTAGGATAAGCTGAAGACGCGGAAGGAAGTCATGCAGTCGTCGCCTGCTAGTCGACCCAGAGGGAGCTGCATCGCCTGGTCGTTCTCTATCCGTCCGTCTGTCTGTATGTCTATCCAACTGACCAAAGACGCCGACATCGTCGCAGCAGAGGGAGTTGAAAGCCCGGAAGCTTATTCGTAATAAAAAGACAACATTGCACCAAAGCCTTAGGTTGAAGCGTCCGTTTGCACTGCGAAAGTCCCAACAAATTATGGGTTAGTTGTGCCAAATGCAACTCACCAAAGACACCGACGTCCCACTCGGTGAGGCTGAAGACATAGAAGCGCTATCCATGTTTCCATCCCGGATGTCTGTTTATCTGTCCGTCTGTCTGTCTGTCCAACTGACCAAATTCACCGACGTCCCAGTAGGATAAGCTGAAGGCGCGGAAGGAAGTCATGCAGTCGTCGCCTGCTAGCCGACCCACAGGGCGCTGCAGCTGTGTCTGTTTGTCCGTCCGTCTGTCCATCCGTTTGTCTGTCTGTCTGTCCAACTGACCAAAGACGCCGACGTCCCAGAAGGAGGAGCTGAAAGCCCGTACGCTTATTCGTAATACAAATACAACATTGCACCAAAGCCTTAGGGTGAAGCGTCCGTTTGCACTGCGAAAGTCCCAACAAATTATGGGTTAGTTGTGCCAAATGCAACTCACCAAAGACACCGACGTCCCACTCGGTGAGGCTGAAGACATAGAAGCGCTATCCATGTTTCCATCCCGGATGTCTGTTTATCTGTCCGTCTGTCTGTCTGTCCAACTGACCAAATTCACCGACGTCCCAGTAGGATAAGCTGAAGGCGCGGAAGGAAGTCATGCAGTCGTCGCCTGCTAGCCGACCCACAGGGCGCTGCAGCTGTGTCTGTTTGTCCGTCCGTCTGTCCATCCGTTTGTCTGTCTGTCTGTCCAACTGACCAAAGACGCCGACGCCCCAGAAGGAGGAGCTGAAAGCCCGTACGCTTATTCGTAATACAAATACAACATTGCACCAAACCCTTAGATTGAAGCGTCGGTCTGTACTCCGAAAGTCCGAACAAGTTATGGGCACGTTGTGCCAAATGCAACTGACCAAAGACACCGACGTCCCAGTAAGATAAGCTGAAGGCGCGGAAGGAAGTCTTGCAGTCGTCGCCTGCTAGTCGACCCAGAGGCAGCTGCATCGCCTGGTCGCTCTCGTGACCTTGCGCCATCGCGCTGCTGCCCAGAGATTCTGCCAGGACGGCGTGCTTGAGCAGGTTGGTGATGTTGCGGCTGTGAAGAATAAATAGGCAGATAAGTTTTAAAACTTAAACTTTCGTAAGCACTGCACAATTTTATATCGATTTAAGGCGCCGTGCATAGTGAATCGCCCGCACGCAAAGAAAAATGCACAAAATCGATTCCTGTATCAAATACACTAAACAAATTGAAAATGTTCACATATCAAACCCTAGAATTAGGTGAGACCTATCTAAAACAGCCAGTTTCGTGTTGACATTCACAAAGGTTTTGAAGATATTTTGCTTGAAAAAAAATAGGCGGCGCACTTTTTTTCAAGCAAAATATCTTACATTCTGTTATGGATATTAACATGAGACTGGCTGTGTTAGATAGGTCTCACCTAATTCTAGGGTTTGATATGTGAACATTTTCGATTTTTTCAGTGTTTTTGATACAGGGATCGATTTTGTGCATTTTTCTTTGCGCGCGGGCTAATTCACTATGCCCAGCGCCTTAACGGTTTCACTTACTTTTATTTTGTCGGAATAGCCGACATAAGACTTCCGGACGAGGTCAAAACATGTCGGCTATTCCGACAAAATAAAAGTAAGTGAAACCGTTAAATCGATATAAAAAAGGCAGATAAGTCATTATTGAAGCGCCCTTAGCCTAGTTGGAGCCTTTCTTAACCGATTGGCAAAGTTAAGCATTATCGGATGCGGTCAGTTTATGGATGTGACCGCTATAGTGGTATCTGAGATTCCGTACTTCGGACTTTTATCTACTTACGCTTAGGTACCCGCGAGATACTCCCTCTTTCTACGAGTACCTAGTAATTTTCATGAATTTTCGCGGATACTTTTGGCTAATATTTGGCGACGATCCCTACTCTGCTACACATTTTTTAACAAGCGCGGAGGGTAGTTGTCGCTGTTAGGCCCGGTTTCTGAGTTGATAATTTTACTAAGCACATACTTACGTATCGCTCTGTCGCGCTCTTTTGTGAGAAATCTGCAGAGACAGGACGATACTTATCCATTTGCTTAGCGAATTTCTCAACTCAGAAACCGGCAGTTAGGCGGTTACCACTCACTCTAAATCGCTGATCTCTGATCTATCTTTACTACAAACGCAACTCACTTGCAGTCCAGCGTCCCGATCCCGGGCACGGCAGCGGCAACCCAGGTGTCGTGGCCCCGCCCCAGGTCGTATTGCTCAAACCCGCCCTTCGGCAGCGGCGGTCGCTCGAGGCGCGGCGGCGGCCGCTCCTGCAAGTTTGGCAGGATGCAGAAATCGCTAAGCAAGCACTTAAGGCTCGGTATAAGGCTAACTAGCGCCACCAATGTTAAAAAAATCATATCTTCCTTTAGAAGAAGTTTCTGAAAAAATCCTAAGATGAGCCTATGCGCCATGCTTTTCTAGATTTTTAAGTGTAGATACCCTCTTCGAAATTTACTTTTAAGCTAAAAAATTTTCGATAACCGCCAAAAGCGGCCGTTTTTGGCGGTTATCAATTTTTTTTTAGCTTAAGACTAGAAATTGAGTTGGTTACCTACACTTAAAAATCTAGAAAAGCATGGCGCATAGGCTCATCTTAGGATTTTTTCAGAAACTTCTTCTAAAGGAAGATATGATTTTTTTAACATTGGTGGCGCTAGTTAGCCTTATACAGAGCCTTAAGTATGGTTCTGTCTCTGCAGACTTCTCACTAAAGAGCGTGACAGACCGATACTTAAGTATTTGCTTAGTAAAATTCTCAATTCAGACCCCGGGCCTTACTTGACTTAAGGTTGGACGATAGCAGCGTGCCGGGAAATTCAAAATTTTCAGTTTTTTTTTTAATTGAAGCTAAACTCAGCTATTTTTGTTCAGCGATTTTTCTTTCGCGGCAATAACATAGTATTATTTTCCTTATTGTACAGAACAACAAAAAATCTGCCGATGATCGATCGTTTTCCGTCGTCTGCCACTTTTGTACAGTAGTGTACCTATGTGTTACTTACCGGCCAAACTAGTTTAACGCAACTACAAGCACGTCTAGCGCAAACTACCTATATAATTTAAAAATATATATGTATAGAATCCTAGAAGCCTTTTAAACGGTCTTAGGACTAAGTAAGAAACTACGTACTGGTACAAGTAGTAGGTGCTTCTTCAAAAACTACCCGGAAGACACGTAATCCAGTACTAACCGGACTGTGCTGAATCTCCTCGGCCAGCTTAACAGTTTCATCGTACGGGACTCCAACGCTCGCCACCGTACATCCCGTCGACAGGAAATTCCTATGCACGAAGCACCGAATGTAGTTCGAGCACATGCTGTGGATTAACTCAGGAGGGCAGAACGGAGAGTTGTGCAGTGGACCGGTCCAGCAAGCCCGCTGGATCAGGTCCATAAGGCGCTGCTGAGGTGTGATCCGCATCAGGTCTTCGCTGACTAGCATCCGGCGGTCGTCCACGTCGAAGTCCGCGTAGTTGTTTCTAGGTGATGGAGAGAGGAGAATTTGGAATCGTGTTTGAATTCTGAATATTGTGTAAGTGCCTAACTAAGGCCCGGTTTCTGAGTTGGGAATTTTGCTAAGCAAATGGGTAAGTATCGTCCTGTCTCTGCAGATTTCTCACAAAAGAGCGTGACAGAGCGATACGTAAGTATGTGCTTAGCAAAATTCTCTACTCAGAAACCGGGCCTTAGTTCACGAACCTAACTGCGGCATCCAGCAGTAGGTGCTTCAGCGCCGGGAAGTCCGGCGGCGCACACTGCAAAGTGAACATGATGTTCTGTCGATCGCTTGTACATGTCAGGTAAGCACCGAACTGAAACAAACCTTTTGCATGACTTCTCTACATAAAACTAAGGCCTTTGCATCTACGCATGAGATGATTTATACAGCGTCCAGGGGCACCTTCACTCACACTAGATGGGTGAAGAGACCACTCGGCGCTGCAGTGCCTGGGACATTGTTTCAGATCAGGGGTTCCCAACCTTTTTTTGTCTACTGCCCACTTTAAGAATAAATTATTTTTTAACGCCCCCCTTTTTAAACATACTTAAAAACCGCTAAGTAATTATAACTGATTATTGAAACGCATCTTTATAGTATTCGGACAGAGTATCTTTTTTTTTTCTGGGTCTCTTACCGCCTTCCTTCAGGCCTGCAGCGCCCACAAGGGGGCGTTATCGCCCACGTTGGGAAATACTGTTTTAGATGGAGTAGGCTTGCCCAGCACCTATACCATCCTGACAGAACATAAGGCAGTTACCTGCTGTAGTACTCGCGACTTGGCCATAGACGTGTAGCCTTTCCCGTGCGCATCGGAGCAGACCCGTATGAAGTGTGTACACCCCGCCTCATAGGTCTGTTCGTAACGGGACCCGGCCTGGAAAGTTAGTTAAGTTAGTCCCGGTAACTTTAGCCTTTTTGCATAGAATACTGATGGCTTAAGCTTCTTGATGTATGTATGAATGTTCGACGATAAATTGAGTAAAGGTCGGTACGGCATGAAATTTGGTAGGCGGTTAAATAAAATATTTGTTTAAGTTCGAACATGAGCCAAATCGGTCGAGGGGTTGCCGGTTGTACTTAAAGTTGCAAATGCAATGCGCGCGCGCCTACGCGAATGGTGTTAGCAAAAAGTTACACTCGCGAGTCCACAGTTCGGTGCGAACCACTAGTGTAACATAAGCATGTATAATCCGTGCGGGATCAGAATGGGATAATACCTTTTGGAACTGAGACACTCGCGGTCCTGTAGCGTCAGCATTTCGGAAAACTCTAGTTGTCTCTGGCAAACTCGCGTCGAAACTTGCTTGTGTTTTCTGTGTGCGTGGGTGTCTGCTTGAGTTTTATCACGTTTTATTCAATTAATGAAATAACATTGAATCGTTTTAGATTACAACCATTGAAAATTTTTGTGTATTTCCAATTTCATAACCCTATGATAGAACGTAGAACTAACAATTTTTGTACTGACGCTACTCGAGAACTGTCATTTTCGATTCAGTTCCAAAAGGTATTATCCCATTCTGATTCCGCACGGATTATAAGTAAGTCGATTTCAAATCTTACCGCAAACAGAATAGTGCAGGAGGCGAGTTGGTATCCGCCCAGTCGAGCGGCGACCACACGGATTCCATTCAATAACTCTGTACGAGCCAACTCCTGAGGTCCGTACTTGTGTTGGCACATGAGAGCTGGAGAGGGCACTCCCTTCGACAACCTTCTAGAAGGAACTAGAGGCTCCGCTGATGTAGGAGTCTTAGAGAAACTTCTAACAGGAGTTAAGGATTTCGCTGGTGTATGACTTTGCAAGAAGCATCTTGAAGAAGCTTGGTAACTCCTTGTGAGCCATCGCAAGAGTTTTATTGACGGTCCAGGCCGGGCGAAGACTAAGCACTGGGCCATAGAAGAATCTGAGCAGACTTGTTGGCAGATTAGGTTACTAGCAAATTTCCCAAAATATAAAACCGTAGGAATCAGCGAAGTTCGCTCTAGGAATAGAATAATGCAATGTTGTTGTGGAATATTTGACGCGAGCTTGACAGAGACATTTGCTCTGACAAACCCTTGATATGAGGTCAAATCGATATGTTAGTCCAACCTCTTTCGTGAGTTTCGCTCGAAACGGGATTTACAAAACAGATAAAATTTTAATTTTAATCAAGCTGTTTCATTTGATATTTTGATTTCAATGTACCTCAGAACCAAGGGTGACTGTGGAAATGATAAATCGCCATTTTGTGACATGCGCCATATTGGATTTAGAATCGCGTCACTTTACTTACATTGTTTCGCTCATCAAGCTAAATATAAATCAAGCCTATTACCTAAATTAAATATCACATTCAGGAAATTATAAATCGCCATTTTGCGGCGGCCGCCATATCGGATTAAAAATGGCGATGTTTAGGTAATAATGCATCGTCTCGAGAACTTACACTAAACATGGAAGAATTGATGCTTGATTAGACAGGTGAAACTAAATAAAAGCTCTAAATAAAAACAGCGTCTAGAGTTTCAAACTAGTTTATTAATTCATCCTTATACATTAATCAAACAAACAAAATAATTAACAATGTCCTTGTGCCCTATCATATTACTTGACTACTCGTTGTCGTCACGCGACGGCGGCGCGACGGTGGCGTGACGTTTCTTGACGTGCAGCGCCAGGCCGGCGGCGCGGGAGAACGTCTTGTGACACTGCAGGCACGGGTGCGAGCCCACCGTCATGTGGTTCTGGGGAATGAAGCAACACACTTTTTGAACACATGACCCAAAAAGCGGGGTGTCATTTAAGTCTGACCGCTATGTGTGTGTTTTTTGTCTGTCTGCGGTACCGTAGCCCGATTTGGATGCGGTTTTTTAAATTATTTAAATGCAAGTTTGTTTGCGAGTGTTTTTAGTTTTTATCACAATTGGTTCAGCCATTTAAGAGCTACTACGGTGCTACAGACAGACACAGACATAGCGGTCAACCTTATAAAATCCCTCTTTTTTGGTCGGGGGTTAAGAAAGGGCCAATTCATTCTTCGTAAATCAGGACTAAAATCGACGATAACTTGACTTTTTACCCGACTGTCCAAAGGACGGTTATTTATGATTCACTCAGTCCCTGTATTGAGTGGAGGTGAGATAATTCAGGCAACTTCGATAGTGAGAGATTCAACTTCCTGAATCAATGATTCAACTTCATGAATCAGCAATTCAACTGCGTAAATTAACGATTTGTGAACTAGTTGATTCATTCAACTCTATATGTGATTCGTCTTCGACTCCTCGTGAATGATTTGATTCAATTTCGTAAATCAGTCTGTTACTTTGCTCGGCGTTTGTCTTTGACTCACTTTGACATGCTGTTCCAGGCCCAACATAGTGTTAAGTCTTTCCGCAGATATCACAAGCCAGGCTTGGCGTATTAGTGTGTCTTCCGATGTGCAAGAAGTTTCTCTCGACTGAACACTTGAGACCTCGAGGTCAGTAGACTCACCTTAGTATTCTGCTTCAGTCCCAGTCTTGTGATTCAATTGCTTGAATCAGTGATTCATCTTCGTGAATAATTAATTAAACTTCGTGAATAAGTTATTCAACTTTGTGAATCAATAATTCAACTTTGCAAATCTGTCTTTGCGTCTTTAGCTCACCTTTACATGTTGCTCCAGGCCCAGCTGAGTGTTGCAAGTCTTCCCGCAGATGTCGCAAGCCAGGCTTCGCTCGGAGTGCGTCTTCCTGTGAGCGAGAAGCTTCTCTCGACTAAAGACTTGAGACCTCAAGGTCAGTAGACTCACCTTAGTATTTCCCTGTCTTGTGATTTAATTTCTTGTCTCACAGATTCATGAGCGGGAAGACAATGGACGAGATTGGCATTAGACCGAGGGGGTTGGTGTGAAAAGGAAGAGGCCTATGCCCAGCAGTGGGCTTTATTTATAGATTCATCTTTATGAATAATTCATTCATCTTTGTGAATCAATAATTCAACTTTGTAAATCTGTCTTTGCGTCTTTAGCTCACCTTGACATGTTGTTCCAGGCCCAGCTTAGTGTTGCAAGTCTTCCCGCAGATGTCGCAAGCCAGGCTTCGCTCGGAGGAGTGTGTCTTCCTGTGTCTGTATCACATTCTCTCGACTGAACATTTAAGACCTTAACGTCTGACACGCCCTATTATTTGGATTCAGTCTTAGACTATGGTGTGTATGAATGATTCAACTACATGAATCAATTATTAAATTTCATGATTAGTGATTCAACAGCGAAAATTAGAGATTCAACTTTGGGAACCAGTTGATTCACGAGAATCACTGATTCAATTTCGTCAATCAGTCAGCTACTTGGCTCGGCATTTGTCTTCGACTTACCTTGACATGCTGCTCAAGGCCCAGCTGAGTGTTGCAAGTCTTCCCGCAGATGTCGCAAGCCAGGCTTCGCTCGGAGTGTGTCTTCCTGTGAGCTAGAAGCTTCTCTCGACTAAAGAATGGCTTGCGACAGTCGGGGCACTTGAGGCGCGGGCCCGCCGTGTGCGAACGGATGTGGTACGATAGTTCAGCGTTCGTCTGGAATTTAAACAGGGTTTTGTGTTATTTCGAGTAGCAGAAGGCTAAGCACGCGGGCCATTTTGCCTACTCTCAACTGTCACCTTAGCAACTTAGGTGACTTATGCCCGTTTTCACCAACGACCCCTAATTTTAAAAGGCTTTTTAACGAAAGTTATTTGCACCTCTGCAAGTCTATGGGGCATGGATGAAGGATCATACACACTCAAATCATAACGCTTGTGAGTGGAATTCGTATGGTCCTTCATCCATGACCCCTAGACTTGCAGAGGCGCAGATAATTTTCGTTAAAAGGTCTTTTAAAATTAGGGGTGGTTGGTGAAAACGGGCATGAGGCCCGGTTTCTGAGTTGAGAATTTTACTAAGCAAATACTTACGTATCGCTCTGTCGCGCTCTTTTGTCAGAAATCTGCAGAGACAGGACGATACTTACCCATTTGCTTAGCGAATTTCTCAATTCAGAAACCGGCAGTGAGACCGAGACTGACCTTAGTAACTGAGGTGACAGTGAACAGTGGCTAAGGTGACAGTTGAGAGTAGGCAAAATGGCCCGCGTGCTAAGCCTACAGGGATCTGAACTTTTTGGACATCGCGATTCAGCAAAGTGATACTAGATGGTGTGTATGCGATCGCAATATCTGTAATGGTTCCGTAAGAACTGTGGTGGCTAATCCTCAAGCGAAAGGTTCCATATTCGCATCCCAGCGCAGTCAGCCTATGTAATCTATGTAGCCTATGTAATCACATGCTAGTATACCCATTTTGGTTCGATTTGCGCACTTATGCCGCGCTCGATCAGGAAGTAACCTAGCGGAAAAAAAAACATTAGTACGGACAGCAAAACGCTAGGTCCTAGCGTATCGATGTCCGTACTAATGTTTTTTTTAACTCTCTTCCGATATCACCTTTTGAGGTCCTAAAAATCGGCTAAAGGTACAAGAGATGCTTAGTTTACTTAGCTGATTCTTTTTTCGACTTGAATTGTTGGCCACCTTATTTTCAGCCCAGTCCAGCCGCAATCAGCAAGATAAAAAAAACTGGTGTCTATAGTTCTAAGTATCATTGACCATTGTACTGCGTTTTATCTTGTGAATAAATATCTTACTTACTTTGGATAAAACTATGCTCAAAGATAACTTACCGGAAATCCTTGCCCGCACTGGTCACAAATCAAGTTCTCTCCAGTAACAGGGAAGACCTGATCTTTGTGCTTAGATTTGTAGTGCTGGAAGTGCGCCATGCGGTTTTTCATCGTCTTCTCGCACTGAAAGCAAAGACCCCATGTTTATTATTAAAGGTAATGAGCCGCTGTCAAATTTCGCTTTTTCTGAAGATATTATTAATCTGTGTAAACGAAATTTGACAGCCACTTCCCGGTTCTTGTATGGCCAAGCCTATCAGCTCCATCGACCAAGGGCTTTGAATTCAGATTTTAACTGTCAGTTGAAAACGGGCCATTTTAAACGCAAGATAACGTTTTTTTGTCGGGCACAGTAACAGTTTTTTTCTTACAGTAACAGTGAGCAGTGGTAAAATATGCCGGATACATTGTTAAATTAGACAGAAAACGTGGCATTGTAATGTAGGAAATATGTTGTTTCCATTTTCGCCACAAACATTTGGGGAATTATTGTTTGCCCAAGGGCCGACCACAGTTTAAGACGGCCTTGGGTAGTGTAGCCAGATGTTCACAGAGCACTCAGAGATCTGTGTCTTTCCGCCAGTGATTGCTCATTGTTTTCTCGTCCTTGAAGCACCAAAAAGTTTTTTGAATTGCGAATACATTCTCCGTTGCTTTTGGCACTAACGATCATACCATCTATAAACTGACAGGTCTCTGATAGCGGTGGCCATCTTGTTTTTCTTGTAGGCTGGTCAGTGTATTTACATGTTCACAGAGCAGGATGCCCACAGAGCGCAGTGTCCTTACATGTGAGAGTGTTAAGAGTTCCCAGGACAAGCGTGGGAACTCGGCGATAGCCAAGCGCGTGAAACTGTTTTACCCAGAGCGAGACGGGGCGCGGGAAAAGTAAGAGGCAATGCGGCTGTATGAGTCTACGTGTGTGCGTGCGTGTCCTTTCGCGAGTATGTAGTTGTAGTTGTAATGTAAATAATGTAACTGATCTATTTTCCCAAATGTTTTCGTAGTTCAGCTGCCATTTCTACATTTTATTAACTACTAGCTGATCCGGTGAACTTCGTATCACCTGAAATAGTTTGACTCTCCGCGTCAAAAATGGCGATTCCAATACAAAATGACCAATTTTTATTTCCTCCCTTTTTCAGCTAATCCTTTAACTTTTCCCACATTTCTTTGCTTTTAAACCTACCCTGAACTATGGTGAACTAAACAAAACAGTAAATATGCAAATCGGTCAAGCCGTTTCTTAGTTTTAGCGAGACTAATGCACGGCAATTCATTTTTATATATATAGATTTTAAAAAACAAGTAGGATAGTTTAAACATTTATAATAAGTTGAAAAAATTCACTCGGGACAGGACTTGAACCCGCATGTTTAAATTATTCCCTAGCACGGGTTAGTGCTTTAGAAAAAACAAAAAGTAGGATAGTGTTAATCTGTTCACAGAACACAGGGTAGTATACTAACATGTTCACACTGTGCCGGGTAGGCTTCGTCACCGTCGTCAGTTTCGTCCAGCGCCTGTTTCCTCGCCAGCCCGCGCGCCGGCCCGCTGCGGACCCGAGCGAGGCTGAGCCCAAGGCGTGGAGACGCAGGTGCGTGCGCAGCGCCGCGGGCGAGGGGCAGCGCGTGCCGCATTGCTGGCAGCTCGCGCTGGGAAGCATAGAAAATAGTACATTACTGCCGTGGTCTATAATGGGTGCGTTGCTAGCGTGCTGTTGATAGCAAAGTTCCAGGCCATCACAGCGCGGTCAGCACTACAGGCCTTAATGGATAAGCTAGCAAGGGTGTTCAACCCCAGGCCCGCGGGCCCGCGAAAGAATTTTAAATGGCACACGTAAGTAAATTTTGAAATTCGCACGCACCATTGTGCATGTCCTGAGAGTAACTGAAATAGGTATTGTCAGTGGCCAATCGTGAACGTCTGAATCCACAGTTTGGCCCGACTGTTAAAAAGGTTGAGCAGCCTTGAGCTAGAATATAAGTAAAATATATGTAAGTAAAGTAAAATAAAAAATTGTTTATTTAAAAAAAAGGAACACGGTCTGTACATTGAAGTTCTTATAGATAACACTTATAAGTAAGAAATTGATGACAGGTGAGAATTACCAGCGGTCCCCACACTAGGATACCCTATGTCGTGGGGGCCCGGGTCGCTATGGAGTATTTCTTAAAAGTTATCGTGCCGTTGTATAAAATTAAAATAAAATGAAAAGGCGGCAAAGATGACCAAACTTGAGAGTCGAGAGCGTAGCTACGCTAAGCTAGAGGACATTATAGCGTGACCAGCAGCGCAGTCATTACGGACCAAGGCTTGTATAGTACTTTACTCAAACAATGCGAGTAACGAGCCGTTTTCAGCACAAATTCACAAAGTATTTCATAGATGGCGCCTACAGGCGTCGCCATAGAAGAACTGGAATACGGCTGACAAAATTAATCTGTGGTAAGCGATCTGGGTAACAACTGGACGGATTTGCATTAACTTTTACACTTAAAAGCAAAGACCATTATCCCTTATTTCGGTTCTCCTATGACCACGCTTGTATGAAATGATTTGTGAATTTGTGCTGAAAATGGCTCATTAGTAAATGAGCTTACCTTATGTCAATATCGACCTTGGGCGCGTGTCTCTGGTCAGTCAGCAAGTGCTTCCGTCTCTCCCCGTAAGTGTGGAAGGTCAGGTCGCAGTCATCACAACGCAGCGACGACCCAGCGCCCTCCTGACTTGAAGGGGGCGGCGATAGCATGTCCTGGATTAGAGATATTAGAGTAAGAATTTGTTTATTTGCCACAAAAACTACTAAAGGGAAAAAGAGATTCCATCAATTTCAAATTTAGAGGGCTTCTCTGGCTTCTTGGAAGAAACTCAAAGAAACGCCAATGAAAAAAAAAAATCATATCTTCTTTTTGGATGCGTTTTTAGCAAAAAACGCTCCTGCGATTTCTCAACGCGAAGCTTTACTATTTTTAGGACCTAAGGTTTGGATTCCAGATCCTAGAATCCACGAATGAAATCGGTTCTCGCCAAAAGTGGCCATTTTGTGCCTACTACTGGGCTTTAAGGCGCTGGGCATAGTGAATTAGCCCGCGCGCAAAGAAAAATGCACAAAATCGATTCCTGTATCAAATACACTAAAAAAAATCGAAAATGTTCACATCGAACCCTAGAATTAGGTGAGACCTAACTAAATCAGCCAGTTTTGTGTTGATATCCAAAACAGATTGCAAGATATTTTGCTTGAAAAAAAGTGCGTCGCCTATTTTTTTCAAGCAAAATATCTTCAAAACGTTTATGAATCTCAACACGAAACTGGCTGTTTTAGATAGTTCTCACCTAATTCTAGGGTTTGATATGTGAAAATTCTCAATCTTGATACAGGAATCGATTTTGTGCATTTTTCTTGGCGCGCGGGCTATTCACTATGCACCGCGCCTTGAGATTATGTTCTACGATTGTCCTATTTAAATTGTATTCTGTGTTTTGGCAATTTAATAAATCTGTTATCTATCTATCTATCATTCGATCACTCGAAGACGTATGAAGTGCGTGCTTCCTCACCAAGTCTTTATGCATCCGGGCCTGGTGCATCTCCAGCGACTTGTGTCCGGTGTAACAGTACCCGCAGATAGCGCAAACAAACGCATCCGGTGCAGGTTCACTCACGTGATAAATGTGCAGGTTTGCACCATTCTTACGCCTGTGAAACCTGGCCACTAACACAGAGAGACGAACAAAAACTTTCCATTTTCGAGCGCAAAGTGTTGAGGAAAATCTTTGGTCCTGTGAGAGAACCAGATGGCACATATCGCTCTCGAATGAACCATGAGCTGGACGCGCTTATAGAGCGAGAAACCATCGTCAGGTTCTGTAAGTCGCAGCGTCTTCGATGGGCCGGTCACCTGGAGAGAATGCCAGACACCAGAGCCGCAAAGGTAATGAGCAAATGGAAACCACAGCAGAAGAGACCAAGAGGCAGGCCCAAAAAACGTTGGATTGACTGCATAGAAGAAGACCTCAGGAAGATGGGCAAATACACCAACTGGCGAAAAGAGGCAAGGGCCAGAGACAGATGGAGATCTACTGTGGAGGAGGCCAAGACACACAAAGGGTTGTAGCGCCAAAGGAAGTAAGAAGTAAGTTTGCTCACCAAGTCTTTATGCATCCGGGCCTGGTGCATCTCCAGCGACTTGTGTCCGGTGTAGCAGTAGCCGCAGATAGTGCAAACAAACGCGTCCGGGTGCCGCGTGCCCATGTGCGCCAAGTGTGCGACCAGCGACCTGTTGGCAGATTTATGATACAATTTGCACACCACTGATAAAGCTGTTCAACAACTTCTTGGATTCAAAGGTTTTAAGGCGCTGGGCATAGTGAATTAGCCCGCGCGCAAAAAAAATGCACAATATCGATTGCTGTATCAAATACACTAATAAAATCGAAAATGTTCACATATCAAACCCTAGAATTAGTTGCGAGGTATCTAAAATAGACAGTTTTGTGTTGATATCCATAACAGATTGTAGGATAATTTGTTTGAAAAAAAGTGCGCCGCCTATTTTTTTCATTAAAAATATCTTCAAAACGTTTACGAATCTCAACACAAAACTGGCTGTGTTAGATAGGTCTCACCTAATTCTAGGGTATGATATGTGAAAATTTTCAATTTGTTTAGTTTATTTGATACAGGACTCGATTTTGTGCATTTTTCTTGGCGCGCGGGCTATTCACTATGCACCGCGCCTTAAAACTTAAACTTTCGTAAGCACTGCACATTTTGTATTTTTCTTAAGGCGCTGGGCATAATGAATCGCCCGCGCGCAAAGAAAAATGCACAAAATCGATTCCTGTATCAAATACACAGATTCAAAATTTTCACATATCACAAACCCTACAGGGTTCCTTACAAAAGGTCGACTCAGTACTGCGCCAAATGTATGAAACAGCTGATATTCTTTTCACTCCTTTTTTGTCGCCACCTAGTACAAGTTGTTTGTATTGATCAGTAGATAGCCCACTTAAAGTTCCGCTATCGACTTAGAGTGCACCCTGTAGAATTAGGTGAGACCTATCTAAAACAGCCAGTTTTGTGTTGAGATTCGTAAACGTTTTGAAGATATTTAGGATGAAAAAAAATAGGCGGCGCACTTTTTTTCAAACAAAATATCTTGCAATCTGTTATGGATATCAACACAAAACTGGCTGTTTTAGATAGTTCTCACTTAATTCTAGGGTTTGATATGTGAACATTTTCGATTTTTTTAGTGTATTTGATACAGGAATCGATTTTGTGCAAGCTCTTGAAGAGTACTTCAATTTATTCTACGGCAGCTTAGTCGAAATCTAGCGCGAAAGTGGTGTTTTGGGGATGGGCATATTGGGCCCACTGACAGTTGACATTGTCGGACCTCAATAAAATTAATATCAAATGAAAGCTCTTGAAGAGTACTTCAATTTATTCTAAGGCAGCTTAGTCAAAATCGAGCTCGAAAGTGGTGTTTTGGGCATATTTGTCCCATTTTATGAAGATTATTTGGCCCAATATGCCCATCCCCAAAACACCACTTTAGCGCTAGATTTCGACTAAGCTGCCATAGAATAAAATGAAGCACGCTTCAAGAGCTTTCATTCAACACCAGTTTCATCACGCACGGTCGAACAATCTTCATAAATGGAACAAATATGCCCAGAACACCACTTTCGCGCTCGATTTTGACTACGCTGCCATAGAATAAATTGAAGTACTCTTCAAGAGCTTTCATTTGACATGCAGTTTATTGAGGTCCGACAATGTAAACTTTTTCATCACGTGTCAACTGTCAGTGGGCCCAGACTTTGTTTGAAGTCGGTAAAAAAACTAGATATGAAACTTACTTGGAAACTTCGTTGCATAGCTGACACTTCAGCGTTACGCCGTCGTGACACTCTTTGTGTTTCTTCGCTTGCTCGCTGCAACATTAAACGCAATACTCAATACACCTTATTCGTAGTAGAATCGCCATCAGGTCAGTCGGTTGTTTGTCCGATCGTTCGTTCCTTGGGTCGTTCGTTCGTTCGGTAGGTCGTTCGTGTTAAGTCGGTCGTTCGTTCCTTTGGTCGTTTGGTCAGTCGGTCGTGCGGTCGGCTGGTCGTTTATTCGGTCTGTCGTTCGTTCGATCGGTTGGTCGGCGAGTCAGTCGGTCGATCGTTCAGTCGGTTGATCGATCGTTTGTTCGTTCGTTCGTTTGGTCGGTCGGTCGTTCGTTCGTTCTTTCGATCGTTCGGTCGGTCGGTCGTTCGTTCGTTCTTTCGGTCGGTCGTTCGTTCGTTCAGTCGGCCGGTCGTTCGTGAAATGAATTGATTGTGTTAGAACATGGGTTACATTCGTTCGGTCGGTCGTTCGTTCGTTCAGTCGGCCGGTCGTTCGTGAAATGAATTGATTGTAAACATTTAAAATAAGTTGAAAAAATTCACTCGGGACAGGACTTGAACCCGCAACCTCTCGCATACCGTGCAAGCGCTTATTCCCTAGCACGGGTTAGTGCTTTAGAAAAAACAAAAAGTGAATTGATTGTGTTAGAACATGCGTTACATTCGTTCGGTCGGTCGTTCGTTCGTTCGTTCGGTCGGTCGGTCGTTCGACCGGTTGGTCGGCGAGTCAGTCGGTCGATCGTTCGTTCGTTCGGTCGGTCGTTCGTTCGTTCGGGCTGTCGTTCGTTCTTTTGGTCGGTCGGTCGTTCGTTCTTTCGGTCGGTCGGCCGATCGGTCGGTCGGTCGATCGATCGGTCGGTCGGTCGTTCGTTCTTTCGGTCGGTCGGTCGGTCGGTCGTTCGTTCGTTCGTTCGTTCGTTCGTTCGATCGTTCGTAGGAACGCCCGATTGCTCGTTCGTCCATCACACTCACAGTTGATCCCCGACGAAGGCACACTGGAGGCAGTGGAAACGCAGCGCATGTTTCATACAGTGATCGGTGAAGGCGCTGCCCGTCTTGAATGTCACTTGACACACGTCGCACGAGTACAGGCCGAAACTCTGAGGGGATAGAGGTAGATGAGTTAGGTCTAAGATTGAAAACGCTCATGAATTCAAGGGTGATGCTGATGAGCCCTTTGGTAATAGCTGTTGCTAGACTTGCTAGGGTAGTCGAAATCATTTCTATCCTTGTTTTTTTTTTTCGGGTACATATACGGTCGGCCACAGTCTATGATGACAGCTCTTACCGCGCGCGGCATAAAGGCGTCAATCGAACAAAAAGGGGTATCCTAGCGTGTGGCTGACTGTTATGTACTTGGACCTACACACCACACGACGAGTCTGACGTGTTGTCGACTGTACTAATAAAGTAAGATGGCTAATATGCCAATTTTCGACACCAAAGAGGTCTAGACTGGAAAGGCAAGAAGCTGTCGAGATGTGGCATTGGAGGATGGACAGGCTTTGACGGAAAGGTTGTCAAATGAGCATGTCCTGAAAATAATGTAGCAGAGTATAATTATACTCAGGACGATTGATTGAAGAAAAGGAAAGATATTGGACCACTTGCTACATCACGAAAAATATAATTTTGGTCTCTGGTTTTACGTAGTGTATAAAATTTTCACTCACTAATGAAAATGTCTCCAACCACCAACCAGATGGTCTGATGCGATAAGGGCAGTGGCTGGAGGTAGCATTCGCCGGGCAGTTCATATGACGGAAGACCGCTCCCAATGGAAGCGAGTACGACATGGTCGGGATCCTCAGCCATGAGAATTCGATAAGAAGAAGAATGAAAATGAAAAACAAAATGCTCACCACTTCATGCCTAGTCATGTGGTTGTTGAAAGTGTCTTCCTGCAGGTAGCCAATGAAGCAAATGTCGCATTTGTACGGAGACTCCCTGTAGTTGGGAGTGTTCTTCTTCAAACGCAGCTCCGCTATCTGCTGGGCGATCTAGAAATTTACCAAAAATATAATGAAAAGGCAGTGCGGTGGTGGTCTAGTGGGTAGAACAGTGGACTCTGAAGCGAAAGGTCCTCGGTTCGATTCCCGGTGCGGGCATGTATCTATGACTGTGTTTAATTTCAAAGTTACGTACATTTGTGAATTTGTAGTAGCAATACCACTCGCTGACGGTGAAGGAAAACATCGTGAGGAAACCTGAGCGTATGAGGCATTATACGCTCAACGCAAAAATCGCCAACCCGCATTGACCACGCGTGGTGATTAAGCTCGAACTCTCTCTCTGAGAGAAGGCCTTTGCCCAGCTAGTGGGACATGTACAGGCTACATCTTACTTTTATAGTGAAAAGGAAATTCGGAGAAAACTAACCGACATAGCCTTTATATCTGAGCGAACTTTCGGGGTCTATAATTTAATTACCAATATAAAAGGTTTTTTTTTATTTTCTGGTCCTATATCGACATTTGATATACATCATGACAAGACTAAGGAGTAAAAAAACTGGAAATTAGTAGCCTTAGAGGACACAAGCAGACTACCACGTTTGTATGGAGATTTGGCTATGAAGGGAAGCTATTTTGCTCAGCAGTGGGCCACTTTAACGGGGAGGCTTTTGCCCAGCAGAGGAACAAATAAGGGGGTGTCTTTTGCTCAGTAGTGGGACACTTAAGGGGGAGACTTTTGTCCAGCAGTGGGAAACTTAAGGGGGAGACTTTTGTCCAGCAGTGGGAAACTTAAGGGGGAGACTTTTGTCCAGCAGTGGGAAACTTAAGGGGGAGACTTTTGTCCAGCAGTGGGAAACTTAAGGGGGAGACTTTTGTCCAGCAGTGGGAAACTTAAGGGGGAGACTTTTGTCTAGCAGTGGGAAACTTAAGGGGGAGACTTTTGTCCAGCAGTGGGAAACTTAAGGGGGAGACTTTTGTCCAGCAGTAGGAAACTTAAGGGGGAGACTTTTGTCTAGCAGTGGGAAACTTAAGGGGGAGACTTTTGTCCAGCAGTGGGAAACTTAAGGGGGAGACTTTTGTCCAGCAGTGGGAAACTTAAGGGGGAGACTTTTGTCCAGCAGTGGGAAACTTAAGGGGGAGACTTTTGTCCAGCAGTGGGAAACTTAAGGGGGAGACTTTTGTCCAGCAGTGGGAAACTTAAGGGGGAGACTTTTGTCCAGCAGTGGGAAACTTAAGGGGGAGACTTTTGTCCAGCAGTGGGAAACTTAAGGG
Organism: Zelleria hepariella; assembly: GCA_949319315.1. Taxonomy (NCBI): domain Eukaryota; kingdom Metazoa; phylum Arthropoda; class Insecta; order Lepidoptera; family Yponomeutidae; genus Zelleria; species Zelleria hepariella. The sequence goes on along the minus strand of OX439393.1, from coordinate 862,857 downwards.
GGAGACTTTTGTCCAGCAGTGGGAAACTTAAGGGGGAGACTTTTGTCCAGCAGTGGGAAACTTAAGGGGGAGACTTTTGTCCAGCAGTGGAAAACTTAAGGGGGAGACTTTTGTCCAGCAGTGGGAAACTTAAGGGGGAGACTTTTGTCCAGCAGTGGGAAACTTAAGGGGGAGACTTTTGTCCAGCAGTGGGAAACTTAAGGGGGAGACTTTTGTCCAGCAGTGGGAAACTTAAGGGGGAGACTTTTGTCCAGCAGTGGGAAACTTAAGGGGGAGACTTTTGTCCAGCAGTGAGAAACTTAAGGGGGAGACTTTTGTCCAGCAGTGGGAAACTTAAGGGGGAGACTTTTGTCCAGCAGTGGGAAACTTAAGGGGGAGACTTTTGCCCAGCAGTGGGAAACTTAAGGGGGAGACTTTTGACCAGCAGTGGGAAACTTAAGGGGGAGACTTTTGTCCAGCAGTGGGAAACTTAAGGGGGAGACTTTTGTCCAGCAGTGGGAAACTTAAGGGGGAGACTTTTGTCCAGCAGTGGGAAACTTAAGGGGGAGACTTTTGTCCAGCAATGGGAAACTTAAGGGGGAGACTTTTGTCCAGCAGTGGGAAACTTAAGGGGGAGACTTTTGTCCAGCAGTGGGAAACTTAAGGGGGAGACTTTTGTCCAGCAGTGGGAAACTTAAGGGGGAGACTTTTGTCCAGCAGTGGGAAACTTAAGGGGGAGACTTTTGTCCAGCAGTGGGAAACTTTAGGAGCTATACAAAAAAGTACAAACCGTGAGCTGTACAACAAAGAAGTGTTCCTCCAGACCACTATCTTGCATTAGTTTCTCGATCTCGAAATCCTGCTGACTCCCCTTCCATTGCCTGTATGACGACACGCGTTTAAGGTCTTCTTTCAACATTCTTTGCTGTGTTTTACTTAGTTTTTTTACTGGTTTTATGTTTGGAACTGTCATTACGTTTGGAACTGTATTTATGTTTGGAACTGTCTTTTCCGGGGTGCTAATGTTTGGAACCACCTGTTTCGGTTTTGAAGGCTTTACCTGTAATAGAAAAAAATTGTACTGTTTTAGGTACTGTTCTCATACTGAAAATGAGTTATAAAAATAACTATTGTATCATGTTCTACTATTATCAAAATGTATGGGGCAGTAGTAATACAAATAAAAGGAATTGTCAGTACAAAACACATACCAATTTCTGGGGTGGTTCATAATCGCTATCATCAGTTTGGTGACCATTCTGTTCATCATCATCGCAAACTTCATCCCCTTCATCCTTAACTTCAGTATTGTAGCTGAAACTCAGTACGTCATGTGTGTTGTCTGCATCATGTTGATAAGAATCATCATTATCAAAGTTTTCCTGTTTTACTTCTACCTGAAAATTAAATAACATAACATTATACAAATATATAAAAAATAAACAAGTGCAGTACACACATCAGCTTTAAGCTGTGTATAAAAATAATATTATATTATTGTTCCTACAGCTTGACTATTTGAATTGGTAACAAGCAATGTTTCACCCTCTGGGTTTTAAACTATTGATAATAAAAAGATAAAACTTTATTGCCAAAACAAAAACATCACTAAATACATTTAACATAGAGGGTTTAGAATTATATCTATAAATTTTGGCAAATTGCAAATAGCAGTGTAGGAGACTTGGTAGCCTTTGTAGGAGACTCTTAGGCTCGTCAAGGGTTTGGTACATGCTGATCTTTATTTTTATTATTTTAACTTTATTTTTTTATTTTATTTATTTTTATTTTATTTATTTTTATTAATTATATTATTATTTTTATAGTTCAAAGACAGAGGAGGATGGCATGAAGGGTAAAAGGCTTTTAGCCATCAGCGGGAGAATGCTGGCTGACAATAATGAGGTCAGATTTTGCCCAGTGACCTTTGGCAGTGGTCTATTACTTTGAAAACCAAGTTCATAACACGTCAATACCAACCTCCTCCTCAAGTTCATCTTGATGTTCAAACGAGTAGATATTGCTCGTTGGCTCCGAATAGTATGACAAAGGTGATTCTAGTTGCATTTTCCTGCGGTTTAGAGATTTGAGGTCCTTTACTGTTATCTGAAAAAACAAAATAGGAGACGGTTAGTGGGTCAAGTTGGACCCCAATATAAAATTTATGAATGAAGTAGTGTAGGTAACTAGTAGTTCGCCCCGAACTGTGAACTCGCGAGTGACTTTTTACTAACACATATTAACTTTACAATCCCGTATCTCGGCAACCCCTGAACCGATTTGGCTCATGTTCAAAACTAAAAATTCTTTTAATTTCATTTCCCAGCCTACAAAATTTCATGATGATCCGACTAAATTTACTAAAGTTATCGTCGAACGAACATTCATACAAACGCTGGATTGTTAAATTAGACTCGGAGAACTTCTCTCGCTTCGCTCGCCGCTCGTTCAAAGACTAGCTCGTTTTTAAGAAAAGTCAATTCGTGTCAGATAGTGGTACGAACATGCATTTCCTTTACCTGGTTCTGGTCTTGAAGAATGTCGAAGAGAGCCGTTTGGCTAGTAAGACACCTCATCATGAATTTGTGACTTTTAGCGAGAAGGGCAGCACATTCATAGCACAAAAACTGTGGAATATCAGCTGAATAAAGGATCTGTAAGATAATAAGTAAAATCAGTGATATCTGTTAGTAGCGGCAAGCTGTATTTGGCTAAGAAGATGGTAACTTACTTTGTGTCCCAATAGGTCCTTTAGGCGTTGCTCGGAGTGACTGTTAATTTCAATCATTTTGCCACTCATAGCAAGGCAAGTTCTGCAAGCTTTTAGATCATCCATGTTTGCAGATTTTCATGAAAAACTGAGGGAAGGAAAGAAAGTAGAAACCACGACGCGATTCATTTGTTTGTTTTGGTTTTGGTTATCACCACAGACTACTTAACCATCCCCCGCCGCCGCCGTCGTTTGGCGTGTTGTGTCAGTTGAATACTCTGTGGTTTGTTCTTAGCGAACTTCGAAAATGTTATTTCATGTTGCCATCGTACAAAAAAAACACTACGCCTACTCTGTGCATCCATCTGTCACTGTCAACAAATCAAATCAACTGGGATCTGGGATTTTAATTTTTAGTTTCCTTTCCTGCTGGTTACGTATTTGGAGGCAATTTATAAAGGGCATCACATCTAGAATGTTGAGAAGATAGCTGGAGGCTGAAACCTACGTGTGAAAATATGAATTCCTTTCACAATTCAGTAAAATGTAAGTAACCCGTACAGTTTGAGGTTATTTCTATCTTTTCTATTTTTGCACAACCCGTATTTACTTTCCTCAGATCTGCGCTTGATCAATGTGAAGACAGCACTGAGCACCATCAAAGAGCTGAAGCCTAGCTACATCAATGTGACGACTGAGAAAATTGACTTATTCTCTAAGGCAAAAACTATTGCCTTTAGTCCGCGGGCCGTCGGTGTTGAAATTGGTCAAAAGCAAGATGGAAGTCTACAGAAGCAGGATCCTTTATCCTACATCCCCATCGTCAACCCTAGATCCATCCTTCCCCTGATGGAGGACAACTGGCAAAAGGGTGAGATTGGTCTGCCAACGCCCCATCAAGAAGAGAAACAGGCTGTGAGGCTGATCGTCATCAGAAGGAAGAAAATGAGGGTGCATCAGCGCAGGAAGCTGTGGAAGAAGATGAGGTACCGCTGGGCTAAGGTGGGTGCAATCACTTGTTTCTAAAACAAAAAAATTTGAATGTGATACTGAAAGTGTCATACTCAAGAGGATCAGGCTACTTACTAAGGTATCTACTGGTGAGGCCTAATGGTCAGTCGTAAGGCAGTGTTTTTTAGGGTTCCGTACCCGAAGGGTGCCAAACGGGACCCTATTGCTAAGACTCCGCTGTCCTTACTGCAAATTGTTTGCTGTTTTTATAGATAATAGTATAGAACCGACTTGCACTTGGCCGGTTTTTTAGATAAGTTCAAGGTATACTGCTTTTTTATATTCATTCATTAAATATTGTTCATGTTGTAGGGCATTTTAACCAATATTTCTGTTAGATTGTGACATAAAACTGCAAGACAAAGTCCCGATCACAATCATAATGATGAAATCTTTGAAAAGGATTGACGTTGGTGTGGAAGTAGTGCAAGCTATAAAATATTAGCCCTGTTCACACCTAGAGGGACATGTATAGGCTACATCTGACATGCTTTTTCTGTATTCTCTCATGATTAAGGCGCTGTGCTTAGTGAATAGCCCACTGATATAGGAATCGATTTTGTACCCTTTTCTTTGCGTGGTTTAATTTACTATGCACGGCGCCTTAACTTTTGAAGATCTGTGTGACTAAAGATCGCTCCATAAATCTACCGAATGCAGGATATTTTCTTGGCTGCATAATAAAGCAATCTCTCTCTATCTTCTTCCCCAGATAAAGCAAAAGAGGCGCCAAATCAAGGAGAAGATATTCCAAAACGAGCTCTTGGCCCTCATGAAGAAAGCGGAACAATTCTCCGCCGAGCAGTATGTGGCCGACAAGATCGCAAAGGCCAACCACACACCGCTGCCGACCCGCTGGAGGCACAAGCAGCTCCCGGAGTTCATCATCAGGCAACTCTTGGGGATTGATAAGAAAATCAATTACCACCATACCGATGTGTACAAAGCCTAGGCCTCGTTGTTTTAGTTGTTGAATAAAGTAGATTTTTAATTGACTTCCAAGTTTTTCTTCAGGTAAATGTATTTCATATCATCACTTTTACACACCAAACTATGATCGAAACTTTTACAAAACAGTCAGTATTTAGGGTTCCGTAACTCAAAAGAAAAATTCGGACAAGTGCGAGTTTAACAAGTGTTGAGAGGGTTCTGTACAGTGTAAATAATATTCTATTCTGTAATGGGAAGATTTTCATACAAAGTCTAGTTGAAAGTCCAAAGTTCCAAACCAATCCACGAGGTAGGACTAGAAGAATGAACTTCTTATAGGTTTTCCTGTAATGTATAGGTCCTGTACGTACTGTACCTATATTTATTAAAAAATTGTAGGCCCAGTAGTTTCGGTTTCACAACTTGAAGCAACTGTGCGGTTTTTTACAGAATAAGAAAATTGGCCCCTTTTTAAAACATCCCAACGTAAATCTAAATAGAAGATACAATTTAATAAAATTGTCATAATGTGGTCACATTTACGTTCGCCAGGGAGAGGATTCTACGAAACTTCATGAAACACAACATCGTCATCAGCCCACTTCTGCCCAGTGTTGGGCTTGGGTATATGTGTTCTGTGGTGTTGGGTAATAAGCTTTTTTCCCCTCGCCTCCCACGTAAACTTTACCTACCTACATTTTAATTTTCATTAAACCTGCGGTCAGTCGGTAGGTACGGTCGGCCAGAGTCACAGATACCCCATGGCAGCTCTTACCGCGCGCGGCATAAGGGCTCCAATCAAACATAAACGGGTATCCTAGCGTGTGGCCGACTGTACCCTATCCCGCCTTATCTGTGTTTACAGGATCCTCCCCAAATTGCATCAGTATTCAGGTCACGGCGAATCGTGGACTGAAAAAAGTTATGAAGTTCTTTTGATGCTCAACGCAGATTAATGAAACCATCTCTCGAGCCCTGTCACTGAATAAATAACGCCAGAAGGCACAGGCCATCACGTCCAATGTATAAAATAACCTACACTAAGGCCCGGTTTCTGTTTCACTAACCAAATGCTTAAGTATCACTCTGCCTCTGCAGATTTCTCACAAAAGAACGTGACAGAATGATACCTAAGTAGTTGCTTAGGCTCTTTTGTTCTTTTGTGAGAAATCTGCAGAGACAGGACGATCGTTACCTACCCATTTGCTTAGCTAATTTCTCAATTCAGAAATCGGCAGTAACTTTATCATGGATGCTAAATCTGCGCGAATGGTTCGGGCAAAGTACCGGCTCAGTATTTCGTTTGGCGACTTCGAAGGACGAGGTAGAATAGCCAAACTGATCGCCAACCTGGTCGTAGAACAAAAATTGTTGGAAATCACATTTAGAGGTTGACGTATAGGTGTTTAGAATAGTTTCTACAACTTATCTAAAACCTTTTTTCCGTTCTTTCTCTTCCGATCTGTCTGTTCAACTAACTATCACCACGCAATCTGCATAGTTTATTTCCCAAAAATATATTCTGTTCTTCAGTGGCCTACTGAAAAGTTAGGTTTATCAAAAAAATGCAAAGTTTATCATGGATTTTCACTCAGTAGCTAAGAAGGTACTTCTGTCATATTCAATATCATGTCTCACCCTTGTTTACATTGAGACGCTCTCGGCGCTGTTTGCTAATTACGGACGCATTTTTTCACGTTGACACGGACAAAGACGTTCGTTAACTTCGGCGCAGTCTTTGCGAGGGCCTAACAAACAGCTACTTAGATTTTCATAGTAGAGTCTGTGACCCGCTGGGATACCCCTTTTTGTTCAAATGTGTCACTAAAGCCGCACTCGACACGAGCTAGGTTCCTACCTAGGGATGTTCACGGCGACAAAAAGTAGGTACTTATTCCTGCAAAAAGGGCAATTTTTCAAATAGCTTTTTTCCTGAAACTTGTAAAATGTGATTTCCATGAAAAAAAAAACTGTGTTTTTTTAAATGTATTGAACGTTTCTTAAAAGTCTGCATTATACAACAAAAAATCATTTTAATGGAAAAAAAATATTGCTGTTTCACCAAAGTCGTAGAACAAAAGTTCTTTGTTGGAAATTACATTTATAAGTTGGGGTGGGTGAGGAAAAAAAAAATGCTATTGAAAATTTATCTGTATTGGTACCACAAGAACAGCCAAACCGTAACGATTTAAGAGTTCCATGATGTTCAATGAACAATTAATAATGATATGAAGAACATCCCAGACCAAAAATAATACCAAAACATTGGGTGGTTAAGATTGAAGAAGAGAGAGATATAGAAGACGTTACTCCTAACAGTCTCTATAAATAACTCTACATTGATGTATAGTCAAGTTCTATATTAGTTCCCTGGATCCGATGAGTCCATTCAGCAAACTCCCAACATTTGGCCGCATACTAATAAAAGCCTTTTGCATCTACGTAATGAGATGATTTATACAGGCGTCCAGTGGTACCTTCACTCACAATAGATGGGTGAAGAGACCACCCGGCGCTGCAGTGCCTGGGAAATTGTTTTTAGATAGAGAGTAGGCTTGCCCAGCACCAAGGGCGTCGCCAGCCGATTGCGCAGGGGGGGGCAAGTTGACTTTACCTACTACAATTCATACTTTTCTCATTCTCTATGAATGAGAAAAGTAGGTATGAATTGTAGGTAAAGTCGACAGCACATGAAGCTTTTCACTTGTACTACGAGCCTTACATCTACAGCCAGAGTGTAGTTGAGCGTACGGAATATTAGGAGTGGAATTGGTGAATTCATTCGAGTTTCGACGTACGGGAATGATTGTTCAAGGCTTGAACTTCAAGACAATTAACTCAAAGACTTAGGACTTTGGTTGCATTATATTTGGCAACTTTTTTAGAATCTCTAGGGGGGGGCAGCTGCCCCTCCCTGCCCCCCCTTGGCGACGCCCTTGCCCAGCACCTATTATACCATCCTGACAGCTTAATAGGCCTAGCCCACAGGAAAGACGGGTCAATACGTGTGGAGCCAACTAAGCCGCGGGTATTTAGCCGCATAACATGCGACATACGGCACCACACCACATTTCGCGGCCGAGGTCGGCGACCACATCAATAACAAGTAATGACCTAAAAAAATAAAACATAAACACAGGCGGTAAGGAAAGTTGTCCGCGGGCGCGCGGGAAGCAAAACATAAATAAAGTAAGAAAAACTCGTAATATTTCCGCAGATTTACGACAAAAAGTTGAAAAGTTTCAGTCGGCGGCGCTGCCAATAAAATTGTACTTGTGCCCGCTCTGACCAAGCTGCGAACCTGTCACAAGTTTACAACCGCAAGAGTTCGCTGGAACTTGTAGAACAATAATTTTATTTCAATTAGCAATTTCTACAGGGTGCACTCTTAGTCGATAGCGGAACTTTAAGTAGGCTGTCTACTGATCAATACAAACAACTTGTACTAAATGGCGAAAAAAATCGAGCGAAAAAAATATCAGCTGTTCCATACAAAAGGTCGATTCAGTACTGCGCCAAATGTATGAAACAGCTGATATTTTTTTCGCACCATTTTTTTCGCCATCTAGTACAAGTTGTTTGTATTGATCAGTAGACAGCCTACTTAAAGTTCCGCTATCGACTAAGAGTGCACCCTGTAGAGTCTTCAGCGTTGCTAGGTCAAAACAGTTCTTCTCTGGATGTTGGCAGTCAGCTCCCTGCACCGCTCTCTGTTCATGGCTATCCTAAATAATTTTATTGTTCCACGGTTTTGATGCCGATTCCTTGATATTACACAGCCATGTTATTTTTCTCCTTCCTGGCCTTCTTTTTCGCTCTATTTTGATCATCATTAAGGGTAGACGATAGCAACGTGGCGGGAAATTCACGACAAGTTTTTTGGGCAGTGCCACTGCTTCGTCGACCAGAACACATAATCGGCTGAATTATTGTTGTTATATTGTTTACAATAATGAAAAGAATACTTTGTTATTTCCGCGAACGAAAAATGGCTGAACAAAAATAGCTCAGTTTAGCTACAAAATGTAAAAATCTGTGAAAATTTTGAATTTCCCGCCACGTTGCTATCGTCTACCCTTAAGGTGTGTAGCAGCTGGTATAGTTTTTGTCTTAAAACGTGGCCTAAGTAGGCAGCCTTTCGCTGGTTGATGGTTGATGGCTGCAGATGCACAACAAATTGATCCTATAATGGTTCCGTTTTTCCTTTTGAGGTCCGGAACACTCAAAACAACCGCGAGTTTTGAAAACAAGTGACAATATAACAAGTTCCCAGTCTACAAGGCATGTTATACTTACCTCAAGAACAGTGAACCAGTGAGCCTAAAGGGCGTGCCTGGGCCCTTAGCCTGTAACACAATGGTGCCAAAATGGGCTGTCAGGTGACGACTTAAATTACGATTTGCTAACGCTGTCTGTCCTTTTAATGTTTTTGTAGTACAGCAAAGAATATTTTGATTCTAATTCTAGAGGATTAGTTCTCTGGTTGTAGAAGAAAAACGAGGAGAGCCCGGTTTTGTCCTTCTGCCGGGACGCCATTGACCCGCCATTGCGTTACAGGCTAAGGGCCCTGGTCTCACCACTTAGCCTTCTGGGGCTTAAGTCTGTAACGTAATTAATGGCGTGCCAGTAGAAGGAAAAAACCGGGCTTTCTCCTACAACCAGGGAACTAATCCTCTAGAATTAGAATCCTTGCTGTAGGTACTACAAAAACATTAAAAGGGCCGACTTCATTATTAAATCGTAATTAAAGCCGTCGGACGTCGGACGAATGTAGACGATATAAGTTATAGGTGATAGGATCTCAGGATACCTGGCGAGGCGGGAAGATGGCCGGTAGACAAGGGCAGCAATGGATGCGGATGGCGAGGGACCATGAGAGGAGGCGTGAGGGGAAAAGGCATATACAAGCAGTGGGCAGAGGTGGGCTGATGATGATGAATAGAAGTCGCCAATTGGGAGCTCATTTTGGCACCATTGCGTTACAGACTCAGGCCCCTGGTTTACGACTGCGTAACGCCTTCGTATATAAATTCAGATATTATTTTTACACAGGCTACGGCCTTCGGTGTAGGACTCTCGAGGGAAGAGTGGATAACAATGTTTAAATCTCTGGTTATTAATTTTTTACCTCGGATGGATGGAGGTCAAGTCTGTGGCTTAGGAGGAACCACTTTATTCAGCTTTTTTTAACTTAAAAAAATGGAGGAGGTAGATATTCAATTCGACACGTAGGTATATTAATTTTTTACTACCTACTTTGTTTGCGTCGTATCGGAGCGAGTTCTCAACAATTGAGAAAATTAAATTTTTTATTGAATTGAAGTGCTTTAATCTTTTCACGATGATGAATAGAAGTCGCCAATTGGGAGCTCATTTTGGCACCATTGCGTTACAGACTCAGGCCCCTGGTTTACGACTGCGTAACGCCTTCGTATATAAATTCAGATATTATTTTTACACAGGCTACGGCCTTCGGTGTAGGACTCTCGAGGGAAGAGTGGATAACAATGTTTAAATCTCTGGTTATTAATTTTTTACCTCGGATGGATGGAGGTCAAGTCTGTGGCTTAGGAGGAACCACTTTATTCAGCTTTTTTTAACTTAAAAAAATGGAGGAGGTAGATATTCAATTCGACACGTAGGTATATTAATTTTTTTGTGTGTGTTACCTCAGAACTTTTTTCTACGATTACAGATTTGGTGATCCTTTTTTTGTTTGAAAGTGTAGGTATACTTCCCACATGGTCTCTTAAAACATGGTTAAGATCCGATGAAGAATTTCGGGGATGGAGAACGGAACTCCTCAACGGACACCAGCATATTACTCGGAATCAGTGCAATAGCTTAATAAATGAAAATGAAAATGAAAATGAAAAAGGTCTCTATTTAAAAATAGTGAAGTAACATATTGAAGATACATTGGTGGCCCCCACACTGTAGGTACGGTCGGCCACAATCTCAGATACCCCATGGCAGTTCTTACCGCGCGCGGCATAAGGGCGCCAATCGAACAAAAAGGGGTATCTGAGACTGTGGCCGACTGTACCGTTTCACCATTCGATATGTTTCTAAGTATTTACAGTGTGACTAATCCCCTCACTAGGCAAAGCCTGTCCTGAGGGAGACATTTTATACAATTAAATATTAGAACTTAAACCAAGTATTTGCAACCTTCTAGTTTAAATGTTACATTTTTAAAGGATTGTGGATTGTGGTTGCAAATTTTTACCAAGTAACATAGAAAAAAGTAGAAAAAATAGGTAGATAGAGAACTCTTTATTGCACAACAGAAATAATATTACAGATAACTTTACTTTACTTAAGAATATTACCTACCATTGAAGTCAGTTTTTGTTATTTGTTTATTATTTTATTTTAGTTACGTGGTTATTACCGCAGCAGTATGTAGCTCCATAGGGTTAGGGTTTTAGATTTTTATTTCTCATAAGATAAAATTTACATTTTGTTCACTTGAGATGAGAAAAACATTTCTTCAGATGAATTTTTTAAACGTACAACACTTCATACTTAATACTATTTTTATACTAAATATATATTTTTAGATTACAAATTTTCAAAGACGTGTGCTTTAAGACGATATTTAAATATTGGTAGGGCGTCTGAATCTTTGATGACTTTTGGTAGTTTGTTAAACAGTTGTGCTCCCTCAAACATGATAGACCTTTCTCCATAGCTTTGTGTGCGCGGTGCGTAGAGTTGTAAATGGTTCTTTGTTCGAGTATGATATTTATGCTGTTTGGGTTTGAATACTAGACTAGAGTGGAGACATGGCGATCCTAATACAAAATGTACTGAAATCAGGTATCGCAATGACGCGCCTGTGTGGCCTTTAAAGTGCTCTACATTTACCGAAATACGGAGTTATTATTTAAAACCAATGTGCAACCAGCATTAACATCGTCCACATTTCCTCTATTATTATTCTCATCATTAAATTACCGAGCCTCCGAACGTTACTCACAAATCAGCGCGTTACACACCATGTCAGGCGTAAAACATATTATTTTACAAGGAAAAACGCATACAAAGGCGCTGCGGCTGAAAAATAAGTCAAAATACGAGCGTGTTCGTGAAATCACGTAGGCTCCTGAGGAAATTCGTAATTTTCTTCTTCTTTCACACAATATTTACTCGCTACATGTACGTGAACGGAGGGTTTACACACGAGAGGAACTAAAAAGGTTTTTGAATGCGATTTGGCGTCTTCAAAGTGGTTCACGTAAGCATGCTGACTGTACTCTACTAGGGTCGTTCAATAAGGCCCGGTTTCTGAATTGAGAATTTTACTAAGTAAATACTTATCTCCTTATATAAAAACTACCTATCGTTCTGTCACGTTCTTTTGTGAGAAATCCGCAGAGGCAGAACGATATTTAAGTACTTCCTTAGCGAATTTCTCAAATCAGAAACCGGCAGTAAATATCTCAAATAAACCCTGTGACTAATCCCTCCGGTCCGTAACGACCGAAAGTCAAAACGCCTTTATGTCAATGTGCCTGAAATAAGTAATGAGAATAAGATATAAATTACATGGAAACAAAAAAATACTGGGTGGCAATAGCTCACACATTTACTAGAATAATAATGTTAAAAAATATATTGAGATTACATTGTTATTTAGAAGTACCTTTGGTACCTACCTACTTTGTTTGCGTCGTATCGGAGCGAGTTCTCAACAATTGAGAAAATTAAATTTTTTATTGAATTGAAGTGCTTTAATCTTTTCACTATATCAAGGCTTAAGAGGAACATTTAGGGTCAATGCTCCTCCTTATTCTATAGTTGAGCATAGAAAAATCTCGAAGAAAATCGATTTTGCCCCTCGTATTTTTTAACTTTTTGGTGTACCCACAACAAAGTGTTCTTTATTTCTCTATCTTTACTTTTTTGGCAATATCGAAGTAAAAATATTATTTTTGTTTTTTCTAAAGCACTAACCCGTGCGTGTACCCGTGTTTATTATAAATGTTTAAAAATATTATTCTTTTCCTTATTCTTATGGTGCATCCGCAGTTACTTTTTGAGAAAGTATATAAAAAGCTGAGACCTGGCGCGACCTCTTAAAGGCCCTATGTAGCCGCAAAATAGATGCAAGTAGAGACTTCCACTTGTGGAAAACAAGCCTGTTTTACCAATTCTTCCAAGATCTTTAGACTTTTTACACCGGAACGATAAGCAGAACAGCTAAAAAGCTTTCCTTAGCAGTCCGGAGCCGATCCCCAATGTATGTGGAGGCCGGCAGCGCGCCGCGCGAGGCACGTGCTCGCAGCGGCGGCGTAACGAGCGCTTCAAGCGACGATCGGCGTGTGACGTCAAAGCAACTTGTACCTAACAGCTTGTTAGAACTGAATCTATATCCAGTAAAGTTCAGTATTTAAACAAAAGTTACAACGATCGATGATTAAACAGAATCTTAGGCGTTGATTACAACAGCAGTTACAACAACAAAGATCGATGATTAAACAGAATCTTAGGCGTTGATTACAACAGCAGTTACAACAATCAATGATTAAACAGAATCTTAGGCGTTGATCACAAGAGCGGTGGTGGCCTAGTAGTAAAATATTAGACTCGGAAGCGAGAGACTTTTCAAAGTTACGTACATTTGTGAATTTGAAGTAGCAAAACCACTCGCTAACAGTGAGGGAAAACATCGTGAGGAAACCCGTGGCTTAGTTGGCTCCACACGTATTGATTTGTCTTTCCAATGTCCCAGGCACTGCAGCACCGAGTGGTCTCTTCACCCATATAGTGTGAGTGAAGGTGCCACTGGACGCTGTATAAATCATCGCATTACGTAGATGCAAATGCCTTAGTTTTTTATGGTGACTAAGCTGTCAGGATGGTATAATTAGTGCTGGGCAAGCCTATTCCATCTAAAATAAAGTCCCAGGCACTGCAGCGCCGAGTGGAGTGAGTGAAGGCGCCACTGGAAGCTGTATAAATCGTCTCATTACGTAAATGCGGCGTTGATCGGCAAATAAAGATTGCACTTTCCTTCCAGGTAGGCCGCATGAACCGCGGCGCGTCCAGTGGGGCATTGTCACCTATAAGCGTGAAGGCTGGGTCTTCGAACGTATAATCTAGAATTGACGACCCTATCTTTTGATTGCTTAAACTTAGAAGGTTGTGTTTTTCACAGCTCCAAGGGATTGCAGACTTGTGTATTTGATATTAATTTCCATTTGATACCTCCACGCATTTCTGAGAAAATGGTTCTTGACAGACAGATAGACGAACAGACAGATAGACAGACAGACAAACAGACTGACAGACAGACAGACGGACAACTAAGTAATCCTGTAATGGTTTTTTTTTTTTTTAGATTTGGAATCCTAACAATTGCCTCCTTAGGTAGAGACTTATAGTAAAAGCAATGATTTTAAAACCTTTACCTGAAAGTCATCCTCACTTTGAAAGTGTAAAAACCTCTTATACGTTTTGAATAAAATGTTTGAACATTTTTCTCTTAACTCCCCAATGAACCGAGCTCGTTGCAAGTTAATTACGAAAACATTGTGATTGTTCAATTTACGGCGCGGCCATAAACGGAGTTTTTACGGGTTGACAGTAAACAACTCGGCCGCTTGGGCCTGCGGTGGTCCGGGCTGCCGCGCGACGCATACTGATTATTATCTTTTGTTATGGTTCCGTGTAATGTTGAAGAGAAGAGACCGTAAAGCAGATCGCCGACTAGATGGACCGATTATTTTCTCATTTAAGGCGCTGGGCATAGTGAATTAGCCCGCGCGCAAAGAAAAATGCACAAAATCGATTCCTGTATCAAATACACTAAAAAAATCGAAATTTTTCACATATCAAACCCTAGAATTAGTTCAGACCTATCTAACACGGCCAGTTTTGTGTTGATATCCATAACAGTTTGCAAGATATTTTTATTGAAAAAAAGTGCGCCGCCTATTTTTTTTCAAGCAAAATATCTTCAAAACGTTTATGAATATCAACACTAAACTGGCTGTTTTAGATAGGTCTCAACTAATTCTAGGGTTTGATATGTGAACATTTTCGATTTTTTAGTGTATTTGATACAGGAATCGATTTTGTGCATTTTTCGTTGCGCGCGGGCGATTCACTATGCACAGCGCCTTGAGAGTGAAAGTTCTGTACCGCTGTACAATTTCTGAAAATCTTGTTATACCTACCGACCCTTGGTGCGTGAGTCCGACTTGTGCTTGACCGTTTTTTTCTTATAAAAATCTAATGAATCATCTAATAACTTCGTAGCGTATTCGCGTTGATCTCTTCTATACGCGCGTAGCACGTCTTCGTAACGAAGCTACACCCACGTAGCAACGTCTACGCGGCTACGCCGTAGCAACGACCGCAGAGCGTAGTCAGCGCCCTATAATATTATTTGCAAGGGCATTTTTTAATTTTATTATTTCACTTTCGTTTTCATATTTGAAGTAACACAAGTAATAAAATTACATGCCTTGAATTTGTAACGAAGAAGTGATCACATGGTGTATTTAAACTCTAAATGTATAGCGAGAATATTAGTTTTTCTTCTCTTTTTCTTTTGTTTCTCTTCAATGTATAAATAAATATTTAAAGTATTATGGCGATACACTCACTGTGAAACTACCAATTAAAACATTCAAGTGAATTTTACTAACTCAGCTAGCGGTGAAGAAAAACATGGTCTATAACCATGGTTGTGCACCAACCATGGAAAAACATGGTTGTGTATTGACAAATTTAATATATTTTTACCAGCCAATAGTTGAGAAGTTACCACTCGAATTCAGTTCCGTATAATGACGTCTTTGTGAAAGCGAACTGTCATCGGAAGTTATTCACAACTACAACCATACTCACCAACATGCTACCAAAGCCCCAAAAAAACTTTCATTCCTCGTACGTACAAGATTCCCATTTCGACCGCGAAAAGTTTTAAATGTCGTAATTAGTTGTGTAATTCTACTCCGGCGCAGATGTCGCGGCTAATTGAAAACGCAAATCACGCGGTCCCTTACTGCCAGGGGTGTATCAAGGTGGCATGTTTTGAGGACGATGCACGTTGCTTTTAACATTCTCGGGTGCCAAAAAAAAAGTAAGATGTAGCCTGGACAAATGTACATGTCCCACTAGCTGGGCAAAGACCTTCTCTCAGAGAGAGAGAGTTCGAGGTTAATCACCACGCGTGCTCAATGCGGGTTGGCGATTTTTGTGTTGAGGGTATAATGCCTCATACGCTCAGGTTTTCTTCACGATGTTTTCCTTCACCGTCAGCGAGTGATATTGCTACTACAAATTCACAAATGTACGTATCTTTGAAATTAAACAAAGTCATAGATAGATACATGCCCGCACCGGGAATCGAACGTAGGACCTTTCACTTCAGAGTCCACTGTTCTACCCACTAGATCACCACCGCTTTTTTCGGGTGCCGAAATAAATGGTTTATTATATTTTACAATTTAAGCTACGGTATAAGCATTTACTTTTATTATTGTCGGAATCATTATCATCATCATCATCAGCTTACCTCTGCCCACTGTTGGGTTTAGGCCTTTTTCCCCTCGCGCCACCTCTCACGGTCCCTCGCCATTCACATCCATGGACCCTCCGCCGCTGTGATAATGTCGTCGTACCATCGGGCTGCTGGTCTTCCGACTGATCGTCGTCCAGGGCCCTTAGCCTGTAACGCAATGGTGCCAAAATGGGCTCCCGGTTGACGGTTTCAATTACGATTTGTTAATGCTGTCGGTCCAGTGTCGGTCCTGTTAATGTTTTTGTAGTACAGCAAAGATTATTATGAGTCTAATTCTAGAGGATTAGTTCGCTGGTTGTGGGAGAACAACGAAAAAATCCCGGTTTTGTCCTTCTACCTAGGACGCCGTTGATACGCCATTGTGTTACAGGCTAAGGCCCCAGTTCTCGGCCGTCATTCTGTCCACCGGCCATCTTCCCTTCTCGCATTTAGTATAACGGGCCCCTTGTAACACCCTGTATTATTCTTTAGCCGAAATGCCTGGTGCGACAATCCTATTTCTCTCCCTACCCCCCCCCCCCCTGGCGTATAAACACCTCTCCCTAATAAGGGATAAGCTTGACACGGCTTTTACTTGAAAAATGTAAATTTTAAGCCGACGGCTACTACCTCTCTGCGAGATTATCGAAGTAACGAATGATACTAAGTAATAAATATTTGCGAAATTAATTTTGTTATCCTATACAAGGTGTTACAAAAGATCCTAACTTTTTTTACAGGGCAATAGCACCCGGTGATGGGGATCACAACCTAAATATTTTCTTTGCTTTATGACGTTCCGTTATTTTTTTAAATTTTATAAAATGTGAACGCTACTGACAGCGCTACAGCGCGGGAGAAATAGTTATTTGTTATGCAAGAATGCAAAATTATTGTTTGCGGCGAGTGCTTGTATTGAAAACCGAGCTAGCGAAGGTTTCTAAAATTGAGCCACGAGCGTAGCGAGTGGTTCAAAAAAAGAAACCTGAGCGTAGCGAGGTATTCAGAAGCACGAGACGCAAATAATATTGCATTCGTGCGAAACACAAAACTTTTCATCTCACAGAAGCGAGGAAATGACTTTGTTAGCCAAGCGGGACAAACTCTATAGACAACTACTTACAAGCAAAACAGGTCAAATAAGTTCCTTTTAAAAGCATATTTTACTGTAGTTACGGCTGCCGCACTAAAGTTTTGAGCTTCGTTGGTATTAAAACCATTCGTTTTATTAATAATTTCCTGAAGTTTATTTATCCAGACACAAAAATAATGTAAATAAAAGAATGTTTTTTTTTTCCGGGTGCATTCTGAACTTATACCATATAAATAAAAAAATTGTAGGAGATAAAAAATTAAATTAGTAATATCGTTTGAAAAAATGTATTTAACAAACCAAAACATAATTATCTATTTGATAAAACAGAAGCGCAGCATTTTTTTTATTTACTGGTATTTAAAAATAAATATGTGTACAAAATATTGAAAAGACTATAAGAAGAAACCGCGTTTCTGAATGTTCTATTCCGTGACTTTACCTTTTTAAAAGATGCTTATGCACCATTTACATTCACAGTTTTGTATAGAGAATGGGCACGAACAATCGCTTACGCTGAAATACGCGTTTAAACGAACTATGAATGAGGTTTTATTTTCCATCCGGATCTGGCATCTACTTAAACGGCCAGTGTTTTTTTCTTTTTCAAACTTTTTCTTTTTCAAGGGCGCGGGAAAGACTGTCCCGGCGTCGCGTTCAAATTTCGAAGCGCACAAAAGTTCAGATAGTTTAAATCCGGCCTTTACACGATCGTAAGTTACTAGTAACAGCAAACTTTCCGAGCGTGGGAGATGAAAAGTATATTTAAATATTGTTTTAATATAACAATGTTTTAACAAGTCAGCTATGCAAATGCACCTTCACACACAAACAAAATATTTTTAAATTTATCAAAAGCAAAAAAGTTTTGAAAAAAATAAAATTTTTAGGTTATAAAATAAACTTTGTGTTTTTCAACTTCTTTTACAGAATTGACATCTTGTTGACCAGTAAGTAGGTTACATCCTGTAAAAAGAGGATGTTTTGTAACACGTTGTATTGTATACCAGCCTTTTAACACCCACTGCGTGCTTTAGAAGTTACGTTAAACTATTGGTCCCGATTGTTGTTGATTAATAACAATCCTTAATCCATGTCAGAGGCCCTTTGGGCGACCTAAAAACTCTGACATCAGGTGTAGAGCTACTACCTCACGAACCTACCTAACACTGAATGCTGAGTAAAGCCTTCTTCATGGTCACGCCACTGCACGATCCCGCGCCAGACGCAACCACTGCTTTAAGGCTACTTGGACTATGTCGTCGGACCATCTGGCTGGTGGTCTGTCAACCGATCTCTTCTCTTCTCGATGTCGCCATTCCACAATGGACTTCGCCCTTCTGCCATCAGTGCGCCTAGCCCGACAAACCTAAAAAAATCGATGTAGCCTGTACAAATTACATGTCTTACTAGCCGGTCAAAGGACTTTACTCACGCACGCGTTGGCACACATGATTAAGCCCGGCCTCTCTCTCTGAGAGAGCTAAGCCTAAATAGACTAGTCGTTCACCCCGAACTATGAACTCGCGAGTGTAACATTTTGCTAACACCAATCGCGCAGGCGCGCGCGCATTGCATATAAACTTTACAACCCCATATCTCGGCAACCACTAAACCGATTTAGCTCACGTTAGAACTTAAACATTCTTTTAACTTCATTTACCCGCTTACTAAACATGACGATCCGACAAAATTTACTCAAGTTATTTTTGAACGAATATTCATACGTACATACATACAAGCGCCGGATTGTTCCAGTAGACTCGGAGAACATCTCTCGCTTCGCTCAATACATAAGTCTGAGCAAGATAATTTATAGAATTCCGAGTAGCCCCCCGACTAGGGGACACGAAGTGAATGCTAAACAACGTTGCCTTCTGTCACTAAGAGAAAAACTCAGCTTTAAGTGAGCGCTCTCTGTTTGTTTTGCTTAATTTTGCTCTCTTTGTTATTTAGACTGACTTCATTTGGAGCAGTCTTTTGCGAGTGCGACGACGACGACGCCCAAATGGATGTTCTATTTCTGTATCGTTATGAAAATACATTTTCACTCCACTTTACTAGATAAACATTGTAACTTGTTAAACACAATTCGGAAGGCAACGTTTTTTGTTCGAAAGTCCGTTATTGGCTTAATCTTATCTTTAGACAATATTGAGAAACTAATTTAAATATTTTTTATTTTGGTCCAGTAGTTTTGTTTTTTTTTTATGCGCTAAAATGTTTTGTTCCTATGACCGCCAACAGTATGCAGACCGTCGCGTGACGTCATAAAACCGTATCTTTGAAACGTTGTAAAATCCAAACTACTGAACCAAAATAAAAAATATTGAAATTGGTTTCTCAATATTGTCTAAAGATAAGATTAAGCCAATAACGGACTTTCGAACAAAAAACTTTGCCTTCCGAATTATCTGTATCCCACTATACAGATTCGGCTAGTGTTGGATTCGCAGTATGGTAAAACACTGTTGATTTTTATGGAAATAAATATATTTTTACTTTGTTTACACACAACATAAGGCCATACAAAGGGAGAGACCACGAATAGATAATTAGCCATGAAATGAAAAATAAAACGCTTGCAGTTCAATGGAAAATGGAAGGACACCACAATTTTTTTTTTCAGCGAAGTGATTGACCATATTATTAACGACTAGAAAGACCCTATTGTACTGCAAGTTACTGACCGAAGCAAAACCTCGTATAGCCACAGAATTAGGTATATTATTTTGTCATTAGTTCAACTAAAATAAAAAAGAACGTGGCATGTCATGCAAAATGTGATTTAAATGAACCTCTGACTTTCAGCCCAATTATGGGTTAAAAACACGACGAACCAAACTTCGTTTATTTACTCGAGGCGGGCTGTTTGTAGTCTTGGAGCTAGTACACAAAGTGGCAACTGAATAAATCCAGTTTCAATCTCAGCTGGATCGTAAAATACATAGTAACAAACCGGTTGGCTGTGGACACTGACCTGAATAGAAACGACACTGGACTGGTGACTGGTAAGTTGCATGTGTGCCTATTTGCTTTAGTACCCTAGCCAATAAGAAAGACAATAGTACATCCAAAAGCTGAGAGGAAGCTGAGAGTCCCTGCAGCGTTCCGAATGGTCACTACACTCATCTAGTGTAAGTGGAGGTGTCCCTGGATGCTGTATGAATCATCTACAAGCAAAGGCTGAAGTTAATTTGGTTATCGCCATTTTGGCACTGTCACTATGAGTGTCAGTATGAGTGTCATGGAACAAAAAAATTTATATGACCTGCGCCTCTATTCTCTAAAAAAACCACTCAACCGTTGAGCGTCAAAACATTCGAAAAGAGACATTTAAAAACGTTTATTTTTACGGTGGATATCTATCTATACTTATAATAAAACTCTAGCGAAGTCAATTCTGTACATTGAATATTTTTAGAAAAAAACTAGCAGGGGTTACTAAGTAAACTATACTGAATACAAAAATGCAAAAAAATCGGTCTATGTCTGTCTGTCTGTCTGTCTGTCTGTCTGTCTGTCTGTCTGTGTGTTACCTCATCACGCGAATACCGCTGAATAGTTTTCAGTCAAATTTAGGACCGTGATAAGTCCTGGTTCTGGGCACAATCTAGGCTATCCGATGTTCAGAATACATTGCGGGTTGCAATTTTAACTTCGTTTTTTGTAAGAAATATTCATAATTTTGATATAGCTTCTTGAGAAGATATGTTAATAACGTGATACTTAACACATTTCTGAAAAAAATAACTGAAAAAAAAAGTACGACTTGGAACCTCATTATCTCGGAAACCGTTGATTTCCTAGGCATAGTTCCTTGGGCAAAAATGTTCGTTATGATGAGGACTATATGTGGTCTCCCACTTTTTTGGCGGTATTTTAACACCGCTCGGTATTCAATACAAGCACTCGCCGCAAACAATAATTTTGCATTCTTGCATAACAAATAACTATTGTTTAGTGTTGAGCGGGATAGACAGAGTTATTAGCCGTATGCTTTGCTTGCTGGCTTAGCATGAGAACGAGTCAGACCTTATCTATGGGCTTATAACTTTATCTATCCCACTCTACGTCGAGGGAGATACATATAAACCCCTTTACTTCCTAAGCAATTCTTATGCTAAGCTTCCTGGTATCTTATCACGGACGATACCTTAATGTAAACAATACATATTTATTATTAAATTTATAAATGTATTGTTTAGATTAGGGTTTTTATTCTATTATTCTATTGCTTTCTTTGAGCCCTGCTACCACAAGTTAAGACGGAACGCGGGTAGCCGGCTGCTCCATACAAAAAATACAAAAAGGGAGACCTGTTACCTCCCTGGATAATTATTTTAGAAAAAATATGTTTATGCCATTCAATTTATATGTACCTCTGCCATGTCCCTATGTTTTCCTTTTTTTATTTTTTTAATTATTTTATTAAAATTTATTTAAACAATTAAAATAATAAAAAAAGGAAAACATAGGGACATGGCAGAGGTAAATATAGATCCAGGGAGGAAACAGGTCTCCCCTTTTGTATGGAGTTGAGGTTACCCGCGCTCCCTCTTAAGAAATAATAACTATTAAATTAAAATACCCCCGACATTTTAGCTTCAAATAAGCATATTTAATAAAAAGCTGAACCAATTTTGACAAAACATAACTAAAAACATTCGCTAGAAATCCTGTTTTCAAATTAAAAAAAAAAACCTAAAGCTTCCAAATCGTTCACCCATTTAAGAGCTACGGTGCCACATACAGACACACCCTCATAAACACATACCTCTACAGACACACTCACAAAGCTGTCAAACTTATAACACCCCTCTTTTTTGGTCGGGGGTTAAAAAAAACCTTCCTTTTGAGTTTTCCTCCACAGTCGAATTTAAATTAAATGTCAAATGTGTAAAAACGCATACGAAGTCGCGGGCACAACTAGTTTAAGAGAATACAGGGGCTGTGGCAAGTTCTCGGGACATTCGGCATATAAAATTTGCTGTCGTTTGTTTGAATAAGTCTGTCCAGTGTAGAAGTATTTTAAGTCAGTGGATGCCAAGGACTCGTTCTCGCCAGTAAAAACTTCTCGCAAACTTTTGTTACTTCAATTATGGCCCGAAACCGAGAGCTGTGAAATTTTATGCTGATATTATACTAAAATTTAACACCCCACTGTTTGTATTAATGGGCTGTTGCGCGTGCCATCTTAAAAGCGAATGCGTAGATTTTCTCATCGTTAGAAAGTTAGTGCCCGTACTCAGTCGAAACTAAGAAACGAAATTACTTTTACCACCTTTTTACGCGTTGAATGAACTCAACCGAATTTCATTTGGTGGAACCATTAAGCTGGCATCAAGTCTGTAATATTTTTTACTCAAAAAAGCTCGTAATGTGGACATTAATTCGACAACCTTCTTTGAGCAAAGTCGGACTTGCGGGCTACTTGGATTAGGCGCCAGAAAAGTTGTATGGAATTTCATTAATGTCTTGTGTTTTGCGGCCAGAAAAACATTAATGTCGAGTTTTGTTTCATAAATAGAACTCAAACATCAGGTGCAAAAAGTATTTATTTAGAATTAGGCTGTATGGGTACTGGCAGTCGACACATTGCACAGAAAAAAAAAGCGCGGCCATATTGTTTTCGACTTTTCGCGCGTTGTTCGAAGTGATTTTTTTCTGTGTTTTTGTTGAAAAAGTGAACTCTCAAAGCGACGAATCCTCGGATTTAATGTGTTTAACACCGCCGGACATTCAAAATCAAGCGAAATTAGTAATTGGAAATTTATTGCCACCGAAGTCAAAAGAAAAATACAAGCAAGCTTACCAACAAAAAGTTTGCGGAATGGAAAATCGACAAAAAGTACTTAATCTACGACAAATGGTAAGCTAATTAAATTACTATGTTAATTACTATTCTAATTAATATTTTAATTACTCGCATTGTTTGAGTAAAGCACTATACAAGCCTTGGTCTGCAATGAGTGCGCTTCTGGCCACGCTATGATTGCCTCGAGCTTAGCTTAGCTACGCTCTCGGCCCTCAAGTTTGGTCATCATTGCAGCCCTTGCTGGCCGCGCTATAAAGGCCTCGACCTTCGGTCTCGGCCTTCATTTCAGCTTGTCCATCAAGGGCTGCAATGCTGACCGCACTGTGAGGGCCTTGAGCTGCGCTACGCTGCGCTCTGTCGGCCATCAAAAGCGTGCCAGAAACGCACTCATTACAGATCGCGGCAGTAATGTACTAATAATGTCGATGTTGTTTAAGACGCAATAGGTCTCACAACTAGCGCCGCCAATGAAAAAGTGGCCACTTTTGGCGAGAGTCGATTGCATTCGTAGGTTCTAGGATCTGGAATAGGAACCTTAGGTCCTAAAAATAGTTCAGCCTCGCGTTGAGAAATCGCAGGAGCGTTTTTTGCTAAAAACGCATCCAAAAAGAAGATATGATTGTTTTTTCAGTGGCGGCGCTAGTTGTGCGTCGTATTTCGTCTTAAATGGAAGTATTTAGTACTTAGTAGGTTTAGTAGGTACTAAACGCGTTCCTGCCCAGTCCCAAAAAAAGGCGCGCGCAACTGGGATGTACTACGCCCAAAAAAAGGCGCGCGCAACTGGGGTCTCTTCTTCCGTTGCATTTATCGCCTAGGGGCAACCTAGGGAACTATTTTATTGACAGTGAATATAACCATTGTTTGGTTCTAATTTGCGAACTCGGATGTCGCTCTGCCGGGTATTACTGCGAGCTCCAGGCCACCGAACTTTGTTAAGCCCTTAAGTAACCATCGGCGCTCCCTAATATTGGTCTTAGAATTACAAATTGTATTTCCTGTGGCATGAGACGAGGCCATTTCATTTTAGCTACGCCATTTTTAGGGTTCCGGACCTCAAAACGAAAAACAGAACTATTATAGGATCAATTTGTTGTCCATCCGTCTGTCTGTCAAGACCTTTTTCTCAAGAACGCGTGGAGTTATCAGGTTGAAATGATTAAATACTCAGGTCTGCACGACAGCTAGCACTCTACTCGGTTACGTTACGGGCGACTTTACAACAAAAGTGTACGCTCTGACGTGCTGTCGTGTGTACAAACGTGCACGGTGCGTGTAAAGCGAGGCACGCTGGAGGCACACAATAATTACACAGCTAGATAAACAAGGCTGCGTGTCCAGCCGACTGACTGACGCGGATTTGTACGTGACTAGAATTTGTGAGTTTTGGGAAGCTGTGGTAAAGTCCGTTCGCTATCATAGTGTCACTTTGATATTTGCCGCCTTGGCGCGCGGCGGCTTTTCACAAAAGAAATTAAAGGAAGCCGACGCGGCGCAAACACGCCAGTGAATTTGGCTCGCCGCTCGTCAAAGAAGCGTCGTATTGAGAGGTTGTGCTTGTGACTTTTGACTTAGTATTTTGTATTGAGTGTCGATCGCTGCGTGTAGATACAATGTTTTTTCGTTCGTTAGGACAGCGACGTGCCTCTAGCTAGACGAAACTTCGAATGACCCAAAATTTAAAAGACGAAGGTTTTATAAAACATTTAAGCAAATCCTAGTTAATGTCCATCAGCATTATGTTGAAATGAATATGTCTGCGCCCATCACAGATACTTCAAAAATAGTTGGTATCCTAAGAACCAAGATTGCCGTCGTGTGTACCGACACTATCTAAGCGAACGGACTTTAGGCAGAACGTTGGACACGCAAGCTTGCGATCCTAGGTTCGAAACCCTGTACGAGCACCGTACTATGTTTATTCTTCTTCTTCTTCTTAGGGTGCCTCTCCGACTCAGCGAAGGTTGGCAGTCAGCTCAGCATATCCCTCTTTGTCTCTCGCGAGGCGAAATAGCTGGGCAGCACTCGCGATCCCAGTCCACTCCCGTATCGTCAACTAAAGTGTGGCTGGAAAGCGCAAATTTTCACAGTTTTTTTTTTTCAATTTTATAGCTAAACCGATATATTTTTCATCAGCAGTGTTTGTTTCACGACAGGAAAATAGAATGCTTTTCATTATTATAAACAACAAAACAAAATTAATGAAGCTTATTTCTTTGATGTTTTTGTTAGCCTCTCCTGCTCCTATTTGTATATCTCTGAGATTAAAAAAAAAATTATCGAGAAAAAATGCGCTTTTACCAAAGTCGTAAAACAAAAGTTGTTGGAAATCACGTTTAGAAGGGTGTCTGAGGTTAAAAGCTATTTAAAAATTGCCCTGTATAAGAAGTTACATTTTTGTATTCGTCACTCATCTCATCCTAGTGTCTATTTTGTCGAATCGCTTCCAAATCTTCGCATCGTAAGGCCTCCGCGACATTTCTCACCGCTCAACTCGCAGAACGGATCCGTTTATCTCGCCCGTAATATCTCGTCTCGACCCATGAATCTCTCTGATCTGCAGATTCGATGTCTCCGGTGCAGGTCCCAGGCAAGTTTCCAGGATCAGGGGCCTTAGCCTGTAACGCAATGGTGCCAAAATGGGCTCCCGGTTGAATTACGATTTATTAATGCGAATTACGATTTATAATATAATGGTCCTTTTAATGTTTTTGCAGTACACACGACAGCACGTCAGACTGTACACTTTTCGCCCTCGACTTTCAAAAGTCGACCCTAACGTAACCGACTAGAGTGCTGGCGTGTAAGCATTGACGTGCTGTCGTGTCTACAGCAAAGACTATTCTAACTCTAATTCTAGAGGATTATTTCGCTGGTTGTAGGAGAAAAACGAGGAAACCCTAGTTTTGTCCTTCTACTGGGACGCCATCGATGCCCCAGGTTTGCAGGTGGCTGACTCCACGAGTCGTTGCATTTTTTTAACCTACTTAGTTTGAACGGTACTAAACTCCCAACGATAACTGGGAGTCAGTTGTATGTGTGTCGTTCTTTGTTATTACTAAGACGGTTCGACTATTCGACACTTGTAAAGTCGGCCGAGAGAAATTAATTTTAAAACTTTATCAATATTGATCATATGATCGCTATACCGTCAAGGGTGACCCCCCAGTTCAAAGACAAACGAAAGAGCGCGGTGGCTTTGTCAATGTTTTGGAGACATATCGCCGCGACAATCGATATCTTTATGCGGAGGTGAGGTGCGATGCTGAGGTAGAGATGACTGTTTGACTGGGAAAGCATAATAGCGCCGCCAAAGAGAAAAAAAAACATACTTAGTTTCCTTTTGGAGACCTGGAGATACCATATAGAGTAGAAACAACGAGACAAGGGAAAGACTTGTACCACTGTGGTGGCTCTTAGACAGAAAATCCAGACTATCGCCACAAAATAAAGTAACCATATACAACACAGTAATACTTAAGCCAATATGGATGTATGGCATCCAACTATGTGGAACGGCCAGCGACTCGAATTTGGAGATTCTGCAGAAATACCAAAATGGGATACTCAAGTTCATGAATAGTTAAACATGCCAAGCCAAGTCAGCTCTAGAAAAGCCAAGTCAGCTCACTCCTCTGTCATTGAAGCATCGTAAAACATGGCAAGTTTAAATTCAAAATGACAACTTTATGGTAGAGTCCGCGCACGATAAGTCTGCGCGCGACAAGTGGCGTAATTTAATTTGCTATGAAAAATAATCTCCCGACCGTAATAATAATCAAGGAAGCTCTATGAACCTGCTCTCTACGAAGATAGATATTAAACTTTATTGCACACATTCAGTAAAAGTTTTGCCCACGCGCAGACTTATCGTGCGCGGACTCTAGCAACTTTTTAGAAAAAAAAAAACTCTTCTTGTAAGATATCTTTTTCGTTGCTATCGACCCTCAGCATAGCGTTCCGCCTCCGTACTCCGTACTCCGCACAAGGCGGCCCATTTGAAAGCCCAACCCGGCGCTCCGCATCTGTTAGAGGCTTACCCAGACACGTATGGATGTGCGTCTTTTGCTAGGATCACCGGAGATGCAGTGGGCACTTACCAAATGGTCAGATTATAGCCGAGACGGTCTTGTTTATTTCGTGAGTGTTTCCGTTTTGTCCCGCGCGGGTCCATTATTTTGATTTAGGACGAGATGGATCTTTATTTTGGCCCCTTTCCCCGCCTAATGGTAGAAGTTCGCTGTTTTCGCTAATTGCGGTTTTATTCGTAGGCGTTGTTTTTTTATGGATTTGAGGGGTTTTGGCTTAGGACTTCTATTTATTGTAAAAATGTTGACGGTTAAGTACTCAGAAGTAACTAATTAAGATGTTTTAAAATAGGATCTATCATACACTGAAAGGCAAAAGTAAAAAAAGCAACGATTTAAATAAAATAAATATTAGGTACTATCCATACTATTTTTTGTCCAGCTCGTTCTTATACTACAGGGTGCACTCTAAGTCGATAGCGAAACTTTAAGTAGGCTGTCTACTGATCACTACAAACAACTTTTACAAGGTGGCGAAAAAAATGGAGCGAAAAAAATATGGGCTGTTTCATACATTTGGCGCAGTACTGAGTCGACCTTTTGTATGGAACAGCTGATGTTTTTTTCGCTCCATTTTTTTCGCCACCTGGTACAAGTTATTTGTAGTGATCAGTAGACAGCCTTCTTAAAGTTTCGCTATTGACTTAGAGTGCACCCTGTACTTATACATATGTAAATATTATACTAGGTATAACTAAACATCTAGTATGGCTATCTTGCAGTTTGTACTAAACATTTTTGCAGGGCATGAATTCGAAAGAGTTGGCAAGGTTATTCGAGTAAATCTAGGTATTTATCTTTGAATATGTACCCTGTACCGGTATTCTCAAGACAATTTTCTTTTCTATTAACGTAGAGGTACTTTTGGTTCTATTTGTACCATGGGAAAACCACCAGACCGTTGCTGAAGTTAAAATAAATCATTTTAATACACTCGAAAGGGTTTACCCGAAACTACTACAGGGTGCACTTCAACTTCAGTTTAAGTATCGATCTAGAATACCATCCTTAGTCGATAGCGGAACTTTAAGTAGGCTGTCTACTGATCAATACAAACAACTTGACTACGTGGCGAAAAAAATAGAGCGAAAAAAAAAATCTGCTGTTGCATACATTTGGCGCAGTACTGAGTCGACCTTTTGTATGAAACCGCAGATATTTTTTTCACTCCATTTTTTTTCGCCACCTAGTACAAATTGTTTGTATTCATCAGTAGATAGCCCACTTAAAGTTCCGCTATCGACTTAGAGTGCACCCTGTAGTTAATAGAATTTAGTTCGCAGCACTTTGTGAAACATGAAAGGGCTTGGCAGGAACAAATGCGCGCTGGGAGAGACGCTCACTCACTGCCCGCCTTTTCTCGCCATTTTTTAACCCGCGGCCCAAAAAGAGAGGTGTTATAACTTTGACCCCTGTGTGTGTGAGTGTCTGTCTGTCTGTTGCCCGTTTTCAGCAACCACCCCTAACTTTAAAAGACCTTTTAACACAAATTATCTGCAACTCCGCAAGTCTAAGGTGGTTGGTGAAAACGGGCATGTGTGTCTTTCTGTCTATGGCACCATAGCTCTTAAACAGGTGAACCGATTTGGATGCGTTTTATTTTATTTGAAAGCAAGTTTTGTAGCGAAAGTTCTTAGATATGTTATATCAAAATCGGTTGAGCCGTTTATGAGATATGCTAATTTGAAGCACAAATTTCATTTACACGAGACGACGCATTAATTTTCTATGTGACTCAAATCCCTGTTTGTTAAGATTGGTGTCCAAGTTGTGCTAGGGTAACGCACTAAGTTTTTGAGGTCTACGCAGACGTTCCACTTTTTTGCAGACCCTACAATCGACACAAATATAACAGTCACACACACGTCGGGACTTGATTCGCTACGCACATGTGTTTTTTGTTGACTTTGGCAGCTAAAATGAGAGAAAATGGGTGCTGTAGTATGCTCCCTACTCTACTCTACCTACATTATTATGTACACACGACAGCACGTCAGACTGTAGGTACACTTTTGTTATACTAAAGTCACCCGTAACGTTTAAGGGTCGACTTGCTGTCGTTATGATTCAAATGCAAGTGAAGGTACAGTCGGCCACACGCTAGAATACCCCTTTTTGTTCGATTAATGGCTCCTTTATGCCGCGCGCGGTAAGAGCTGCCATGGGGTATCCTAGGCTGTGGCCGACCGCACCACTCTACGCTTCTTCTTATTCTTATCGTGTTGGTGACAATAATTATGTTTTGTTGTCTTGATATTCGACCACGCCATTTTACTGGACGCTATCATCCACAGATGTAAATCAATTATGCACGATGTAAACGCCTAAAGGCGGACTTGCGTCAGTCAGGGTTAGCTAACTAACTCAGAGTTAATTTCACATTTCCATACAATTACTGACATTAACTCAGAGTTGACAGGCTAACCCTGATTGACGAAAGTTAACCTAAGTACCTATGTTTTAATTATATTAATATGTAGTAGTTTTTCAGCCAAAACGGGGCGATCCCGTACTTAAAGAACAACACAATAACGGAAATCAGTCTCAGCATAAATCAACGCGTGGGCGACTGGCCTGGGCCTGGGGAGGCATTCATCATCACAATCTGCACCCTGGAACTGGGTACACGTAGAAGAACAGTGTCCCTAACGTGTTTCTGCACAGTTATACAGCCTGACATTATAGTCACCTGCCCAACTTGCAGATTTCTCTAGCTCCGCTGGCTCGGCCACGTAGAAAGAATGGAAGGGTATCGGGTAGTAAAAATGGCATACGCAGGGCAGCCTTCTGGGCATCCCAAGTATCGTTGGATTGACGAAATCTGAAAAGACCTGTGCAAACTTCAGGTGGAAGATTTTGGAAGAACGTGAAAGAAGGAAGTGGCGCAGGACAGAGAGAGATGGCGTATTTTGGCTGTAGAGGCTGTAGAAGATCCCACTTCGGGTAGCTGAGCGAGCGTAAGTGAGCATTAATTTTAATATTTTGATAAAGTTACAAAAACCGGTAATCGACCAATACGATCTTTAAACTCCCATCTATTAAAAACACCCGTCCACAACACTAAGGTCTATGCTGATTCCTTTACAGCTCAGTCGGTCAGGCTGTGGAATGCCTTGCCGCAGAGTATCTGCACCAGTCCTACTGTTGGTATCTTTAAGAAACGGTTGAAAGAGCATTATCTTTCTGTATCATAACTCCAAGTATTTATTTGTATATATTTTATCTGTTATATATTAAATAGGTATTTAGTATATGTAATTTATATATTGATATCTTGTAGATCATGATTAGGTACTTGTTTTATTTTTATTGTTTATGTAGTATATTATGTGCACATTATGCACGCCCGCTTTTCACAACTATTTCGATCCCTCAAGGTTTGCTGGAAGAAATCTCTTACAGGGATAAGCTAGCCTTTGTACATGTGTTTTCTTACTGTTTTGTCCTCTAATCTGTTTTTTGTGTACAATAAAGTAATAGTAATAGTAAAACTTTCTCCCCACAGTGGTATTGATTTGGTCGATCCATCACATCGGTTGTTTTCCCCGAGTTTTAGTGCCCTCACGCTCAATGGAGTAGTTGTCTTGTCGTGATACAATGGCTAAAACATATCAAGGTGCGATTTTTACAGTAAAACTTGACAGACGAAGGAAAGAAGTAGGAGAAGGCCTCGGAGAAGCTACTTCGATCAAGTAAAAGAGAAGATGGATGTCGGGACGTACCAGGAGGTGAAGGAATTGGCCTGTGACCGGAGTGCATGGAGTGTGCTGCACCGACAAGAGACTAACTCTTAAATATAAAGAGTGGCAGGCGCTGCTTGATGCCGAGGGCCGAAATAGGAGTCGTTTGGTTCGCAATTCCGTCCACGATACTCCAATATAACCCGTGCCATTAAAGAAACGATATATAAATGGCGGACACTCTCGTGCCCTCTCGCTTTAATCATATCTCCGTCTATACTCACACGTAACGTTAGCAAAGTAATTTTAGGCAGTCCTGATTAGTCGCTTGGCTACTAAAACACGCCAAAATACGTTCGCCTCTTATTGATTTTTTTAGGTTTGTCGAGTTATTTCAATATTGAAGTTTACGTTAAGTGTTGTTATTTGTTGAGGTTTGTATTATTTACTAAGTTTTAATATTTTTGATCTTATTTTCATAAAGATTGTTGTTTAATCACAAACCCAACGTAGAACAATTACCTAATCAATAA
The DNA here is from genome assembly GCA_949319315.1 of Zelleria hepariella. Lineage (NCBI taxonomy): Eukaryota > Metazoa > Arthropoda > Insecta > Lepidoptera > Yponomeutidae > Zelleria > Zelleria hepariella. The sequence continues at coordinate 831,503 of OX439393.1, read as the reverse complement.
AGAAAGCATCGTAAAACAATATTTCCTAACCAAATATGTAAGAAAGTTTTAGGTATGAACCGAAATCGTATTTTCGTAACCTCTTTTTCAGACCTTACCATAGGTACCCGCCGCCATTTTTATATCGTTTCTCTAATGGCACGGCTTATCCATACATAGCAATGGACTAATGTGGACTTTTAAAACTTCGCCGAAGCAGAGCTTGCATATCTTCCAACTTTGTGGCCATGTCCTGGCAGGGGAACAATTCATCACCACATCTCCACTGAATGGCAATAAACAAGTCGAAAAATGCCGTGTTTATCGTTATTTATGGGCATATTCACGATTTATGGCGTCGCGAGAAATATTCACCCGATATGAACTGGGCGGGGTAGGGCGGGTGCTGTGTGAGGGACGTACGGGGAAACATTTTGCTGGTGACATCTGATAGTTTTATTTAGATTATTTTCCTTGATTGACGAACTTTTTTTGTGTGTATCTGGTCAAGGCACACTAGCGCCTCCAATGGAAAAAAATCCTAAACGGCCTCGGACATTCAATACGCTTCTTGTTAATCAACAACAACCGGAACCATCAGTTGAACATGTCTTCTAGTAAATATCAAATTAAGGTAGTTACTACAGGCATAATAGTCCTTAACTCAGTAGGCTCCTGCTGTAGTGGAGCGGTGCGGGAAGGGTGAATTAATTATCTAAATTACTGCCCCTCTACCCTTGACGCATTTTTCCAATACGGCCGCAATATGGCGCAATTTACAATATTTTACAAATTAAGACGCATTTTGGGTTTTTAGTGAATAAAACAGCCTTACCTTTGAATAAACATTACAAAGTATTTAAAATCAAAGCATTACTATGCGAATTCAAAGAGAAATTAATTTGAAAACTTTTTCAATTTGATCGCAATACCGTCAAGGGTAACCCCCCTGTTATATATTGGTGGAGAGCGCTGGTATCGATGAAACGGTGTCTTATACATATCTATATATATAAAAATGAATCGCCGTGCATTAGTCTCGCTAAAACTAAGAAAGGGCTTGACCGATTTGCTTATTTACTGTTTTGTTTAGTTCACCATACTTCAGGGTAGGTTTATAAGCAAAGAAATATGGGAAAAGTTAAAGGATTAGCTGAAAAACGGAAGAAATAAAAATTGGTCATTTTGTATTGGAATCGCCATTTTTAACGCGGAGAGTCAAACTATTTCAGGTGGGAGAGTCAAACTATTTCAGGTGATACGAAGTTCACCGGGTCAGCTAGTAAACACTAAAATAGGTGCCACGGTCTAGGTACCCGGAAAAAACAAAAAAAAACACGATTTTGCACCTATAAATGTTATTTAAGGATAAAGTTTTATTTAAATTTAATTAACAATTTATTTTTTATCTTCTAAATGTGATGTCACGCTATACAAGTGAAAGTTTCACCAGACGTGAGCAATGAGCATCGCTGTCACTTGTCTACCGCAGGAACCTACTGAGTTAAGAGGGTGCTAGAGCACCATTTTCCCATAAAAACGTATAGTTCAAGTTTAATTTCTAAACTACAGGCTGGATTTTGCTGAAACTTGGTTTATATCAGTAGATGACCAATACGGAGGTTTGCAAATAGTTTTAATAATAAAAAAAAATAGAGCGATGCGTTTTTCGCGCCGAAAAAGGGGTTACTTTCAGCTGTTATTTACTTACATTATAACACGCTCTATAAATTGGAGTCTAACTACCTTGGGAACATCAATAATGTGTTGTACTTGTCAGAAAAAAAAAAGATTTTTGAAATACCTAATAAAATGTAGAAATGGCAGCTGAACTTTACTACGAAAAAAATTGGGAAAATAGATCTATTACATTATATCTACAACTACAGGGTGCACTCTAAGTCGATAGCGGAACTTTAAGTAGGCTGTCTACTGATCACTACAAACAACTTGTTCCAGGTGGCGAATAAAATGGAGCGAAAAAAATATCAGCTGTTCCATATAAAAGGTCGACTCAGTACTGCGCCAAATGTATGAAACAGCTGATATTTTTTTCGCTCCATTTTTTTCGCCACCTAGTACAAGTTGTTTGTAGTGATCAGTAGACAGCCTACTTCGGTTCACTATTGACTTAGAGTGCATCCTGTAGATACACGAACACACGTAGACTCATACAGCCGCATTGCCTCTCACTTTCCCCGCGCCCCGTCTCGCTCTTGGTGAAACAGCTATAGAAAACAGTGTTTCACGCGCTTGGCCGCCACTGAGTTCCCACTGTCCTGGAGGGGCCTCTTAAGCCAGTAGCTACAACCGTTCGACATATGCCCCCTCGTGTGTCCACTATGACTACACGTCGTGCCGAGTGGGTGCCATTATTGCGCCCTCCACTCGCACTTGATTGTGATTGATTAAATCATCGTATTGGGATCGACAGCAGTCGAGCATTAAAACGCTCTGGGAGCAAAACGTCTGTAATTTAATAAAAACTAAAACCCGACTTCTAAAAGGCTTAAAACAAGACCTGTTTATCCTTAAAATAGACTCATAGATAATTAATCGTAGTCGGAGGACACCACATTCGCATTTGATAAACCGATGGCCTCCGACTACGATTAATTATCTATGAGTCTATTTTAAGGATAAACAGGTCTTGTTTAAAGCCTTTTAGTAGTCGGGTTTTAGTTTTTAACTTCTATTTTTTTTTGAGCTTTTTAGTAAGTCATTTTGGACGATCACCCAGAATAGAACCAAGAAGGGTAAAAAAAAACACATTTTGGAATTTTTTGTTCTATTTGTTATGTTCACGCTACATGTGTTATACATTTTTGAAAAGGTCTTTTAAAGCCCTTTCATTTGATACCCATGACGATGGTATCCGATAATTTTTATTTTTAGGTCCACCACTTTAGGGCGCAGCACAGCCGCCATCTTGGTTTATTTCAAAATTAAACTATTCTATGTTACCTGGGTGATTAAGACGAATCCAACGACACCTCATTTGTTGAAATCGGCCGAGTAGTTTAGGCTCTGCGAGGGAACAGATGAACACACAAACATACATACCCACATACATACAAACATACATACATACATACATACATACGCTGCTAAAATCATAACCCTCCTTTTTGCTTCGCGTAGTCGGGTAAAAATACTGTATGTTCCCAGAGCAGAACGTCTCCAATGCTAAATACTTGCAATTTAAAAGGCCCTGAACGAAAATCGACTAAAGTTATGCTTGTTATTTCACCAACTTGAGATCGATCTCAAGTAGGTGATCTCAGACCCTTAAAGCCTCTCGTCCACTAGGCGGATCGGGGCGGAGCGGGTCGCAACGCAAAAATCCACCTGCCTATATTTTGTATGGAAGTGCGTCCACTAGCGGCGGATCGATGCGCGCCGGGCCGCAGCGCAATATTTTCGCGGGTGGATTTTTGCCGGCGGTGCGACACGCCCCGATGCGCCTAGTGGACGCAGGGGCAGCAGCATGCTCGCGCATGCAAATGCGCGCGAGTTTTGCCATTTGTCGACCAGAATACATAATCGGCTGAATTATTGTTGTTCTTGTTTAAAATAATGTATATAATTCTATGCTATTATCGTCGAACGAACATTCATACATACATACAAACATACATAAATACAAACATACATACATACAAACGCCGTCTTGTTCCAGTAGACTCGGAGGATTTCGCTCGCTTCGCTCGCTCGTTCAATAGGGATTTTTCCAAGTGTCAAATTTGACAGCGATTCGCGAATTATCGCGCAACTAAACCTGTGGTTTGTATGGAAACCCCAGATTAATAGACTGATTTTGACAGTTATTCGGGCTATTTTTGATGCCTGGAAAAAACCCCATTATTCCGTTTCGGATCCAGATTGAACGCAGGATGAACGTAACTCAACGCGGGATTTTTTTGTAACTAAATATTGAAATGAAAAAATATTACGTTACTGCGTGTTATTCACTAGGTAAGTAAAAAAAAAATTGTCATCGAGTATTTATCATCAATTTTATTAGTTTAAAGTGCATTCAATTCAATTCAATTCAATTTATTTCAGATTTGCATCCATATTTTGTTAGTATAATACCCGCGTTTCCCCTTAAGATGAAATACGACGCACAACTAGCGCCGCCAATGAAAAAAATTACATATTTTTTGATGAGTTTTTATCAAAAAATCGCTACTGATGTGCGATTTCTCAACGCGAGGCTTAACTATTTTTAGGACCTAAGGTTTGGATTCCAGATTCTAGAACCTATGAATGCAATCGATTCTCGCCAAAAGTGGCCACTTTAGGTCCTAAAAATAGTTAAGCCACGCTTTGAGAAATCGCAGAAGCGGTTTTTGCTAAAAACGTATCCAAAAAAAAGATATGATTTTTTTTTCATTGGTGGCGCTAGTTGTGCGTCGTATTTCGTCTTAAAAAACTTCACTATTAGTCAATGCAATATTAAACTCTAATTTTTAAATCGAGTCCACGGAATGACAGTTGCTAGTATGCTACTGACAGATAAAGCCTTTGTAGCAACTGTCATTCCGTGGACTCGATTAAAAAATTAGAGTTTAGTCAATGTATAATGCCAAATGACATTACAAAGAATAATAAATTTATCAGATGTAAGTTATGTGAAAAAAATGTAGCTATATGGAATGTCGAGTTGTGAAATGATACATTTTAATTTTGCATTTCATTGCTTATTGTCTGAAAACTTTTATAATTAATTGTCGGTCATTCGAAGGATAACCCGACCTTACAGGTGCAGGACGCCATTTTCATATCGTTTTTTATTGACACGGTTTATGCAACTGAACAATATTTACATAACATCCATCTGATGCACTTGTATTCACATTGAGTACTTAATAATAGATAATTCGTTTATAATAAAGGGTGTCCATGAGGAAAGTTAATTTCTCAAAGTAAAAAAATTAACATTGTAAAAACCACTAAGTATTTATTATGAAAATGAAAAAGGTCTTTATTTAAAAATAGTGAAGTAACATATTGAAGATTCATTGGTGGCCCCCACATTGATTGAAGATTTATCTTTTTAAAGCGGTTTCTAATCTATTTTTTTTCCATTAGTTTCCATCCATTCCTTCTTCTGTTAGCGCGTCTGTAGATAATCGATAATCTAATAATAAACTATAGGAAGCACATTGTTCACGACACAAGACTTGTAAGCGACATGTGCCGACACTGTCACAGCAGTTCAGAAACCATACAGCACATCACAGGAGCATGCAGATCAATCGCACAGACAGACTACAAACATCGCCATGACCAAGTCGCTGCCATCATACATCAATACATTGCATTCAAACACAAACTCATCACACAAAAAACAGCATACTACAAATACAAACCACAAACAGTGTTAGACTCAGCAGACTACAAACTGTATTGGGATAGGACAATCATCACTGATAAAACAATACACTACAACAGACCGGACATCACACTACATGACAAAAAGAATAAAACAGTATATCTTATAGACATAGCCATCCCAAACACACATAATCTCACTACAACACATACTGAGAAAACAACTAAATACACTGACCTTGCCATAGAAATAAAATCTCAGTGGCAAGTACTAACCGTTAAGACGGTACCTATCATCATATCATCAACAGGAGTAATACCGTATACACTGCACACCAGCCTCAAAGTTTTAGACATACATCAAGCTACTTACACGTTTCTACAAAAAGCTACGATACTAAACACATGCCGCATCGTCCGAAAGTTTCTAGGCAAGGACCATGAGCTCTGACAGCTCATTAATTTCATCATCATCATGATCTTAGATAAATAGTAGGTAAATTCACGCACTTGGTTTCGGCCCGTGCCACCCTGTACCTCTTTAAAAGGAGTGAAAAATTACATAAAAACAAAAATAATAATAATAAAAAAAAAAAAAAAACATTATAATATCTGATAAATGATAATCTATCGGCCAAACTTTACTGCAAATTATTGCATAGTGTGAGTGTCCCCGCCAAGACGAGTAAGCAAAGCTCAAGGGCACTACTACCTTTTCTCGAAGCACTTCGTCGTTTATTTGAACCCTCACAACTTGGGTTTTGATTATACCAGATCAACAAAATTCTCGGAAAATGATGTCTATAGGTACACATAAAAAGTTTCTTAACTTTTTATTATCATTTGTGAATAGACATATTATTGTCTGTCATCTTGAGAAAAAACGTGCAATTAAGCATATAGTTATTTTTTTATTTAATTTAATTTGGTCAAAAACGTAATTTTCTCTAAATATAAAAAAAAGTTGAGTTAAGAAAAAAAAACAGAACCCTGCCAGATCTTTGGGGTCCGATTTGGCACTCTTCACAAATGGTTAGGTAAAAAAAAACAAAAGCGTATTGCAATCCAATCTAACACTTCATTGTGTCTGAGTAATCAAGCTCTCTTCCTGCTTCCTAGCCACCGCCGCACACCCTGTATAACACTACAATCCAATATATTATGTCGGAAGCACATACGCAACGCCTGTTGCCATAGGCCGTTACAACACTTACAACGGAACATCGAAGGTGAAAAATTTAATAAGGTAATTTTTATTATACCTCTAGATTCCCTTAAACATATAGGTACTCGTATATGTTTAAGCATACATACATCATACACTTTTGGCATTACCGAATATTTCAGTAATGAAAATGAATATTATAAAAAATTCTACATGACTGTAAATATCGATGTCGATTATTTGGGTTCAAATAAAAAAATACAGAACCTTCGTATTGGTATAGTTTAGTAAACGCAAATAAAAACACATAAAACGCTGCAGGCTACACAAACCTCAAAGATTTCAAAATTTCAGGTGTTTTGCTACTGTCAACTATCTTCTTCAACTAGGAATGGGAGAAGTATTGTTTCCATTTGAGATCAACTACTTGGAACCTAGATTAAATGCTGAGCTCTTGGAATATTATCAAGGTAACATGTTGTCTTTTCAGGGTGTTGATTTAATCAGACAATAAGACTTCTTCTCAAAAAGTAAATATAGCAAACTGATTTGCACCTATGCAGCTAAGTAACGCGTACCTACCTATGGTATTTTTTACCTTCTTATTGTATTTTTTGTAGTGTAGTGTCTCGTACGCACGCAGCGTTTCGGGTCTGTCCGCGGTCTTGTAACACCCTGTGTATTAATTCCTGTGTATTATTTTATTTTAAAACAGGTCGGTACAATTATTAATAAATTAATAATTATAATACAGGTGCACATACAAAAAGTGAAGAAACAGGCTTCTGTCGTGTTGGTCCAAAGGGCTATTTGCTACGTCGTAGATACAAGTCAGTGGCGCACGAAATATTCAACTTACCATTGCGGGAATCTGATGTTTTTGTCAGTGGCCTGCCGCGATCAGGTATGTATGGCTACTACATCCAACTGTATTTAATAACTACTAAATTCGTGGATTCTACTCAGCGATAAACTCAAGAGAGGCAGACCACTGAGAAGATGGTCAGACACATTAACACACTAAGATACTTTCTAGGCCACGTTCTTTCGATATCTCATAGATGGCGGTAAAAAACGGTACAGTGTTTACACAGTGTTTCAATAGGGCTGATTTTTTCGATGGTGAATGTAGGTATGTTGGTGCATATCCGTTTTCACGCCTTTAAAATATTACTTTTATGTTCAAAATTATTTCACAAACAATATAGCTTTTCAACAGTTTTGGCTGGATTTTAGTTACCTAGCTCCTCAACCAATCGGTTAACAATCAAATAGTTAGTGCAACATTTTTTCCCTCTGTGGCCGAACAAGGCTGTCAACGCCGATACAGTGGTCCATATTGTAAACTTTTTTGTGTAAACCTTAATGGCTCGATCTGTTCATATCCTTGCCTATAAAAAAAATTATGTCTATGCTATCAGTAGACTCTGTACCGTTTTTTACCGCCATCTATGAGATATCGAAAGAACGTGGCCTAGAAAGTATCTCCTTGGCTGGCTCAGACTGGGCCAGAAAAGCGAGAGATCGCCAACTATGGAGGAAATGGGCCCAAGAGGCGACTACTACACTGGTCGGATAATGCATGATTTTTATATACAAGGTGTTGTTTTGTAAAGTGTCACCCGACTCAGGGGTTTTACACGATAATGAAGCAAAAAAAAAAAAAACTAAATAGGTCAGTGAAAAATAGCAAAAAAATCGCCACATCGCGTACATATGAGAAGGCGCGGGTGTTCGCACGTCGAGGTTATTACAGAACAACTTGAATAAGGTAATTTGCCCACCAAAAATTTTTAGAATCGTTCCTGAGTCTGGTGTCACTGGCCAAAACAACACCCTGTATATTTTTACTATCGACATTACTCACATTCGGCTAGTTTCATATTAAAATTACGGGTATAATATAATCATCACTAACAAATTAATATAACTATACAAACTTTAAAATGTTTAAAATTGTAGGAATATTCAATTTGTTAATTTAGTTAAGCAATTTAATAGTAGAATAAAGGCTTTATTAATTTATTTTATTTTAAATTCACTAAAACCTTTGCCTTTGCATCTACATAATGAAATGATTTATACAGCGTCCAGTGGCACCTTCACTCACACTAGATGGGTGAAGACACCACTCGGCGCTGCAGTGCCTGGGACATTGTTTTAAATGGAGTAGGCTTGCCCAGCACCTATACCATCCTGACAGCTTTAAATTCAAAAATTAAGAAAACCCCGACATTTTAATTTCAAATTGGCATACCTATCTCATTAACTTAAACTATTAAAAAAAAGTATTAGTAGGTAAATTAGTCATAAATTAGTTTTAAACTAAATTAGCAACCCCGTAGCAGGTTTCTTGTATGATTCCTTAATGGTAACACATAACACCTACTGTATGTACAACAAGAAAGCTAAATAAATATTATCTTCTCTTATCTTATCTAACGGCTTAATAGATTTTGATAAAACATAATTATCTTCGAACACTCGCTAGAAAACCTGCTTTCAAATAATAATAAAACGGCATCCAATTCGGGTCATCTGTTTAAGAGCTACGGTGCTATAGAGAGACACGCAGACAGACAGACACACATACACACAAAGCGGTCAAACATAACCCCTCTTTTTGGGTCAGGGATTGAAAAGAATGAGCTAAAACTTGATTTTTTGTTTTCCAGGAACTAACTGGGCACAAGAACTTGTGTGGCTTGTAGCCAATGATTTGAATTTTGCAACAGCTAATTCTAAATGTCTCAAGATACGATATTTTGTTATGGAGTAAGTAAACGATTCAGCTAGACCTGCATAAATCCGGAGTCATTTTAAATTAGCTTTATTTCTGAAACAATTATGTTGCCGCTCAACGAATACTAAAAAAAGGAATAAAATAAATAGTTCAGGGGGCTCCCATAAAACAAACGTGATATTTTGCTCGTTTTTGCTCGATATTGATAACGGCAACAGGTAGATGCTTGAAATCACAAAATCTTCGGGTCTACTTGAAAATCCGGCGTTTGTATGTTTGTATGTATGCATGTGTGTATGAATGCTCTTCGACGATAACTTGAGTCATGAAATTTGGTATGCAGCTGGCAGGTAAATGAGGCAAAGGGAATTTTTAAGTTCGATCATGAGCCGAATCGGTCGAGGGCTTGCCGAGATATGGGGTCGCAAGTTCATAGTTCGGGGGGAGCCACTAATTGAATTAAAATTTAAATAATATTTAAACACACAACAAACGTGATTTTTTTGCTCGTTGTTACTCGATATTGATAACGGCAACAGGTAGACGCTTGTTTAAGTTTGCACTTGTAGCATTTTAGTACTGCTTGCACGTCCCGCTTTTGTGACCATCTCGTCCGTACCACCTTTCCAGCCTCTAAGGCCCGTAAGATCAATCACAGTTTAAACTCGGACCATAGATTAAACCTCGCATTTTTTATGAAAATGAATCGACAGATAGGGTTTAAACTAGCCTTTTTGGTTTAAACTGTGATTGATCTTACGTGCCTAAGCGGCAAGCACGGCAAAGGAGACAACAAAAAAAAAAATGGAAAAAATTAATTGTACTTCCACCAGGTTCACCAACATTAAAGTTGATGCGTTTCAGGAATAAAGCTACTTAAAAAGCAGATTCCACTTAAGGCGCTGGGCATAGTGAATTAGCCCGCGCGCAAAGAAAAATGCACAAAATCGATTCCTGTATGAAATACACAAAAAAAATCGAAAATTTTCACATATCAAACCCTAGAATTAGTTGAGACCTATCTAACACAGCCAGTTTCATGTTGATATCCATAACAGATTGCAAGATATTTTGCTTAAAAAAAAAGTGCGCCGCCAATTTTTTTTCAAGCAAAATATCTTCAAAACGTTTATGAATATCAACACGAAACTGGCTGTTTTAGATAGGTCTCACCGAATTCTAGGGTTTGATATGTGAACATTTTCAATTTGTTTAGTGTATTTGATACAGGAATCGATTTTGTGCATTTTTCTTTGCACGCGGGCGATTCACTATGCACAGCGCCTTAAAACATAAAATGTAAGTAAACAGCGTCGCCCTTCTTGGAAACAATTTGATTCGGTAAAACTCTTTTTCAGTTTTTTATATAGGAATCGCGATTTTCAAAAGCTGATAAGTCACAAAAACATTAACAACTTAACAAATCTCAAGGCACTGGAATATTTCACCGACTGTAAAGTAGAGATGCTGGGCGAGATGCCTTCACCAAGGTGAGAAAAAAAAACTGTTATACAACGTGTTACAAAACATCCTGACTCTTTTTACAGGGTGTAACCTACTGGTCAACAGGATGTCAATTCTGTAACAAAAACAATTTTTATTTTATAACCTCAAAATTGAAAAATTTTCATAACTTTTTTGTTTTTGGTATTAGCTCAAATTTAAAAATATGTTTGTGGGTGTAGGTGCATTTGCATAGCTTTGAGTTGTTAAAACATTGTGAAAGTCAATGAAAACAATATTTAAAAAATACTTTTCTCCCGCCACAGGGTTCACAATTTATTAATTTAAAAATCAACGGAACGTCATACAGCAAAAAAAAAATTTAGGTAGTGATCCCTATCACCGGGTGCTATTAACCTGTAAAAAGAGTTTGTTTGTTTTGTAACACCTTGTATAACAAAAAAAAAAAACCCGACTGCATCACAGTCATAGCAGGCGGGAGGACCATATTTTGCTGTTTGAACGGGTCTGATTTGGATTGGTCGCGCCCGCCTGCTGACTGTGTCGGGTTTTTTGTTAATTACAGTTTTTTATAATTTTTTCCATCACAAAATAAATATCTGTCTGGGTACAGAGAGTTGGCATTGAAAAAGGGCGGCAAATTTCAAAATCTCATTGTGGCAACGTCAATATTACTATGAGAAAATTGGAATAGTCGGTTTTGATACTTGGTAGTATACAGTGAATTAATTATTTGGTAGTATACAGTGAATTAATTATTTATTGACTGACGACGGACTGATCACGATCTCTTAAACTACAAGAGCTACAAATCTCAAAATTCGTATGGGGATTTGTTTTAGGACGGAGAAGACGCTTACTAAGGGATTTTGAGAAATTACCACATTGAGACTGGCGAGTAAAACCGCGGAGCACAACTAGTATATAAATGGCATAATATGATTGTCGTTGACATACCTTGACGTTACCTTAGAGTTGCCATATAAAAAGTTTTCAAATAATCTCAATGCCAACTCTCGGTTCTGTTTTCGCAATCTTCATACCTTTAATTTGATACCCATATTGCAGGGGTAGCAAACATTTTTTTCAAATCGACCTCACAGGCTACTTAAAGAGAGAAAAAGCTAAAATTAACTTAATACTAAAACTATTACTAAAGCATGCAAACTTATTAAGGCTGGAAGATAGTAGTGTGGCGGGAAATTCAAAATTTTCACAGTTTTTTACATTTTGTAGCTAAACTGAGCTATTTTTGTTCAGCGATTTTTCGTTCGCGAGAATAAAACCGTATTCTTTTCATTATTGTAAACAACAGAACAACAACATTTCAGCCGATTATGTGTACTGGTCTACGACAAGTTTTTTGGGCAATACCACTGCTTCGTAGACCAGAACGCATAATCGGCTGAATTATTGTTGTTCTGTTGTTTACAATAATGAAAAGAATACGGTTTTATTCTCGCGAACGAAAAATCGCTGAACAAAAATCGTCCACCCTTAATAACAATACGCCTCGAGGAAGTTATTATTGCACTTTTGATTAACACAGGGTATAGTGATAATTATGATTATAGTGCATATTATTATGTAGATATAAGAATTTAAATATGTTACCGGGCAAACCCGATTTCAGAATAAACTATTTTAGGCCAGCAAACTTTAGTTAGAGCCCAAAAAGCCAAAAATCACAATTTACATTTTATTTCGGAAATTAAAGATTTCCCAGGCATAGTTTAGTTTGCAAAACTATTTGCTATGATGCGGGCAAAAGTTGTTTTTCAATTTTGTTGTTAGTCTTTTATCTCTCTGTTTATACAGAGAGTATTATTACAACACACTTATCTGATAAACAGGTTCGTGAAAACCCATCTACCGATGTCACTGCTTCCACCTAAACTCTTGGAGACGGCGAGAATGGTCTATGTGGCCAGAGATCCGAGAGACGTGGTCGTTTCTTACTACTTTTTTTCCAAAACTTCGAACCAAACCAGATATTCTGGAGATTTGAAACAATTTTGGAAATTATTCATAAATAATCAGGGTAAGAACATAGTAATTAGAGGTTAGTATCGGTAAACTTCAGTGTTGGTAATGAAACATGTGCAAATGAAAAAAAAAAAAACTAACTTCTGCACATCACTTCCACCCTAAGGAAAGGTGACTGCCCGCCTGTAACACTTGATGATGAAGTTCTCCCACACACTGAAACCGTGAAATATCTTGGAATGCACCTGGACCACCGCACGACCTGGAAACCACACATCCCTACAGTGGATCTTGGGTAGTCGCTCCACACTTTCACTGGAAAACAAGATACTGATATACAAGGCTGTTATAAAACCTTTCTGGACCTATGGCATTGAACTGTGGGGAACAGCGAGCCACCCCAATGTCGAGATACTACAAAGAGCTCAGAATAAAATACTAAGATCTATCTCTGGTGCAGCCTGGTTTACTAGAAACACTGAGATCCATGAATGCCTCAACATGCCCACAGTGGAGGAAGAAATCAAAAATAGAACACAAAACTACAAGCAACGATTATCGAAGCATCCAAACCAACTGGCATCGATCCTGCTAGACACATCACTCAATGCACACAGGCTGAAGCGTCCACCACTGATGAAATGACACAAACTAAATAAACTAGTGGTTCGCCCCGAACTATGAACTCGCGACCCCATAACTCAGCAACCCCTCGACCGATTTGGCTCATGTTCGAACTTAAAAATTATCTTTGTCTCATTTACCTGCCTACCAAATTTCATGACGATCCGACTAAATTTACTCAAGTTATCGTCGAACGAACATTTATACATACATACAAACATACATACATAAATACAAACATACAAACGCCGGATTGTTCCAGTAGACTCGGAGAACTTCGCTCGCTTTGCTCGCTCGTTCAATTAAATGACTTGAAGATACAGGGAGACTGCGTTGCTGAACGCAGCACCTACAATACTCAAATAATACACAAACAAATCTAACTAGTGGTTCACCCCGAACTATGAACTCGCAACCCCATATCTCAGTAACCCCTCGACCGATTTGGCTCATGTTCGAACTTAAAAATTCTCTTTGTCTCATTTACCTGCCTACCAAATTTCATGACAATCCGACTAAATTTACTCAAGTTATCGTCGAACGAACATTCATACATACATACATAAATACAAACATACAAACGCCGGATTGTTCCAGTAGACTCGGAGAACTTCGCTCGCTTCGCTCGCTCGTTCAATTAAATGACTTGAAGATACAGGGAGACTGCGTTGCTGAACGCAGCACCTACAATACTCAAATAATACACAAACAAATCTAATAAAAGTCTATGAATGACTGATCGTAGATAAAACGAAGAACAAAAAAAAAACTTCTTTTTGGATGCGATTTTTGCTAAAAACGGGCCATCAAATGGGAATCCCTAGACTTAGGTAACTATCTTTAGGACCTAAGGCCTAGATCCAGACCCGTGCTAAGATGCAAGATATGAAGGAGATTCGACCCATATAAAGAAATAAATAAATAGAAAGAACTCTACAACACAACACAAACTCGTACAACAGAAAATTTACCGCAATCCATCTTTGCTCTATTAGAACCACAGTCCACGGGAACGAAGTCTAGAGCATACTCCATTTTGGATAAGTATTCCCCTATGACCCTTTTTCAGTACCTAGTTCGCGCGGACAAAGTCGCGGGAAAAGGCTAGTTAAGCTATATTTTATTATTTTTGTTTCTGCCGCATATTCAGCGTTTTATTCCATCAGTTTCCCTAGCACGGATTAGTGCTTTAGAAAAAACTAAACCTAGGTTTTTTTTTTTGACGAAGCTTTTGTGAATTGTATTATGATTTATTGTATTTTTTGACATTTTGTTTGCATGAAATAAACATATAATCTTGAAAAAAAAAAAAAAAAAAAACCTAATATTAACAAATTTTATTTTCAGCGCACCGGACACCCTTTTTTGAGCACGTCAAAGAAGCCTGGGCCATGAGGCATCATTCGAACATGCTATTTTTGTTCTACGAAGACATGATAAAGGTATTTTGACGGAAGCGTTTGTTTTTTCAAACTATATTTTTAAATTTTGATAACATTTCAAAGCATGCATCCTGCTGGGGAAGCACAACTTCGAGATAAAAGTTTTATCCCACTATCGGGTAGCGGCATCTCGCTTCAGGCGGTGAAATAAAGCAAGATGGCGATAGCCGATAATGGGATAAAACTTTTATCGTGACATTGTGCTCCCCTAGCTGATGTGCGAATTGATTTTCATTATTGTTGTCGTTTTTAGGTTTCCGTACCCAAACGGTAAAGGACCCTATTACTAAGACTCCGCTGTCCGTCCGTCTGTCTATCCGTCTTGTACCAAGCTGTATCTCATGAACCGTGATAGTTAGACAGTTACATCAA
The DNA here is from genome assembly GCA_949319315.1 of Zelleria hepariella. Taxonomy (NCBI): domain Eukaryota; kingdom Metazoa; phylum Arthropoda; class Insecta; order Lepidoptera; family Yponomeutidae; genus Zelleria; species Zelleria hepariella. The sequence continues at coordinate 816,391 of OX439393.1, read as the reverse complement.
CTTTCACAGATGATGTAGTTCTGTTGCCGCTATAACAACAAATACTATAAAACAGAATAGGTCTTTACCCATATATTACAGGAAAACCTATAAGAACTCTCTGGTATTTATAGGAACAAAAAAAAACATTGTTTAGTACATGTCAGTACGGCACCCTTAGTGCGTGAGCCCGACTCGCACTGGGCCAGCGGGGTTACCCTTGACGCTATTGCGATCCAATTGAAAAAGTTTAATAATTAATTTCTCTTTGAATTCTCATAGTAATGCTTTGATTTTAAATACTTTGTAATGTTTTATTCAATAAAAACACAAAATGCGTCTTAATTTGTAAAATATTAAATTTTGTAAATTGCGCCATATTGCGGCCGCATTGGAAACATGCGTCAAGGGTAGAGGGGCTGCCTGTTTTTTTTTTAAACTCAATTTTGTGAAAATCGCCAGGACCTGCCAAGAGTGGTGCGTCGTGTGTCTCATTTCTTCGGCAAGCACTACTCCGACGACCAAGTGTTGGAGCTTTGTCAACACCTCAGCTTTGATAGTATGAAGAACAACAAAAAAACCAACTTTGAATTAAGTAAAGAGCTTAGCTTGCAACCGCCAGAACACCAGCAAATTAGGAAAGGTAAGTAAGTAGGTATGATAAGACATTATATCAGATAAAAAAGATACACATAAAAAAAAACTGCTGTTCCATACATAATAGCTCAGGTTTTTCTCGTTCCATTTTTTTGCCACCTAGTACTGCCCCTCTACCCTTGACGCATGTTTCCAATGCGGCCGCAATATGGCGCAATTTACAAAATTTAATATTTTACAAATTAAGACGCATTTTGTGTTTTTATTGAATAAAACAGCCTAACCTTTGAATAAACATTACAAAGTATTTAAAATCAAACCATTACTATGCGAATTCAAAGAGAAATTAATTTTTAAACTTTTTCAATTGGATCGCAATAGCGTCAAGGGTAGAGGGGCTGTTTCTATTGATCAGTAGACCGCCTACTTAAGAGTTCCCTGTACAAGCGTGGGAACTCGGCGGTGGCCAAGCGCGTGAAACACTGTTTTCTATAGCTGTTTCACCCGGGCGAGACGGGGCGCGGGAAAAGTGAGACTTCAATGCGGCTGTATAAGTCTACGTGTGTTCGTGTCCTTTCGCGAGTATGTAGTTGTAGTTGTAATATAATACCCCTAGATCTGTTTTCCCAAATTTTTTCGTAGTTCAGCTGCCATGAACGACGTTTGTATGGGAAAATGGTACTCTAGCGCCCTCTTAAAGTTTCGCTTTCGAATTCAATTGTACCCTGTATTTATCTGTCTATCCAGCCCATGTATACCCTTCTGCTGGGCACTGGGCATAAAGCCCCTTCATTTTCACACCAACCGCCCCAGTCGGATGCCAATTTTGTTCATTGCCTATCCGCGCTCTTCACAATATCATCGGCCATATGTAAGAATTTCGGAAAACCCCGTAGGCGTTTTTACAATTTACCACGGCATTGTATAAGCGGCTGAAAGATTGCATATCTAAACTCTAATTTTTAAATCGAGTTCTCGGAATGACAGTTGCTAGTATGCAACTGTCAGATAAAGCCTTTGTAGCAACTGTCATTCGGTGGACTCGAATTAAAAATTAGAGTTGACAGGGTATTTTTTAAATAGGTAGCTATATTCCTGAAAGACGTAATTTTCTCAATATAATTTCCAAGATAAATAGAACGTTTCTTATCCTCGAATTTTTAATCGGGAATTTTATTTTTGATTGTTATACTAAAATTATTGTCAAATTTGTTTTATATCATTGACATTACTACAGGGTGCACTTTAAGTCTTTAAGTAGCAGAACTTTAAGTAGGCAATCTACTGATCAATACAAACAACTTGTACTAGGTGGCGAAAAAAATGGAGCGAAAAAAAAATCTGCTGTTGCATACATTTGCCGCAGTACTGAGTTGATCTTTTGTATGGAACAGCTGATATTTTTTTCGCTCCATTTTTTTCGCCAGCGAGTACAAGTTGTTTGTAGTGATCAGTAGACAGCCTACTTAAAGTTCCGCTATCGAATTAGAGTGCACCCTGTAGAAATTTCAATGTTTATTAGATTAATTTATGTTTGTTTTATACTTTTTACAGATTTTGATAAAGTAGAGAATCAATTATATAAGTAATTATGTCAATTACCCAAGTCGGTCATAAAATCCGATGTGAAAATTCGATTTAAATTTATCTGCCTGCCTATTTGTATTTTATTATATTTGAATAATTGTAAGTTTATTATTCTTATCCTTAGAAAAATTGCATTTGTACCATTTCAGCGCTGCCGGCTTGGCGCACTTTCATGCTCCTCTTCTTGCTTTTATTTGTTAACTAGGTAAACGCCGAAATTTTATGAAAATCCAAAAAACAAAAATAAAAAGTTCCTATTAAACGATAAAATTGCGCTTTCACCAAAGTCACATTTCACATTTTGAAGTTGACCTATTTCAGGAATAGAGCTATTTAAAAATTGCCCTGTACCTATAACCTGACGAGGCGTTTTAAATTTTCCTTCATATCAGCAAATAGCAGATTAATGAGCGGACATGTTGTACAAAGCGCTAGCAACTGATACGATGATGAATCGCAGAGTGCATGACTGGGTAAATTTTTTTTTCTTCTTTTATCTTCGATTTTTATCTACGATCAGTCATTCATAGACTTTTATAAGATTTTATTTGTGTATTCTTTTAAGTATTATTGTAGGTGCTGCGTTCAGCAACGCTGTCTCCCTGTATTTTCACTCACAAATTTTTCATTACATTTTTATAATTTCAGGCCTTTCGGGCGGTTGGCGCGAGCACTTCGACGCGGAGATGCGCGCGCAGGCCGACGAATGGATCGCGCGGAACCTGCGTGGGAGTGACCTGCGCTTCCCGACCATCGACATCGATCAGCTGTGAATGGATCGCGCGGAACCTGCGCGGGAGTGACCTGCGCTTCCCGACCATCGACATCGATCAGCTGTGAATCCCGTCTTGTCTAAAGCCGTCTCGTGCGATTTTCAGTGTTACATTTAGTTTTCAGTATCATTCCTAGAAGGCGTTGTCAAGGAAACAAAACGTTCTGTGATAGACATCGAGTTGCCTTTTCCATCACTACAGTTATAGTGTTATGTTATGGAGGTTATGGAGGTTCAGCTATGTTGCATGTTTTTCTTGCTCCGTGATTCAGACGAGAAAGGGTGTCAAACATCTAAGAAAAAATATTATTTTAAACTTAAGTATTATAAATGTTCCATAATAATTGTTATTATTAAAAAATATATTTATTGTGTGCAATAAAGTTTATCGTTATAAAGTATTACAGAAACCATTTTTTTATCCCGACAAGAAAACCTACTAAGATTAGAATTTAATTTTTAAAAAAGATTGTAATTATAATAGTCTACAGAATTCAACAAAATCCTGCATCCAAAATTCAAAATTACATTGATATTCACATAAAAAATGGTATTATAAAAAAATAAATTTAATATTTTTTTTTTAAAAGAAAGTTTTGGCGATTTCTGAAATTTCTGGTACTCCAACCTCAGTTGGCTGGCTCCTTAGAGTCTTTTGATCCCTACATGAAAGAAAATAGACAGGCATAAAAAATGTTTGGTAGTTTAGCTTTTTTTTCGCTGACCGTAATTTTTTTTCAAAATCTGTATCTCTTTTTATAATTTCAGGCCTTTCGGGCGGTTGGCGCGAGCACTTCGACGCGGAGATGCGCGCGCAGGCCGACGAATGGATCGCGCGGAACCTGCGTGGGAGTGACCTGCGCTTCCCGACCATCGACATCGATCAGCTGTGAATGGATCGCGCGGAACCTGCGCGGGAGTGACCTGCGCTTCCCGACCATCGACATCGATCAGCTGTGAATCCCGTCTTGTCTAAAGCCGTCTCGTGCGATTTTCAGTGTTACATTTAGTTTTCAGTATCATTCCTAGAAGGCGTTGTCAAGGAAACAAAACGTTCTGTGATAGACATCGAGTTGCCTTTTCCATCACTACAGTTATAGTGTTATGTTATGGAGGTTATGGAGGTTCAGCTATGTTGCATGTTTTTCTTGCTCCGTGATTCAGACGAGAAAGGGTGTCAAACATCTAAGAAAAAATATTATTTTAAACTTAAGTATTATAAATGTTCCATAATAATTGTTATTATTAAAAAATATATTTATTGTGTGCAATAAAGTTTATCGTAATAAAGTATTACAGAAACCATTTTTTTATCCCGACAAGAAAACCTACTAAGATTAGAATTTAATTTTTAAAAAAGATTGTAATTATAATAGTCTACAGAATTCAACAAAATCCTGCATCCAAAATTCAAAATTACATTGATATTCACATAAAAAATGGTATTATAAAAAAATAAATTTAATATTTTTTTTTTAAAAGAAAGTTTTGGCGATTTCTGAAATTTCTGGTACTCCAACCTCAGTTGGCTGGCTCCTTAGAGTCTTTTGATCCCTACATGAAAGAAAATAGACAGGCATAAAAAATGTTTGGTAGTTTAGCTTTTTTTTCGCTGACCGTATTTTTTTTTCAAAATCTGTATCTCAAAAAGTTATGGAAGGTCTCCTAGGAACGTTTGTCTCTAACTATTAACGGTTAAGGTACCTGCCCTTACTGCCTCGTCTCAAAAATCCACCCCTCTTGAGAACAATGTAATCGAAATTGAAAAAATTTTGTCAATTTTTTTTGCCTATTACTACTTTGCACCTACGTATTTATTGAACGAGCGAGCGAAGCGAGCGAAGTTCTCCGAGTCTACTGGAACAATCCGGCGTTTGTATGTATGTATGTATGTATGTATGTTTGTATGTTTGTATGTTTGTATGTATGAATGTTCGTTCGACGATAACTTGAGTAAATTTGGTCGGATCGTTATGGAATTTGGTGGGCGGGTAAATGAAATTAAAAGAATTTTTAAGTTCGAACATGAGCCAAATCGGCCGAGGGGTTGCCGAGATGTGGGGTTGTTAAGTTTATATGGGGTCGCGAGTTCATAGTTCGGGGCGAACCACTAGTTACGGTAACCGTTGATTTCCCAGGCCTAGTTCCTTGGGCAAAAATGATCGGTACGAGTTGGACAAAACGTGGTTTCCCGCTTTGTTGGCGGTCTTTTTGAACGAGCGAGCGAAGCGAGCGAAGTTCTCCGAGTCTACTGGAACAATCCGGCATTTGTATGTATGTAGGTATGTATGTATGTATGTATGTATGTATGTATGTATGAATGTTCGTTCGACGATAACTTGAGTAAATTTAGTCGGATCGTCATGAAATTTAGTAGGCAGGTAAATAAGGTAAAGAGAATTTTTAAGTTCGAACATGAGCCAAATCGGTCGAGGGGTTGCTGAGATATGGGGTCGTGAGTTCAAAGTTCGGGGCGAACCACTAGTAATACCCTGTATTATAAAATCTTCTGAGTATACAATACCTACTTAAATAAACAGACAGCGTAATTACGGAGAAAGAAACGTAGGTAGGTAATTCCATATTAAATTCAATCAGATAGACAGAAATGTAATCCGGGACGCGCTTCGCACTAATAATGTTGTCGGAGCGACTCGCGCCGCGTTCTGGGATTTGTTTGAGTTTGGCACACAACATACGGATAGAAGGACCGTTATCGTATGAGGTAGTGGCCACTGGCCACCCATGGTGTCGGAGTTTTTGGGCCGCCCTAAGAGCCTCTGACATGCCTTTACGATGGGATCTAAGCTTCGTTGGTGATTGGGAATGTATTTTTCTTTTCAGGGTTTGGGTCCCCATGCGGCATATCACTTTTAAAAAAAAAATACACCGGACAGTTATTTTGTCACTCCCATGACTGACTTGACACTGGCAGAAATAATCGTCGGACAAGACTGATTGCGTTGCCATAAAGGGAAAAAAAAAAAAAAAAAGCTTCCGAAGCGCGGAAGGCTCAAGCGCTTAGATATTTTTGCCACTAGTGGCCTGGCCACCCGTCATGGACTGATTTTGATTTTCATTGTTCTTTAATAGCATAATAATATTAACAAACTTTGACCCAGTGTACATTGTTATTCCTAGGCTAAATTGACATGGAAGTAGAAATGTTTGTCAGATTAAATAAAATCTATTAAAACTTATAACATGTAAGGTATGGTATCAGTTGAGGACAATTTGCAGCTAACATTCAAGTAAACCTGATTTAACAACACACCCGCTTTGATTGGCTTAGGTGTTTATGACATAATGATGATGATATAATAAAACAAAAATAACAGTTAACAATTATAAATAACTCAACAACACAATTTACATTTTTTTTTTTGTAAGAAGAGGTAGGTAATACGTCATGGACTGACCGCGCCCGATGTCGCTTAACTTTGCCTAACGCCTACTTCTAACTTAAAGTAGCCTAAAATCGAAGTATTTTCATTGTATAAAAGCTAAATAAAGAAAGAGAAGATGTACAAGCATGAGATGAAAAAAACCTAATGCCTTGAGTAAGTCTCTGAGTCAGAAGAGCCATGTCAGAGGCCCTTTAGGCGGCCTAAAAACTCTTACACCAGGGGTGGCCTGCGATTACCTACCAGTCTATGATTTGACTGATTTTGCATCGATCAAGGCCGTGATAATTTTGAGGTCATGCGTGAGGCTTCTGCGCGTAATTGTTGTGTGATTCAGAGAGGACTTCTTTCCTCTACATTTGACGGCGACGCCCCGTACTAAGCAATGAGAATCTTGACAAAAAGATACCTGCTGAAAAAATTCGGCGGCCATGGATAAGTGTAGATTTCCTTAAACGGTTCCGTACCTAACTTACCTTAGTAAAAAAAAAACGTTGGCCTTAAATCTACGTACCTAATACTAATAAGATTTATTCAGCCACCAGTGGGACGTTGCAGATACAATGAGCCGTTTTCAGCACAAATTCACAAAGAATTTCATAGATGGCGCCTACAGGCGTGGCCATAGAAGAACCGGAATACGGCTGTCAAAATTAATCTGTGCTAAGCGAAATTTGACAGCCGTACTCCGGTTCTTCTATGGCCACGCCTGTAAACGCCATATTCTGTGAACTGCTTTGAATTTGTTCTTTGAAAACGGCTCATTGACGGTGGAAATTGTTCCGTTCCTTAGCGATTTTCTTAGACAGTTGCGTGTTTTATGTTCCTAAGAAATTAATTGTAGTAGAACGTAAATTTTTTTGTTACGCATTGCGTTGCTAAAGTACTGTAATTAGCAAGATTTTTTATTTATTTTGAATATTGTACATAAAACAAAATTTACAAAATAAATAAAAACGACTTAACTTAGCGATTTTCTTAGACAGTTGCGTGTTTTATGTTCCTAAGAAATTAGTTGTAGATCGTTAAATTTTTCGTTTCGCATTGCGTTGCTAAAGTACTGTAATTTGAAAGATTTTTTATTTATTCTGAATATTGTACATAAAACAAAATTTACAAAATAAATAAAAACGACTTCACTGGTGAAAAGGTACACAGTTACACGGTACACTTGGTCCATTTCTGGACATAGGCCTCTCCCAAAAATGTTCAATGTTGGCGGTTTGCTGCCTTTCTCATCTAGTCCTAGCCCGCCTGCCCGTCAGCCCAGATCAAGCGCGTCTTTTCTCAAAAAAATCCACTCAACCGTAGAGCGTCAAAACACTGGAAAAAAGCCATTATTGAAATGATTTTTTTTGACATTTAAAAAACGGGAATATTGATGGTTATTATTTGAGAGAATAAAGGGACTGGGTGGGTGGCCTCGTGGCCTAGTATTTTGCCACGGTCTCCACTATAGGACCCACCTTTACTGCGGAACCCTGAAATTGAAAAAAAAAAAAGTGAAAGAATGTTCGTCGCCGTAATCTTTTAGCAATTTGTCACCGGCGCCCGCGGAACTTTTACAAGGCCTCGCCGCCGCCGAAACACTTTTTATCGTTTATATTTTCCCTGAATTATGAAAAGGAGGTTTTTATTTATTGTTTGGATATTTCCCCCTGCTGCTTGGAATTCGCGTTGCCTCAGTACCTACGCTTTGTGACTTTGAAGGCTTTCTGCTGGAAATAATGAGATATCTACGCTCCCTAAGGTTGCGTTTACATTGATACTTGTTCAAAGGCACCTATTCTTTGTGTCAATATTTATTTGTGTGAAGAGATGCCTTCGTCATTGCGTTGTTCGGTGAACGATTATAAGTATTGCCAGCGCGCGCAATTTTCAACGCGCGGTTACTTCCTACTTAAGTATACATAATTTAAAAAAAAAAACATTTTTAAGCACCGATGTTATTTTTTATGTAATAAAAAGAGATTCTTGGAGTTTCTTTGCCATGTTTCTTCTCCAAGATACCGACCCGATCGAAGTTGTAAAGCTAGGAAAAAATGGAGGCTAGGTACCTATAAATATTTACAGGTCGGTTGTGGTTACTTTGTTCCCATTGTCGCTTAGCTCTAAGGTCGTTTGTCTACCGCACCGATTTTGTCACCGTCATCAAGATCGAGTTGACGACGCCGAAGTACATCTGGGGGCACGGCAGTGCCCCCACCAAGTCGAGCTAAAAAGCGGCACGGCCGTACCATACTTCTCTCGAAGCAATTCAGGCCATTTTCGACCCCCCTATAACTTCGTTTCGGATAAAACTAGAAGCCTGAATTTTCTGTAACCAAGAAAGCATTGTATAAACACGGAATATTTCAAATTTCATTCAATTTGAACCAGTAGTTTAAGAATTATAACTAGTCAAAGTTTCGTATTTTGTCACTCACTCACTCACTCACTCACTGACTGATCATCAAAACTCTAAGGCACTTCTAGCATACATAGAAGCTTCAAATTTAGAATACAATTAGTATTTAGTGTATAAATCAAGGAAAAACTTAAATATTTTGCAATTTCAGTCCAGGTACCTAGAAACACCAACTATATGGGAAATATATGGGATTACAAAGTTTCATTTGCATACATGTACAATGCAAATTTATTATTTATGATATTTGTATTTCGTAAACGGTTATTACGGTGTATTATGTCGGTGTAGCCGACTAGTTTCGTAAAATGTGCAGTGCTTACGAAATTTTAAGTGTAAAAAGTTATTTATGCAGTTGGTGTATCTAGAAAACTGGACCGAAATTGCAAAATATTTTAGTTTTTCCTTGATTTATACACTAAATACTTATTCTAAATATAGTGGAATAAATCAGTGTATATAGTTACCTACATATAATTATGTTCAAAGGTAACTTGTAAAATGGTCAACCGAATGAAAAAAGCAAAATCCGTTGTTGGTATTCAAGAAATAGAAGGTACTGGAAAGCAAAAAAAGTAGGACTATCTACAAAAAGAAATGAGATCCCATCAAAAACATAACTTGTAAAAAAAAACCAAGCCTTTTAAATAAATAGATTGACTTGGCAATCGCATGAAAACACTGTATCTCAAAAGTAATACATATTATATTAAATTTGATTATTTAGTGCGATTGCCAAGTCAAAACATTTAATTGAAACATAAAAGATATTTAATATTGATATGCGTCACTATAAGATGTTGTTAGGTTAGATAATTACGTAATAAATAACTTAAGACAGAAGGGACTGCGTAAATTAACCGACTTGGTATTACATGGATCTCAAAACTTTTTACGGTAGAAGAACTGAGCAGCGAGGCTTGGTTTTTTTTTACAAGTTATGTTTTTGATGGGATTATATTTACCATGGTCACTTCGGTTTTACAATTTTAAAACCTAGCAAGCAATGTGTGAAAAAAACGGGTTTTTGGGTTATGCATCATTTGGCGAATATCAAAGTGACACTATGATAGCGAACGGACTTTATCGTGGACGGTGACGGAATCGGTGCAGTGGAGGAAGCTCTAAGCCAGCCGATCGATGTCGATGGTCGGGAAGCGCAGGTCACTCCCGCGCAGGTTCCGCGCGATCCATTCACAGCTGATCGATGTCGATGGTCGGGAAGCGTAGGTCACTCCCGCGCAGGTTCCGCGCGATCCATTCACAGCTGATCGATGTCGATGGTCGGGAAGCGCAGGTCACTCCCGCGCAGGTTCCGCGCGATCCATTCACAGCTGATCGATGTCGATGGTCGGGAAGCGCAGGTCACTCCCGCGCAGGTTCCGCGCGATCCATTCACAGCTGATCGATGTCGATGGTCGGGAAGCGCAGGTCACTCCCGCGCAGGTTCCGCGCGATCCATTCACAGCTGATCGATGTCGATGGTCGGGAAGCGCAGGTCACTCCCGCGCAGGTTCCGCGCGATCCATTCACAGCTGATCGATGTCGATGGTCGGGAAGCGCAGGTCACTCCCGCGCAGGTTCCGCGCGATCCATTCACAGCTGATCGATGTCGATGGTCGGGAAGCGCAGGTCACTCCCGCGCAGGTTCCGCGCGATCCATTCACAGCTGATCGATGTCGATGGTCGGGAAGCGCAGGTCACTCCCGCGCAGGTTCCGCGCGATCCATTCACAGCTGATCGATGTCGATGGTCGGGAAGCGCAGGTCACTCCCGCGCAGGTTCCGCGCGATCCATTCACAGCTGATCGATGTCGATGGTCGGGAAGCGCAGGTCACTCCCGCGCAGGTTCCGCGCGATCCATTCACAGCTGATCGATGTCGATGGTCGGGAAGCGCAGGTCACTCCCGCGCAAGTTCCGCGCGATCCATTCACAGCTGATCGATGTCGATGGTCGGGAAGCGCAGGTCACTCCCGCGCAGGTTCCGCGCGATCCATTCACAGCTGATCGATGTCGATGGTCGGGAAGCGCAGGTCACTCCCGCGCAGGTTCCGCGCGATCCATTCACAGCTGATCGATGTCGATGGTCGGGAAGCGCAGGTCACTCCCGCGCAGGTTCCGCGCGATCCATTCACAGCTGATCGATGTCGATGGTCGGGAAGCGCAGGTCACTCCCGCGCAGGTTCCGCGCGATCCATTCACAGCTGATCGATGTCGATGGTCGGGAAGCGCAGGTCACTCCCGCGCAGGTTCCGCGCGATCCATTGGTCGGTCTGCGCGCGCATCTTCGCGTCGAAGTGCTCGCGCCAACCGCCGGTCACGCCTGAAATAAAGTAAGATTTTCCCTGTACACAACTGTACCTTGTACTGTACCCTGTATGTTTTCGTCTGTGCAATAAAGACTTACTTAAGTTTACTTACTTACACACGACAGCACGTCAGAGTGTACAATTTTGTTGTAAAGTCGCCCGTAACGTAACCGAGTAGAGTGCTAGCGTGTAAGGGTCGACGTGCTGTCGGGGTACCATACCGTTTAGAATATAATGCGGGTTGCGATTTTAAGGTATAACAAATATTCCAAAAAAATAGAAGTTAAAAACTAAAACCCGACTACTAAAAGGCTTAAAACAAGACCTGTTTATCCTTAAAATAGACTCATAGATAATTAATCGTAGTCGGAGGCCATCGGTTTATCAAATGCGAATGTGGTGTCCTCCGACTACGATTAATTATCTATGAGTCTATTTTAAGGATAAACAGGTCTTGTTTTAAGCCTTTTAGTAGTCGGGTTTTAGTTTTTAACTTCTATTTTTTTTTTTAGCTTTTTAGTAAGTAATTTTGGGCTATCACCCAGAATAGAACCAAGAAGGGCAAAAAAAAACACATTTTGGATTTTTTTGTTCTATTTGTTATGTTGACGCTACGTGTGTTATACATTTTTGAAAACGTCTTTTAAAGCCCTTTCATTTGATACCCATGACGATGGTATCCGATAATTTTTATTTTTAGGTCCACCACTTTAGGGCGTAGCACAGCCGCCATCTTGTTTTTTTTCAAAATTAAACTATCCTATGTTACCTGGGTGATTAAGACAAATCCAACGACACCTCATTTGTTGAAATCGGCCGAGTAGTTTAGGCTCTGCGAGGGAACAGATGAACACACAAACATACATACATACATACATATATACATACATACATACATACATACATACATACATACATACATACATACATACATACATACATACGCTGCTAAAATCATAACCCTCCTTTTTGCTTCGCGTAGTCGGGTAAAAATTTGTATATGGCTTCTTTAGAAAAACTGTTAAAAAATCAATATTGAAAAAAAATAAAAAGTTTTTTAAAAGTCCGACTTTGAACCTCATTATCTCGGAAACCGTTGATTTCCCAGGCATAGTTCCTTGCGAAAATATGTTAATTATTATGATGAGAAAAATACGTGGTTTCCAGCTTTGTTGGCTATCTTTTAACACCCTGTATATCTCAGTCCTTGTGGTACCTACTTTTTTTCAGGACATAGAAAACAAAAATGTCTTTTGTTCTTACCTTTCCTAACCAGTATTCCTCGTTCATCAGGCAACATGATGCTGAGCTCTCGAATCAAGGTTCCGTTGAGTTGTTGGTTGTGCTTGCAGCTATCAAAGCTGAGGTGTTGGCATAGCTGCTGGATTTGGTCATCCGTGTAGCGCTTGCCGAAGAACTGAGCCACGCGACGCACTGTGCTAGGGAGGTCCTGGTGATTGGACTACATGTTTATTTGCGAGAATCACATACCTACGTTGTTTTTACCCGACTACGCGAAGAAAAAAGGAGGGTTATGATTTTAGCAGCGTATGTATGTATGTATGTATGTGGGTATGTATGTTTGTGTGTTCATCTGTTCCCTCGCAGAGCCTAAACTACTCGGCCGATTTCAACAAATGAGGTGTCGTTGGATTCGTCTTAATCACACAGGTAACATAGAATAGTTTTATTTTGAAAAAACAAGATGGCCGCTGTGCTGCGCCCTAAAGTGGTGGACCTAAAAATAAAAATTATCAGATACCATCGTCATGGGTATCAAATGAAAGGACTTTAAAAGACCTTTTCAAAAATGTACAACACACGTAGCGTCAACATAACAAATAGAACAAAAAAATCCAAAATGAGTTTATTTTTATTTTCTTGGTTCTATTTTAGGTCATCCAAAATAACTAACTAACAAGTTAAAAAAAAAAAAATAATTTAAAAACTAAAACCCGACTACTAAAAGGCTTAAAACAAGTTCTGCTTATCCTTAAAATAAACTCATAGATAATTAATCGTAGTCGGAGGACACCACATTCGCATTTGATAAACCGATGGCCTCCGACTACGATTAATTATCTATGAGTCTATTTTAAGGATAAGCAGGTCTTGTTTTAAGCCTTTTATTAGTCGGGTTTTAGTTTTTGGTCAGTGACCCCCGACTCAGGGACGATAGTTTTAGTAACGCTAGAAACTAAAAATAAGGTAGGTATTGTATTTTTTTTTTTTTGATGGATAAATTCCCTTGCTCATGTTGTTCTATAATAAGCGCATCGTTTAAAAATTAGAGTTTAGAGGTAATTTTTCATACAATAATCGCCGCCCCTGGGGGTCTACCGGCTAAGACGAAGCCGATTACCATGGGCGAAAATAGAAGTTCGATTTTTGAAAAATGTACTGCCACCCAGTTCATTTTACTGCCACCCAGTTAATTTTTCATAAATCGAACTTCGATTTTCGCCAATGATGGTAATCGGCTTCGTCTTAACCGGTAGACTCCCTGGTGTCAGTTTTTTAGGCCGCCCAAGCAATGACTTTTCCAAGTTATTACCCAGGCCGGTACCGGAGACATTATAACGTGCCTTCCTAAGCACAAATGCACAAGGAGCTGAATTTATATTCTAAGCTGAATTTAGTAGATTCCTCTAAATTGGTCAACTTTGTAAACTTGGATTTGTAATTAGATTTGTCCCCTCCGAATTGAATTTCAGGCATTTTGGGACTAAGGCAAATTGAAATGTAGACAAACTGAAGTTAAGTCATTACGGATTTCAGGCATTATGGGACAAAGGCAAATTGAAATTCAGTCACAATGAAATCAGGACGTTTTGAGATTCGGTACTTACGGACCGGAGGGAAATTACCTTCACCATATCTTCGTAGAACAAAAATAGCATGTTCGGATGATTCCTCATCTCCCAGGCTTCTTTGACGTGTTCAAAGTAGGGTGCCCGTAACACTGAAATTAAAATGGGAGAAGGGAGAAAGATTTTAAATAGGTTAAAGAATCGTTGCCTAAAAAGAGCGCAAGAAGTAGATTTCAAAGTGTAATTTTTTTTCTTAAAATTAAATTCTTTATTAGTTTTACTTAAATATAAATGAGCACTGAGATAATTTCGAGCTGTAAGCAAAAGCCTAAACCAAAAGAACAATTTTGACCGGTAAATAAACAATGGGCTGTCTCTTATAGCTAAAATATTTAGTTATCTAAAAGCAAGTGAACACTGTAAGCTGAGCTAAATAAACCGCGATGCAACACTTCAACTGCCTTTACTAACTTGTAGAGGCTACACTCACAAACTTACCCTGGTCACCAATAAAGAGTTTCCAATACTGCTTGAAGTCTCCACAGAATTGAATGGGGCAGTAGAGCCTGAACAAATAGTAGCAAGACACCATGACGTCCCGGGGGTCTCTGGCTATATAGACCATCTTTGCTGTCTCCAAGAGCTTAGGCGGAAACAGGGATACCGGCTCGTGGAACTTCAGGAACCTAAAAAATATATTATTATACCTAATTATAATCAATGATAGTACATCATACAACGTGTTACAAAACATCCTAACTCTTTTTACAGGGTGTAACCTAGTGGTCAAGAGAATGTCAAACCTGTAAAAAAAAAGTTGAAAAAAACAATTTTTATTTTATAACCTCGAAATAGAAAAAATATCATAACTTTTTGGTTTTTGGTATTAGCTCAAATTTTAAAATATATGTTTGTGTGTGTAGGTGCATTTACATAGCTTTGAGTTGTTAAAACATTGTGAAAGTCAATGAAAATAATATTAAAAAAATACTTTTCCCCCGCCACAACGTTCACATTTTATTAATTTAAAAATCAACGGAACGTCATAGAGCACAAAAAATATTTAGGTTGTGATCCCTATTACCGGGTGCTATTACCCTGTAAAAAGTGTTAGGTACTTTTGTAACACCTTGTATATCGTCAGTAATTATTATTCTACTACCTACCTTGTGTATTTTAAGGAAGGCACGGGTTCCTGAAACACGGTTACCGTTCTTCAGGAACCAGGGATTTAATATTCGTGACACTGTTTTTGCAATAAATTTCATTTCATAAAAAAAAACTTATAAACTTAAATATGGGCGGATAACCAATCAAACGAACGAGCAAAGCGAGCAAAGTTCTCAGAGTCTACTTGAACAATCCGGCGTTTGTACGTTTGTATGTATGTTTGTTTGTATTACTCCATCTAAAACAATGTCCCAGAGGCACTGCAGCGCCGAGTGGTCTCTTCACCCATCTAGTGTGAGTGAAGGTGCCACTGGACGCTGTATAAATCATCTCATCACGAAGATGCAAAGGCCTTAGTAGTTTTTATGTATGAATGTTTATTTAACGATAACTTGAGTATCGTTGATCAGTACTGGTACCACGAGTGCTTACTGTCAATGTCACTGAAAGTGACAAGTTGCATAAACAACCTTACTACTATAGTATTAGGATACATGACAGACGTCCGGCGGACGTCCGGCACAGCTTTTTCGCACTCGTGGTAGCTATACAGATCGTCATGAAATTTGATAGGTGGGTTAATGAGACCAAAATAATTGTTAAATTCAGACATAATCCAAATCGATCAAGGGGTTGCCGAGTTATAGGGTCGCGAGTTCACGTGGAGAAATAGTTCGGGGCGAACTACTAGTTATTTATTATTTTCTTTGCTCATGGCATGCAGCGAACCGATGAGATAGACTGACGACAACTAAGTTATTGATAAGGTGGACTGACGACCTGGTGGCAGGAAAAGACTGGATCAGTCTAAGAAAACTCCAAGAATGAAGTGACACCCCTGAAGTTGGACAAACCAAAACGGTTGGACAATCGCAGAAACACTCGTTTTATGGATGGATACGCGGCAAGATGGCAGGTGGACCAAGGCACTAATTGTCTCTAAGACTCAAATCTCTGTTTGTTAACATTGGTGACCAAATTTTGCTGGGGTAACGCACATTGTATGTAAATCCTGATGGTCAGACAATCTCTTCTAGTAAACAGTGGGTTCGTAAATGCGCGCAACGAGCGACCAAGGAGGATGGTGTGAAGGAGGAAAAGGCATAGCATAGAAATGAAGACAATAATGGGCAGATCACGTATGTCGCCGAGAGGATGGAAGATGGAGCCGAAAAGTCCTGATATAAACGCAAAGTGTGGGCAGCACCTGCACGATTGTCTGACGACATCAAACCCGCAGCAGGCTCCACGTGGACTACGATAGCCGCAGTCAGGCTAAGATAGAAAAAAAAAAACATGAAGAGGCATACCTCCAGCAGTGGACTAATAAATGCTGAAGTAGAAAAGGAATCTTATAATAATAATAATGTTTTGTCTTATCACCTTGGCATCGATGATGGCATCTCATCCAGTATTTCCAGTTCTGAGTTGTAAAAACGTTCCAATATCTCCAGATTGGTGGGACTGTGCTTGTTCATCTCTGTTAGCTCCCTTTGGACTTCGGGGTGCAGTCGCGTGTAAAAGAAACTGAAAACAAAAATAATGGGAGGATAAAGTGTATGGGAATTTGTCGTGACCAAGTGAGCAAGTGGCCCAGCATCTTTCCTCTTCTGCATTCTATTGTCTTCAGCAACGTATTCTTTTCCTTTACTGTTTCCAGGAATTGCATATTTGACACTCTTTTATAGAAGGAAATATAGAAGGAAAGAGAGGTAGAGGAAGGCCACGGAGAAGCTACTTTGACCAAATTAAAGAGAAGGTGGATGTCGTGACGTACTAGGCTGCGAAGGAACTGGCCTGTGATCGAAGTGCATGGAGAATGCTGCACCGACAAGAGGATAAACTCTTAAATACTAGTGGTTCGCCCCGAACTGTGAACTCACGACCCCATATAAACTTAACGACCCCATATCTCGGCAACCCCTCGACCGATTTGGCTCATGTTCGAACTTAAAAATTCTCTTGGCCTCATTTACCTGCCTACCAAATTTCATGACGATCCGACTAAATTTACTCAAGTTATCGTCGAACGAACATTCATACATACATACATACATACATACATACATACATACATACATACATACATACATACATACATACATACATACATACATACATACAAACGCCGGATTGTTCCAGTAGACTCTGAGAACTTCGCTCGCTTCGCTCGCTCGTTCAACAATGATGATGAAAGTGTATTGGAGTCGGTCCAAGGGTGAAAGAATGGGACATTGGATATGCCAAATGAAAGAGTACGATGCAGTCTTCAAGCGTTCAGAACTGTATAGGGACTATAGGGTAACAACTCTTTTGTTCCTCTTTCACTATGAAACGGCTGGACGGCTTTGGATGTTTGGAATGCAGATGCAGCTTATAAACCAAAATAACACATGCTATTAGATAAGTAACTAGTTTTTTTCCACGACTTCGTCCGCGCTGCTACCATCGTTAGCAGAGAAAACTGTAGGCAACTTTTCATCTTTGTCTACGCAGACGAAGTCGCAGACAAAAGTGTAAAAGTAAATGTGTAAATGTGAAAACGAAAATTTTGCAACATAGCATAAAAACTCAGGATTTTGCATCTTTGTAACGAGATGATTTATACAGTGTGTTTCTTTATAAATTGCACATATCAAAATCAGGGAAACTACACGGAAAAATCATCAAAAAAATAAATCGTGCTGCCATGTGTACCTTAACTCAAACTAGATGGGAGAATCACCACAGTGTAATAGTTTACTTACCACAGCAGGCTATACCGTAGAAATAAAGAACTGGAACCAGCAGTCTTGTAATCCAAGTCGTTGACGATCAACCACACAAGCTCTTGTGTCCAGTTGGTTCCTAGAAAAATCATTATGGTGTCAAGGAACAGAATAAAAACTGACAGCGATTAAGTGTGAGGCGGACTTACGAGCCTGGGTTCAGTTCCAAAATAACCAAAATAAATGGTAAAAAAATGCATTATCATTTACATACATGACAGTGACAGTGACAAGCGTACCTTAGAAATCCTAAATTTTAATTTCATCATCATCAGCCTGTTAACACCCACTGCTGAGTAAAGGCCTCTTCATGCTCACGCCACCTCTCACGATCCTGTGTCAGGCGCAACCACTGTTTTCCGGCTACTTGGGCTATGTCGTCGGACCATCTGGCATTGGACCTCAGTTTTCATTTGGGTTAGTATTTTCTGTGTAATAATTTCACAGGTTTTGTGTACCTTTAGATTTTCTATGCCATTATATATTTTTGATGTAAGGCTTAGTTTTTCTCTCCTGGCCTTGGCTAAATTACAACTTAATACTACACTAATTATAATTAATTTTTCTGTAGTCCATGCAGACGAAATTGCTGGCAAAAGCTAGTAAGTAAATAAATGAAGCCAGACCTGATCGCGGGAAGCCTCCGACAAACACATCGGATGCCCGTAGTGGCAAGTTGAATAGTTTGGACGCCACTTGCTTGTACCTGTGTGGCAATAGATAGCCGTGCGGACCGACGCGAACGAATCCACTTTCTTGCACTGAAAATAACCAAATTAATAATAATAATAAATAAAAATAATAAAGTATTTTATTCACTAAAAAAGTTACAAAGTTGGCTTAGGCTAATACATAAAAAAGTGTACATAATTTTTTGGTAAACCATTTGTGATTGGTTGCTGCCGAACTAGGCTTAAAGCCTCTGTTTCAGCATACAGATCCCCTTACTTGTATCTTTAGTAGTATGAATATAAGAATTAAGCCTTAGAGTAGCTATAGTGAAAACAAAGCATGCAATTTTTATCCTATGGATGGAGAAAAAGTATCATCAATTTACATGAGTGAGTATGAACATGAGTGTGTGTGTTTGAGTCCTCTCTGTTTGTAAATGTGAGGGTGAATGTGTGTGTGTGAGGGTTTAGCGTACTTAAGTTACATTTTATAACATATTTTATTAATTGAACGAGCGAGCGAAGCGAGCGAAGTTCTCCGAGTCTACTGGAACCATCCGGCGTTTGTATGTATGTATGTATGTATGTATGTATGTATGTATGTATGTATGTATGTATGAATGTTCGTTCGACGATAACTTGAGTAAATGTAGTCGGATCGTCATGAAATTTGGTAGGCGGGTAAATGAGGCAAAGAGAATTTTTAAGTTCGAACATGAGCCAAATCGGTCGAGGGGTTGCTGAGATATAGGGTCGCGAGTTCAAAGTTCGGGGCGAACCACTAGTTATTATAAGTAACATTTATTGAACGAGCGAGCGAAGCGAGCGAAGTTCTCCGAGTCTACTTGAACAATCCGGCGTTTGTATGTATGTATGTATGTATGTATGTATGTATGTATGTATGTATGTATGTATGTATGTATGTATGTATGTATGTATGAATGTTCGTTCGACGATAACTTGAGTAAATTAAGTCGGATCGTCATGAAATTCGGTAGGCAGGTAAATGAGGCAAAGAGAATTTTTAAGTTCGAACATGAGCCAAATCGGTCGAGGGGTTGCCGAGATATGGGGTTGTTAAGGTTATATGGGATGAGAGAGGGCGCCACTGCTGCCTCTCAGTAACATTAAAATAGTGCTAAAAAAGTGATTTTCAAAGTGATAAAAACGTAAATCTAATCAGTAAACAGTGAAACCAGTGATAAAAACTAACAAAAGTGAACTATAAATACAAATTCTGTTTGGAAACACTATTGTGGATATCGGACGTAAAACTCAGTGGAAACAATAAAAATAAACTTTGACGGGTCGCAAAATAATCCGTAACAAGAACTCTATTTTAATCCAATAAATCCAAAAATAACCAAAAATTTTGCTAATTCCTAAGGTCCAAAGTACACCAGATTAGAAAATACAAAACAGCGCCTTCTATTTTAAAAATAATAAATTATATTGTTATTCTACTTCCTAACAGAGGGCGTGACTTAAATTTTTTTATTAGAACCATCTAGTGTTCAAAATTATAAACCAAAAAGTCCTTATATGCAACAATAGAGGTCGCTTTACTTCAAAACTACAAGAGAGTCCTATACAAAACTTAAAATGGAAGAAATACTAGATAAACTACAAAAAATCCAAAATGATCTAGAGGCACAAAAACTTGAAATAAGATAAAGCTGCGAACAGAAAACATTCAATGTGAAATGAAACAAAATGTAAAAATAATTTAATATCACATTAATTGGATTGTAGTACAACGGCGTGCGTGGGGACGTATCCAACACGTAGAGGCCCGTTTGACAACTTTGATCTGATGTAGGTGATGCACCGGTTGGGTACCCCAGAGTGCAACCAAACACACAAAAATACACCTGAGAATCCCCATCAGGTGCATCACCTACATTGACCTGGTGCGACGTGACCGTGCGCATCCTCAAGGTCCATTCTACGAGGGCACCATACACCAAAATACACTCGCAGTACTTTCCCGTCAAGTGTACAGGTCACGCCGACCTGATGCAATGGGTACACAAATTGGGTCTACCACCTGAGCACACCACAGCACAAAATGCACTCTGGTGGCTTTCCCGCAATGAACACAGGCTATTGTAGAGTTGGATGGGAGCAAAGAATTGGGTTATGGGGATGCATATGGATGGACTGGGTAACTGGGCTATGGGGTTGAGACAACGGTCGTCTGCCATTAAAATGTCTCAAGTAATTAAATTGGCAGACGGTGACTTGCTGTTCACCAAATCGGCCACCTAAATAAGCCGCCGCTTATGGGTCTAACCCTAGACAGCAAGGTGGCAACATCGTTGTGAACAGCTCAGGGTGCCGAGAGGTGTGTGCCGCTTTCTACCCAGTGACTGTAGTGATAGCCACAGTCACAGTGCCAACTCACGTCTTATGCATCTTTCACTTCCATCCTGCGAGCATATAGCTCTTGCGCTCCACTCTGGACGGCCGGTATAGGCAAGCCAGAGGTGAGGGTCCCGGTTCTCTTGGATTCCAATCCACTCTTGTACAAAGACTTGGATGCGAGGACCAGTTTTCGACCTTCGGAAGACTCGAGTCCGTGGTACCGCCACATACCAACAGCTCGCCTCAAGCTGCCCTGCGGTGGAGGAACCATAATGGTCCCTCCATTCCCTTAGTCGCCTTTTACGACACCCACGGGAAGAAATGGGTTGGTCCAATTCTATACCTCCCGGGAACCATACGGGGGTTATTATTATTATGTTGGTATACTTTTCAGATTCACGGGTCCTTGGGGACCCGGTCCTTTGAGGCTTGCGTGGGGCCGAAGCCCACAGAGGCACATGGCAGAGGCGCGTGGCACAGAGGCCTTTTAAATACCATTTACTCTAAGTGTGATTTTATTTTATTTTATTTTATTTTATTATCGTATGTATATTCAACAATGTCATTACAGATTCATTCTAATTCGACAATTGTATTATAAATAATATTAAATAAGTAATTAAAAATATATGTTTTGATGGTGTATCTGCCGGATCTTAGCTATTATTATTATTATTATTCAGTTTATATGGGGTCGCGAGTTCATAGTTCGGGGCGAACCACTAGTTAACATATTTTCGTATGGTTAGAATTTAGAACGGTTTTACTTACTTTTATTTATGTTGGTTTAACTGACTAGTTTTGGTTCTCATTTGGAGACCGTAATCATGGAGCAGAGATGACCCTCGCGACGTCGTAAGCACTGCACATTTTATATCGATTTTTTTATTATGTAGTACCTATTATAAATTATCAATTACCTTTCCAGTATTTCATGAGTTCATCATTAGATTCAGGATCCACGTCTTTTATTTGTATTGGAAATGTATCACCTATTTTGCATGTCATTTTAACAATATTATGCTAACGTATGGCGCAAAACTAAAAATATTTTTGAAGCCACAGCATTATAAAATATCTAAAAGTATCGGAATATATAAGTAATTATGCTTATTCATTTTTTTATTTGTTCGGCATACTATTTACAGAATGTAATGATCTAACAAAGTTGTTTCTTTAGTAAAAATACAATTGAATGCAGAATCTGCAATGCAGATCTTACCAGTATAGGTACTAACCCACCAAAAACATAAATGTGAAAAAGAAACCAATTTCGTTACAATAAGTGTGTTTCTTCGGCATCGATGATAATAATATAATGAGCGGTTTCCAGCACAAATTCACAAAGCATTTCATAGATGGCGCCTACAGGTGCTCTCAAAATTTATTAATCTGTGCTAAGCGAAAATTTACAGCCGTAATCCGGTTCTTCTATGGCCACGCCTGTAAAAGCTATCTATGAACTGGTTTGAATGTTTTCTTTGAAAACGGCTTATTCAAATCTAAAATGCGTGTCATTAAGTTAGCTCTTGTTAATTCAAAGAATATTAGTTAGCTCTTGTTAATTCAAAGAATATTAGTAATACTAGTAAGAATATTAGTCACAGCCAATTAGTAATACTTTACCCTTTTCTATTAGATATTATTCTATTACTAGTGGTTCGCCCGAACTACGAACTCGCAACCTCATATCTCAGCAACCCCTCTACCGATTTGGCTCATGTTCGAACTTAAAAATTTTCTTTGCCTCATTTACCCGCCTACCAAATTTCATGACGATCCGACTAAATTTACTCAAGTTATCGTCGAACGAACATTCATACATACAAACATACAAACATCCATACATACATACATACAAACGCCGGATTGTTCAAGTAGACTCGGAGAACTTCGCTCGCTCGTTCAATTTATTAGACACATACTATTTCGGGAAATCGGCACAACATAATAATGGTTTGGATCTCGGCCGGTTCATCAGCCATTTCTTTTCCGAACTTGTCTTAACACGCACCCGCCTGTAACGATCTCCATACGAGTATCACATCGCGTAGGCTAATAGTCCACATTTTGTATTTACCTACTAATTATACTCATTATGATCTCATTATTGTATTTACACAACTGATTCGTTCGCTTAACAATAGCTATTTAATTTACAAGAAAATATAGAGATCGGTTTTAATTTGAAAGGAACCAATTTATATTCCCCTTATTTATATTTTTACGAGTGAATGACTCGATTTTGCCGAGAGAGCGTGTTTTTTTCGACCCCCCCTTCCCTTGTGACCTTCTACCCCCTCCTACTCATCACTTCTTAAATGAGGTTTTAGATGGGACGATTTTTATTGAACTGTAATTGAAAACAAAAGGGGGTTTTGGGCATAAGTGAGTGCAATATCACATCGTGAGAAAACCCACGAGTTAGTTTGCTCCTTTGTTATTCCAGCTAGGTAAGCATAAGGTTGGGTTAGAGCGTATCCGTGGGTTTATAACTCTATCTATCCCACTCTAAGTGAAACAAAAGGGAGAGATGCGTAAAGTTATAACCCCCTTATGTACTTTTTGTATTTCGTAAACGGTTAAACTTACTTTTATTATGTCGGTGTAGCCGACAGCCGCCCTTATGTACTGCCTAACCCAGCCTTATGCTATGCTATCTGAAGACATTGGCGTTCAAATGATGATTATGCTATGCTAAGATGCTAATATGATGCTGCTTGCCGACGATGATACTGAGCTGAAACGATGATGGGCAATGAAGAATACCATCAACTTTTGATTTTTACCTTACCATACACTCTATTAAAAATGGAAACATTGGGTGAATAAATTTTTTTGATACGTCTTATAGTTCTCGAGATATTTAATTTTAAACTAGCTGTGCGACGGGCGCGCGGTCGTCAGCTGCTGTGACGTCACAACTCAACACGCACCCGACACGTACACCGTAACACTCATTCAAAGGGCTGTATCTTTGGAACCGTACTAGGTAGCCAGTTGAAATTTTCAGAGATTATGTTTTATTATAATAATAATAATAATATCTTTATTTATTCAGATAACTGAGATCCATTAAATTACAGACTAGTTTAAAATAAATAATAGTTTATAGGTAGGCAATATTTCAGAAATAAATAAGCTCGCAAAGTTTAACTGTGCATTATTGTGAGTAACACATAACGCACGCACGCACACACCCACGTAGCCTATTTATTTCTTTTTATATGTATTTCGACCCATTGTTTAATAAATGGGCCATCTACCCTATTCGCTACAGTGCTCAGGATACCGTTGGAGCTGCCACGGGACCTGGTGGCAGCTTTATGGTTGATTACCAAAGACATAATAAAAATAAAAAAATATAAAAAAATAAGAGGGGTCCCCATCCAAAAAACGTTGTTTTATACTTTTTGCTCTATATAAAAAACGGTAAGACATACAAGCAACAAACTTGGTATGATTATAGGGCTTACTCCATAGTATAACAAAATAATATAAAAACCGGCCAAGTGCGAGTCGGACTCGCGCTCGAAGGGTTCCGTAAGAACGGCAAAAAAATCACGTTTGTTGTATGGGAGCCCCCTTAAATGTTTGTTTTATTCTGTTTTTTAGTATTTGTTTTTATAGCGGCAATAGAAATACATCATCTGTGAAAATTTCAACTATCTAACTATCACGGTTCATGAGATACAGCCGTGACAGACGGATGGACAGACGGACAGACAGACGGACGGATAGCAGAGTAGCTTTATTCCTGAAACGCGTCTACTTTCCAACAACTTTTGATCGACTTTTCAACGACTTTTCGGATAACTCGATAGTTTTTCTATTAAATCACGGTTTTACTCATTAGTAATTTGTCGGTGTAGCCGACTAGTTTCGGTTCTCATTCGGAGACCTTCTTCATGGAGAACGTCGAGACGGCCCTCGTGACGCCGCGGCTAGTTCGAGACTAGCCGCGGCGTCTCGAAAATTTAAGTTTAAAAACACGAAATTTCTTATTCTTTAAATAGTTTGCATTAGAACATTTAGCGCTGCCTGCGCTGCGAGCTTTCATGCCGCTCCACTCTTTACCACCTTACTATTCACAAAATTCCTAGGCTTTTTTCCTTTTTGTTTCCGTAGATTTTTAAGTCTTTTAGTTTTTATGTTATGAATAGTTTTTATATTGTTTAATATTTTGTTGATCTGATTGATCAGATCATATACATACTTACTTATTCCTTTTCTACATAACGAAGCATCAAACACGTTTGCTATCAGATCATATTATTGTAACTCCGTGGAAATCTGTAATTGGCCTTACTCACTACATTCATTTTGTAAAATATTTAACTAGATACGCTGTAGATCCCTAATACTCAATAAACAAATAAACCTTTCCAGCTTCTCTTGCTCACATTAGTCAACCCGCGCAATTTATGTAAAAAAAATATTTTGTGAAAGTTGTTTAAAAAAATAAAATTGTGCTTTCACCAAAGTTGTCGAAATCACATTTATTAGAAGTTGACATGTTTCAGGAATAAAGCTATATATTTTAAAATTACCCTGTATATTCGGCCGGAAGTCGTAAGTTAACTTCTTCATTCGTTGTAGTCGAACCGTGTAAAAACCCTTTGCAGAGGGATCGGACTAATCCCAAGCGCTAATAAATATACGGTTTAATTCTTGCCTCGGAATAAGGGAATAACTTTTGGGAATGCAAAAGTAAACCAACAACGCTTCGCGAATTGAAGGAAAATAGCAATTAATGTAAAGCCGCCGTTGTTTTGTTTGATGAAATCGCGATGTGGCCGAAAATGTTGGTAAATTTAAAAGTAGATACCTACCTACGTAGGTCATAGATAGAGATTACAAGCAGGAGTTACAGGCGAAATTTTAAGCGCATAATTTTATCTGTTTCTTTTTTATCTGAACTGCACATTTTGAATTTATAATAATAATTTAATTTATTTCGATCAACTATGAGGATCATAAAACACAGTACAAGATGTTAGTAATAAATAATTTAACCTAAGTTTAGATAGATATACAAAAAAAATCTTTCAAACGTCATCATTCATACATTCCACTTGATGTAACATATTTAAAATGTACAATTATAAAAATTAAACCGTCGCTGATTTCGATCTGTGTCTCGTATAGGTGAAGTACACACTCGGAGCTGCAATGTTTGGGACCTATTTTAAACTAGTGGTTCGCCCCGAACTATGAACTCGCGACCCCATATAAACTGAATAATAATAATAATAATAGCTAAGATCCGGCAGATACACCATCAAAACATATATTTTTAATTACTTATTTAATATTATTTATAATACAATTGTCGAATTAGAATGAATCTGTAATGACATTGTTGAATATACATACGATAATAAAATAAAATAAAATAAAATAAAATCACACTTAGAGTAAATGGTATTTAAAAGGCCTCTGTGCCACGCGCCTCTGCCATGTGCCTCTGTGGGCTTCGGCCCCACGCAAGCCTCAAAGGACCGGGTCCCCAAGGACCCGTGAATCTGAAAAGTATACCAACATAATAATAATAACCCCCGTATGGTTCCCGGGAGGTATAGAATTGGACCAACCCATTTCTTCCCGTGGGTGTCGTAAAAGGCGACTAAGGGAATGGAGGGACCATTATGGTTCCTCCACCGCAGGGCAGCTTGAGGCGAGCTGTTGGTATGTGGCGGTACCACGGACTCGAGTCTTCCGAAGGTCGAAAACTGGTCCTCGCATCCAAGTCTTTGTACAAGAGTGGATTGGAATCCAAGAGAACCGGGACCCTCACCTCTGGCTTGCCTATACCGGCCGTCCAGAGTGGAGCGCAAGAGCTATATGCTCGCAGGATGGAAGTGAAAGATGCATAAGACGTGAGTTGGCACTGTGACTGTGGCTATCACTACAGTCACTGGGTAGAAAGCGGCACACACCTCTCGGCACCCTGAGCTGTTCACAACGATGTTGCCACCTTGCTGTCTAGGGTTAGACCCATAAGCGGCGGCTTATTTAGGTGGCCGATTTGGTGAACAGCAAGTCACCGTCTGCCAATTTAATTACTTGAGACATTTTAATGGCAGACGACCGTTGTCTCAACCCCATAGCCCAGTTACCCAGTCCATCCATATGCATCCCCATAACCCAATTCTTTGCTCCCATCCAACTCTACAATAGCCTGTGTTCATTGCGGGAAAGCCACCAGAGTGCATTTTGTGCTGTGGTGTGCTCAGGTGGTAGACCCAATTTGTGTACCCATTGCATCAGGTCGGCGTGACCTGTACACTTGACGGGAAAGTACTGCGAGTGTATTTTGGTGTATGGTGCCCTCGTAGAATGGACCTTGAGGATGCGCACGGTCACGTCGCACCAGGTCAATGTAGGTGATGCACCTGATGGGGATTCTCAGGTGTATTTTTGTGTGTTTGGTTGCACTCTGGGGTACCCAACCGGTGCATCACCTACATCAGATCAAAGTTGTCAAACGGGCCTCTACGTGTTGGATACGTCCCCACGCACGCCGTTGTACTACAATCCAATTAATGTGATATTAAATTATTTTTACATTTTGTTTCATTTCACATTGAATGTTTTCTGTTCGCAGCTTTATCTTATTTCAAGTTTTTGTGCCTCTAGATCATTTTGGATTTTTTGTAGTTTATCTAGTATTTCTTCCATTTTAAGTTTTGTATAGGACTCTCTTGTAGTTTTGAAGTAAAGCGACCTCTATTGTTGCATATAAGGACTTTTTGGTTTATAATTTTGAACACTAGATGGTTCTAATAAAAAAATTTAAGTCACGCCCTCTGTTAGGAAGTAGAATAACAATATAATTTATTATTTTTAAAATAGAAGGCGCTGTTTTGTATTTTCTAATCTGGTGTACTTTGGACCTTAGGAATTAGCAAAATTTTTGGTTATTTTTGGATTTATTGGATTAAAATAGAGTTCTTGTTACGGATTATTTTGCGACCCGTCAAAGTTTATTTTTATTGTTTCCACTGAGTTTTACGTCCGATATCCACAATAGTGTTTCCAAACAGAATTTGTATTTATAGTTCACTTTTGTTAGTTTTTATCACTGGTTTCACTGTTTACTGATTAGATTTACGTTTTTATCACTTTGAAAATCACTTTTTTAGCACTATTTTAATGTTACTGAGAGGCAGCAGTGGCGCCCTCTCTCATCCCATATAACCTTAACAACCCCATATCTCGGCAACCCCTCGACCGATTTGGCTCATGTTCGAACTTAAAAATTCTCTTTGCCTCATTTACCTGCCTACCGAATTTCATGACGATCCGACTTAATTTACTCAAGTTATCGTCGAACGAACATTCATACATACATACATACATACATACATACATACATACATACATACATACATACATACATACATACATACATACATACAAACGCCGGATTGTTCAAGTAGACTCGGAGAACTTCGCTCGCTTCGCTCGCTCGTTCAATTAAAATAGGCATGCACAACATTTAAAAAAATCCTAAAGATGTGGTAGAGATTTTTGATCACGGCTCTGTCAGGACAAAACCTAAATCTTGGGATTCCTAAAAAGAAACAAGTCCTAGATACCGGGTGAATCAAGGCGTGTCCACTCCCGTGACGAGGGTTAATCCTCTCGTGGAGTTCAAATAAGAACACCCTTTGTCACCCCACACCATCCGATCAAGGCTGTTCCTAAAACGTTCAAAAGGAAATTACCTAACCATTTTAAATAACTACTAAATTAAAAATGTTTAATATCCACGTCATTTTAACTTCAAATAAGCATATCTCAGAAACGGCTGAACCAATTTTGGTAAAACATAATATTTAAAAACACTTGCTAGGAAACGTGCTTTCAAATAAAACAAATTTCATCCAAATCGGTTCACCCGTTTAAGAGCTACGGTGTGACAGACAGACATGCAGACAGACAAAAAGACAGACAGACACACACACACCCTCTCTCACGCACACACATAGAGGTCAAACTTATAACATTCCTTTTTTTGGGTCGAGGGTTAAAAAAATCCGACGACACAATGAACTAGATTCTAAGCAAAATTTGTTGGAAAAATCCCTTTTGCAGTTACAATAAAATGTTTATAATTTATTTTACGGGATATTTATTATCCTCAACGCGAAAATTGCCAAGAGTCTCATTACAGCACGCGTGGAGATTGAGTCCTAATGCTCCCTTCTGAAATAAAAAAAACCTGTGCCTAGATTTTCTTACTAGTAGTAGTTACAATTACAAATAATACACAAGCTTGGATGAGTAGGGAAGAGCCCAGGTGTATTTGCGGGATGCGAATGGAAGTCCTATACATTTCTGATGTGTGTCTGATTGTTTGGGAGCAAATAAATAAATGCTATAATAAATAAGTTGGTCAAACATCGACGACGACGGCGTCATGGAGGCGGGTATAGATCACACAGTACCTAATTGACGGATTTATTTGTGCTTCCGCTGATGTAATTTGTGAAGCGCTCACAGCCTAGTTTTTTTATTTTTTTATTTATTTTAAACGGTACACAAAACAGACGATAGCCATAAATATACAGTTGTTAGAAATATTCAGTTTCTTAAATAAATAAGTAACTTATTGTTAAGAATCCAGACTAGCGTCCAAAACATATTGTGTACACAGCATGATAAAATTTAATGTAGCTTTAGCAAATTAGAACTAAATAAGCACCTTAATTATAAGAAAGCACTCTTGTGTGAGTATTACCGCACGGGAAATGAGTGAAAGAAATTGGAGGGTGGAGTTTTTATATTTCGTAAATAATTTTTTTTATTGCAGATTTTGTTTGGACTTTGTTTGTTTGCAGATTCTATTTGGACTAGCCATTCTTAATCGATTGGAAACGTTAAGCAAAATCGGGGGCGGTCAGTCCATGGATGGGTGACCGCTAGTGGCAATAATATCTGAGCACTTCCGTGCTTCGGAAGGCACGGTAAACCCTTGGTCCCGGTTATTGTTCATTAATAACAATCGTTAAGCCATGTCAGAGGCCCTTTGGGCGGCCCAAAAACTCTGACACCAGGAAGGGTGGCCACTACCTCATACCATTACCTACCTACCATTTGAGAAAGAAGGAAATATGCTTAAAAGGAAAGCGTCTCGAAAGCGCTTCGGACTGTTCTACTAGTCCAGTTCTATTGATAGACTAATCGGGATAGCCGTTAAAGGTTTTTTTTGTGTTGTATTAAGAATCCCCTGTAGGACCGTCGGAACTCGGCGATGGCCAAGCGCGTGAAACACTGTTTTCTATAGCTGTTTCACCCAGAGCGAGGCGGTGCGTGGGAAAAGTGAGAGGCAATGCGCCTGTATGAGTACGTGTGTTCATGTCCTTTTGCGAGTATGTAGTCGTAGTTGTAATGTAACAGATCTATTTTCCCAAATTTTTTCGTAGTTCAGCTGCCATTTCTACATTTTATTAGCTATTTAAAATAAAAAAAAAACTGAAAAGTACAATACATTATTGATGTTCCCAAGACTCCAATAGACAGTGTAATAAATAATGTAAGTAAATAACAGCTAGAAGTAACCCCTTTTTCGGCGCGAAAAACACAACGCTCTAATTTCTTTCAGGCTATTTTTTTTATTATAAAAACTATTTGCAAACTTCCGCATTGGTCATTTACTGATATAAACAAAGTTTCAGCAAAATCCAGCCTGTACTTTAGAAATTTAACCTGAACTACGTTTGTATCGGAAATCGCAGCTTCAGGGCGTTCTTAAGTAAGCTGTCTCTATTCCAAAGGTTTTGTTTCTTTCTGGGCCATTTTTTTTTTTTTTAAATTTTGCAGTCGATTTAAAGTTTTCGATGACCCCTCTATATCAAAGAGAAAAATCCCCTGAACAGTATCTGCTGCCTAAAAGATTCTATTTCAGTGTTATTTTCATGTACGAACAGTTTCTGTTTTCATGAAAGTTCCATTATAGGCGTTCAGATACTGCTTTACACGAGCGAGGTAAATGCTTTTGATTTTGAAACACAATATTTTTACTCAAAATACAAACATTACAATATTCAAATAAAACGTAAAACTTGCCATTCGAGATATAGACCCTCATTATTTATTATCAAACATTTTAAATGCGATCATTTCTTAAAATCGATTTTCTACCAACCTTTATGTTCTGGTTTTGGAACGTTTCCCTCCGTCGCGAATTTTATATTCTGTTGTGTTTCGTTCGTTGCGTGGGGAGGGGTGTTTTTGAAGTTTGTTTCACAGATTACAAAAAATGAGTTTTTTTGTGTGTGCTGTGTGATAATAAGGGCGATTCTGTCTAAAACTATACTAATCTGACAGCACTAAAAGTGACAGATAATGTACTAAAGTGACAGATTAGTAATAGTTTTAGACAGAATCGCCCTTATTGTGTTCGTTGTTTGTTCTGTGTTGGTGACCGGTGCGTTTCAAAAGTGTTTTGGTTTTGTTTGTTTCACTGCTCGCGTAGCATGAGGTGGTGTTAGAGAGTATCTATGGCTTTAAAACTATATGTATGTACCTATCTCACTCTTTTGTTTGAAGTAGAGCGGGATGGACAGAGTCCTATCACTCTAACACCTATCTAACACCATCTCATGCTACGCGAGCTGAATTAATTCTGTGGCTTTGACAGCTCCACTATTCTGTGCACACACCACCACAGAGTTCGCCATTTTGTCAGTGTTGGTGTTGACTGCGTGTTGCATTGCGAGCAAATGAAATATTTTTATACATGGGAACTAATGAAGGTATTGAGGAGTGGTCGTTAAAAGGTGGTTTAGCAGTAAACTATAGTCTGTTAAATCAAGTCCTCATTTAAATTTCAGTCTTAGCCTGAGCCCCATACTATCGAGAAACGACACCTTTCATCCAAATCCATCCAGCCCTTTCAGCGAGAAATAGTAAGAAAGATTAAACATCTTCCCAAACAAAATATTAGCGTGAAGTAAGATAGTGCAGGGGTCGGCAACCTGCGGCTCGCGAGCTGCATCGGCTCTTTCGATAAAAGTTGCGGCTCTTCAGTTCCGTTTGCCAAAACATAGTACCTAATTAAAAAAAAAAAAAAAACGGTGAATTTTCCGGGCGCTGTGCACGCGTCTGTACTATTTGCAAAGAAACCCTCGGATACATAATGTAATTAAAGGGTGAAATCGAGCTTCGCGCTTATTTATAAATAAAATATCTATTTTTAACCTAACATCGTGCAAGTGTAGACTATTTAGAAAAAAAAACTATCAAGAATTTAAAGCGCATTTTCTTTTTTACAACAGTATTTATATTTAAAAAAAATTGGCTAATATCGGTGAATTTTCGGGATGTATAGAGGAAAAATATCTATTAAGAAAGTCAAGAGTAATTTAGTGACCGAACTTCGAGCGCGTTTGTCCTATTTAGGAAATAAATAAAATTGCCTAAAATCAACCGCGATTCGACCCGTTCGAATACAATAATGTGTAAATATCGCGAGTCATTATAAGTGAATATAAAATAAATGTCTATTAATAATTTGAAGAGCAAATCGGTGAATTATCAGGCGCCCTGCGCGTGCGTTTCCCTATTCACAACAGTAATTTATATCAAGAAAGTTATGGGTAAATCGGTGAATTTTCGGGCGCGCTTCGCGCGTTACTGTCCTATTTATAGAAAAAATATGTATTAAGAAAGAAAAGGGTATTTTTTTACTGCGAGCGCGTTTGGCCTATTTAGAAAAGAAATGTCTTAAAAATAAAAATTGAAGAGCAAATCGTCGAATTATCGGGCGTGCTGCGCGTGTGTTTACTTATTTACAACAGTTATTTATAACAAGAACGTTATGGGTAAAATCGGTTAATTTTCCGCGTTTGTCTTGCTTACAATGGGAAATTTAAACAACAAGGTAATTTAAGATTTATTTTTTTTATATAAAAAATTGTTTGTGGCTCTTAAAAAACTGGGAAATTTAGTAAATTGTAATTTTTGGCTCTTTAGGCTCAAAAGGTTGCCGACCCCTGTGACAGTGAAGTGCTGTCAAATGATACTAAATAAAGACTACACTAAGGAAGTATTACGTCTGATTTGTTTGACTTGTCTTTCCTGTGGGCTAGGCTGACTTAGGTAAATGTCAGGATGGTATAGGTGCTGGGCAAGCCAAGGCAAAATAATGTCCCAGGCACTGCAGCGCCGAGTAATCTCTTCACCTATCCACAGGGTGCAATCGAATTCGACAGCGGAACTTTAAGTAGGTCTACTTATTACAACAAACAAATTGTACTAGGTGGCAAAAAAAGATCTAAAAAAATATCAGCTGTTCTATACACAAGGTAGAATCGAACCAAATGTACGGAACACCTAATATTTTTTTCGCTCCATTTTTTTGCCACCTAGATAAGTTGTTTGTACCGATCAGTAGACAGCCTACTTGAAGTTCCGCTATTGAATTCGATTTCACTCTGTAGTGTATGAAGGTGCCACTCGACGCTGTGGCTCCTTCAATCTGCGTTTGCATCTACGTTATCATCTCATGACGTCGATGCAAACGCCTTAGAAGGAAGTACTTATAGGGTCTGTGGCTTGTGGGCAGATT
This sequence comes from Zelleria hepariella, assembly GCA_949319315.1. Classification (NCBI taxonomy): domain Eukaryota; kingdom Metazoa; phylum Arthropoda; class Insecta; order Lepidoptera; family Yponomeutidae; genus Zelleria; species Zelleria hepariella. Next base: position 782,975 of record OX439393.1, on the reverse strand, counting down.
TTCTGGGCATAATTATTTAGTGGAGTTTCGGGCAAAAAAGCCAGCTCCTAATTCGGGCATACTTGAGTGCGGCAGTCAGGCTAACGGCAGTTGTTGCGCAACTTAATGATAATAAATACGACGCCCGCCCTCCGCGCCGCCCTTCCCGCCCTAGCCGCCCAGGGCCAACTACGGCGTCTAAAAAGTTGTTGGTTAACAACATGCAATATTTTTGCCGATAGCATTTTTTTTACTATTTATGGGCAACATTGTTTCCAGCCTTCTGCTTTCGTACTCGATAACAGTCACCCGTAACGTTTTAAACTACTAAAAAGGTTAAACCTAAGTTTTACAAATCCTAAACGACCAACAAAGCAAACATGAAGAAAAAAAAAAACAATACATTTTTTCGTTCATTTTAGTGATTTATTCGTCCTGGATATTCAAGGGCTCGGGCTCTTTGTATTCTCAGTAGGCCCTCTTTAGGGCGCACAGCGCGCTCTCTTCCGCGTAACTCAAGCAACTTTACACTTCCGTCCGCCAACTTACATCGGCTTTAGACAGAAGGACATCATCTATTAAGTTTATTTATTTAGATAGATAAGATAGATAAAAAGTTTATTTATTGATTATTGTACATAATTATTATAAGGCTTAAGTGGTGCAAATAAAGGTTGTATCAATTTGTCTATCTAAGGACGCTTAGGCAAAAGCCCTCATCCAAATAGAGAGAGTGCGGCAAATGCTAATTTGCGCTGAAGGTTAATACTGAAGGCATAAGATTCTCAGGTTCCTCAAGTCCTTTTGAGTGAATATTAATTCATTCATCATCATCATCATCAACCTGTTAACACCCACTGCTAAGTAAAGGCCTCTTCTTGCTCACGCAACCTCTCACGATCCTGTGACAGGCGCAACCACTGTTTTCCAGCTACTTGGGATGTCGTTGAACCATCTAGCTGGTGGTCTGCCAATCGATCCCTTCACCTCTCGTGGTCACCATTCCGCAATAGACTTTGTCCATCTGCCGTCGGTACGTCTAGCCAGGTGTCCTGTCCATTTCCACTTCAAAGAAGTTATGCGCTTTCTGACTTCTGCTACTTTTGTGCGGCTTCTTATTACAATGTTCAGTATACGGACCAAGAGCTCGGTCCAATACCGAGCCCAATACCGATAGGTTAAGGTTTTCCATGCTTAAAATTACTCTTGCTACACCTAATTGGTAAAATTACATTGATACACTTACTTACATAAGAACACCTTTGTTAGACCTCATGTAATTTATGGCAAATAAATTAAATTAAAATTGAATTGAAATTGAAACCGAGCATTGCTCGCTCCATGGCTCTTTGGGCTACGAAGACTTTGTTCATAACGTCCTTGGTAAGAGTACATGTCTCAGAAATTCATTACATAATAAATATTTATTTGCAGCGAATTATCAATATTTAATCAATATTATCTTGGATTACCTACCTTAGTTTGTCTTTAGTTTGAGTTTTGCTTTCATTTATTACCGAGATGAACTTCTGGGTGTTTTATTGATACAGCGAGGTGAAAGTACACAGCTAGGTACTTATAAAACGTACTACACAACTTTACACGCGAATAACAAAGGGGATTTAATTAATAGATGAGCTGAACTATACAGAAAGGGGAACAGAGATTGAACTGAAATATGAATACTGGATTTGTATTACGAGTATTCAGTAAAATATTCAAACAATGGAATAAATACCTATTGATTCTAGAGCTTAGTTATTTTATTCAGTAGCAAATCTCGTCACTGTGAAAAAAACTGCAAGTGCGTAAGTATGCAGGTTTTTTCGCGATGGTTTAATTAAAGTTTTGTGCAAAAAGGTTGCTATTGGCAATCGTCCAAAAAGAAGATATGATTTTTTTTTCATTGGCGGCGTTAGTTGTGCGTCCTATTGTGCGTTAAGAAAATTTTCATAAAAGAGAAACTTTGACAATCAGCCTTTCAGTTTGTTCGAAATAGACTAATAATCATCATATAGCGGGCTCATTAAAAACTTTCACTTTGAATTCTTTTTAAAGTATTTCATAATGAGTGACCTAATTACTCATCAAAAAGTTGATTTTTATGTATTATTTTGTTTCCTGACTTGTAACAAAATAATACATTAATCCTGTCATAATTAAAATCCAGTCAAAATTAACATTTAACTTTTATGGGGGCTCAAAATAAAGAGATAAGTAAAGAACATTTTAGTAAGAAGTTACTAGGCACGCGGAATTAGCTCATCCTCAGTGGCGGAAAAACCCAAATTATAACAGATTTTTCAAAATATTTTTTGCTGAACTGAATTTTTTTTTCAGCAATTTTAAGCGACTCTTAAATACTATTTTTTCCATTATTCTAAACAAAAAAATAACAATAATTAAGGCGTATTGTTTTGTTGCTCGAAAATCCAGTGGTACTGTCCAAAAAATTACTGGTTTTGGAGAAGAATGAGACTGGTGTATGATAAGAATTTTCTTTTCGTGGGAAAAAACTGGTATGTAGGCAATGTTTGGATGTTTCGTAAAAAAAGTTAAAAGAAAATGGTTCCCGCATACCTGTTCAAGATATTTTGGTGTACCTATTTATTTTCCAGATAAGTTAGCCTTTATAAGATAAAAAAATATCTGTGGTTAATTTTGCACATTCTCGAGCGGATTTTTCAATCTCACAACATCTGGATCTTTATGTTCCTTCAAGTATTCCATCGCACGCTTCCTTCAGCACTGAAATCAAAGCACAGATCCGGGTCTGGTCCCGCGAGACGGAGACGTTTGTACGTCTCTTTCTGACGTCTCTGAAGCGGCGGTAAAAATATTATTATATCTCAATAAAGACAAGGCAGACAGACGGCGAGGAAGTTGAAATCTAAATGGAATTATAAAGAAAATGGGAAAAAGAAAGCTTTGTATAAGATAGGCGGCGTTTTGATTTGGAAAAAAACTGGCTATTTATGTGAGTGGGCTTGTACAGTCGGCCATACGCTAGGATACCCCTTTTTGTTCGATTCACGCCCTTATGTCGCACTCAGCAAGAGCTGCCATGGGGTATCCTCCAGTGTGGCCGACCGTACACTAAGGCTTTCGTACCACCACAATAATGGTCTATTTTATCAAACTACTTAATAACATTAATACAAAACGCTGAACAAAGGGTTATATTCTATGTGGAACAACTATTGTTTTTAAGCTGCGTTATAAATTAAGCCTCAACACATAGCATTTAGGCCTTTATCCAAACATGGCGGTATTAATCTTATCTACTTAACGAATGGCCTCTACGTTCAATATTTACCAAAATTGCGGCCCCGGCGAATGATAAATTCATAACAATAACGTGATACGAACGATGTGCTCGGTCTATCTGCTCGAGTGTGTATTTTATACAAAGCAAAAACTCTATATTTGGGTAGCAACAGCGAATATACACCCTGGAATTTTAGGGTCTTCAAAAGTCGGACGATTGTTATAAAATTCATTAATAGTCAACACATGAGTGAAAAAGTCTAAAGTACTTAAGAGCCATACAGGTGAAGTTACCAGAAAGCAGTTGCGCCTGTCACAGGATCGTGAGAGGTGGGGCAGTGGCACTGCCCAAAAAACTTGTCGTAGACCAGAACCCATAATCGGCTGAATTATTGTTGTTCTATTGTTTACAATAATGACAAGAATACTATGTTATTGCCGCAAACGAAAGATCGCTGAACAAAAATAGTTTAGCTACAAAATGTAAAAAACTGAAAATTTTCAATTTCCCGCCACGCTGCTATCTTCCAGCCTTAAGCATGAAGCCTTTACCCAGCAGAAGATGCCCACAGCGCCTGTAGTCTCTAAAAAAACCACTCGACCGCCGAGGGTCAAAACACTCAAAAATTGCCCTAACAATATTTTTTTTACATTAAAAAACGGGTGGATATTTTAGAGAATTCAGGGGTAGGCCGATGATGGTATTGATCATGATACAGATAAAATCTAAGGTTTTTGCATCTACGTAATGAGATGATTTATACAGCGTCCAGAGGCACCTTCACCTAGATGGGTGAAGAGACCACTCGGCGCTGCAATGCCTGGGACATTGTTTTTAGATAGAGTAGGCTTGCCCAGCACCTATACCATCCTGACAGCTTAGTCGGCCTAGCCCACAGGAAAGAAAAAGTCAATACGTATGCTTAGTTGGCTCCACGGATAAAATAGTACTGTACCAAATAGCTGTATTTCAGCTCTAGTAGCATTATCTATGTCGCGCGCGTTTTGTGTTAGGTACTACCGTGGTGTGTTATTTTTTCTTGTGTTAAACTTAGTTTCAAAACTGCAGAGACTTTTTAGCAGATAGTAAATATATACTTTGGCTTTCCGAAACAAAAGGTTTTGAAACCATCAGAGCGTGGCGACTTCTTGTGTCTGAGGCCAAATCCCACATCGGGTTGTTCTGCCATCGGAGTAAGTAAGTAGGTATGTAAGTAAAATTATATCAACTTAACTGCCTAGTAAGAAAAAAAAAAGTAAGATGTAGCCTGTACAAATGTACATGTCCCACTAGCTGGGCAAAGGCCTTCTCTCAGAGAGAGAGTTCGAGCTTAATCACCACGCGTGCTCAATGCGGGTTGGCGATTTTTGCGTTGAGGGTATAATGCCTCATACGCTCAGGTTTTCCTCACGATGTTTTCCTTCACAGTCAGCGAGTGAAATTGCTACTACAAATTCACAAATGTACATTACTTTGAAATTAAACAAAGTCATAGATACATGCCCGCACCGGGAATCGAACCTAGGACCTTTCACTTCAGAGTCCACTGTTCTACCCACTAGACCACCACCGCTTAACTCCCTAGACGAGCATTTATTCGCATAAAATGTCATGTTCGTCGCGAATGCTCTCGGTAAATACACAGCACAGAAGAAGCGTCGGCTGCTGATTAATTAGTAATATTAGTTAAGACAATGTCGGCTCTTCAGACCATCGACGGGGCGGGGGCCACAAAACGAGCGGAGCGATAAGAGGCGTTCGTAATTTTCAGGATTTGATGGAGATTCTGCGGGTTTTTGTAAGTCTTTATTTCTTTAAGGAGCACCAGCTGCTTTGCAATATACATAATACTACAGGGTGCACTCTAAGTCGATAGCGGAACTTTCAGTAGGCTGTCTACTGATCAATACAAACAACTTGTTCTAAATGGTGACAAAAATGGAGCGAAAAAAATATCAGCTGTTTCATACATTTGGCGCAGTACTGAGTCACCTTTTGTATGGAACAGCTGATATTTTTTTCACTCCATTTTTTTCGGAACCTAGTACAAGTTGTTTGTATTGATCAGTAGATAGCCCACTTAAAGTTCCGCTATCGACTTAGAGTGCACCCTGTAGTATGCCATGACTATAACAAAAAAAAAAACACCTGTTCCATACAAAAGGTCGACTCAGTACTGCGCCAAAATTAAATGTATGTTACAGCTGATATTTTTTTCGCTCCATTTTTTTCGCCATCTAGTACAAGTGGTTTGTCTTAATCAGTAGACAGCCTCCTTAAAGTTCCGCTATCGACTTAGAGTGCGATTTTTTTATACAGTAAATAAAGGTTTAGATTCCAAATTCGTTAACTTGCCATCTACAGAATGCACCCTGTAGATGGCAAGTTAACGAATTTGGAATTTGTGAACCCATACTCGTCTCACCGCCCGTCCCGTGGCCTCGCGTTAATAAATAGTTCACGTAAAACATTCGCGCGCTCTTAATTCCCAGTAGATTGAATAGCGTAAGATTTCATACGTGCCGCGCCTGGCAACAGGGCCACCGGCGTCCCGTCCACGGAATACGTAACTCGCCATGTAGTCTTAGCGTGTAAAGCCTCCATCACAGGTAGAGGCAGTAAGTTTTATCTTTACTCTGTATCTAAGTACATTATGCCGTAATTCCGCGAACGAAGTTCCGCGTGATTACGCCTGCAATGCTAATTGAATTACTGACGTGACGGCACGTTATGCCGAAATTCCGTCGCGTTATACCGTACGAACTTCGGTCGGGCGTAAGTTCGGAGGCAATTCGCGACCGAAGTTAGGTTCGATGTCTTTAGAATTGTCGACAATCGTTAGTCCATGTAAAAAGGACTTTGAAAACATTTGGTGGCCTAAAAAACTGTGACAGTTGGTGGCTTGGCGTGCCTCTCCACTAATAGAGGTTGGGCGTCAGCTTTTCATAGACTTTTTTATTCTTTGCCAAGCGAAATAAATGTTCAACGCTGGCTATCCCCAGTTCCTCATCTCTGATGTTTCTGAACCACGACTTTTTTCTTCTACCAGCACGCCTCTTCCCCTCAATCTTTACCGGACCTATTATTCCAAGTTCGTCGGTATTTTTCTTCCCAAGAAGAAAAGCTCGAAGTATAGTTGCAATTTGATCGCTTTCCCGGAGACGCTCGGTCACGTAACGTTGCGACTGCGCTGGGTTCGGCAAAAATACCGAAGCCGATTATAACTTCTTGAAGTGGCCGACATTTTGTAGAAATAAGGATATTTTATTTGCAAAGTTAGCAGTTCTGGCGTGGATTTTTCGAAGCTCGGTGGCGCAGAGTAACGGATGCACAGATGCATAATACTCGTACAAAGAATCAAAAGCTGTGTAATATTTTTTTCAGGAAAAAAAGTAGGTATCTGAATTAATAAGTAATGGTCTTTTACAACTTTCTTGTACAAATACATATTTAGTCGGAATTTTGTGGACTTTTGCAGTGTTTGGTTTTATGTTTGAAAAACTCACTTAATTTCAGTAGATGGCGGCTTACTCAATACTGAAAAAAAAAACTTATTTTTGGATGCGTTTTTTGCTAAAAACGAAACACCAAATACTCAACGCGTGGCTTAACTATTTTTAGGACCTAAGGTTTAGATTCCAGATCCTTACAGATCCAGGAAGCTGGTTCTAGGATCTGGAATCTAAACCTAAGGTCATAAAAATAGTTAAGCCTCGCGTTATGTATTTGGTGTTTCATTTTTAGCAGAAAAAACGCATCCAAAAAGAAGATAAGATTTTTTTTCCATTGGCGGCGCTAGCTGTGCCTAGGTTATCACCTTAAGTTGTCCTTCTATCCTCATTTATCTATGTTTAGGTGGACTATGGAGTTCACAGTTTGTTTCCACAACGACCGGTCGGTCGGTATGAAGTTGCGTTTTCTTATTTAAAACTGAGTCGACACAACTCGCTTGACTCGCTCTGTGGAAGTTTTTGATTCAAACTCATTTTAAATCAGGATGACTGTGTTTTCTACAATCAAGGATATCTACTTCAAGTTATTAAGTAACTGAAAAATCAAGGATATATCTACTTCAAGTTATTACGTATCCTGAAATGGTTTGAAACTTCCAATGATGGTTTAAGCTCTAAAAAAAATTAAAGTAGCGTGGCGTAAAATGCATTTTTTTAAATTTTCTTTCATTTTGTAGGTACACTATTTTCGTTCAGAATTTTTTGTTCCACGACAGTAAAATAGTATTGCTTTCAACTAAAGTTGAGCGGACTCTAGTTGACCCATAAGGTGATTCCATACAGCATCCAGCAGCTTAGATGGTTTAATAAAATTCAACCACTGAAACAACTGAAAGCTGCAATGTCTGTGACAACGATATGTTCTAGCACGTTCTAAACATATAATCTAGTTCGAGGGAGTAGACTTGCCCTATTAGTTTAGTCGGACTAATTCACATGTGTACAGACAGTGGCATAATACCTTTCTATTGTTTTATTCTCCTTTTTCAGAAAGAAAGACCTAGTTGTTAAGGCTTCAGACAAAGAGAAGGACATTTTTGTATTTTAATTAAATCATTACTCGCAGCGGGCGTTACGCAAAGACATTGAGGTAAAAATATAGTACAGCTTTACATAATACCGAGAAGAAACCTCCGACCACGATTTACAAGACCAAATATTATGTAGAGTAGACAAAAACGCTTTTTGGGATGTATTAGTCTCAATAGAATGGAATAAACGATCATCAGTGTGCTTATTCTGTAAAAAAAAAAAAACACAGCGCACAGTTGCTAGTTCTCAAAACAGGTTTGTTTGCAGGAAAGAAAAATCTGTTTTTCGACATATTATTATTTATCATTTTTATTTTGTTTTTTTTTTAAATAATGAAAACAATAGGTACTGTGTTAATGTCGTAAAACAAAAAATGATAAACAAAAATTGCTGTTTGGCTACAAAATTGTGAAAATGGTGCATTTCATGCCACGCTACTTTCATTGCCTCCTAACGAACAAAATGTGATATACATACATGTACACAAAAACTAATTATTTACAGAGAATATTGTGATATTGTTGCGAAGAAGAGTTCAAATCTGAACGCATCTCCATATAGGATAAAACATGCAGATTAGATAAAATAAACCTATTTCTTTCTCGTATTTTTAGAGGGGCAAACATTATTTATATTCATGAACAAAAGCCGCTTGTACAAATACTCAAGGGTCGATAAAACTGTTATGGAGGGACTCGCGTCCATCTCGGACAAAGGGGGAAAAACTAAATTTGATAAAAGGGCTGCGAGGGCGACGGACAGGTGAGAAGCAAGATGGATGAGACAGTGATGGACTGAGATTCTAAGAAGAAATCAATATCAAGTCCTTCAGACCTCTACTTAATTTTTTCTCCATGCTATTTCAGTGATGTTTTCTCGAAAACAACATTTTTGGACTTTGGATCAAAATTGCAGTAACTTCTAAAAGTCCATAGCTGATCATTATTGTTTTGGTGATAGAGCAATCCCTCGACCGATTTGGCTCATGTTCGTACTTAAAAATTCTCTTTGCCTCATTTACCCGCCTACCAAATTTCATGACGATCCGACTTTTAGTAATCGAAGAACGAAGATTCATACATACAAGTTCAAGTAGACTCGGAGAACTTCTCGCTTCGCTCGCTCGCTCAATGGCTAGTTTTCAACTGACAGTTAAGGCTCCGTATAAGGCTAACTAGCGCCACCAATGTTGAAAAAATCATATCTTCCTTCAGAAGCAGTTTCTGAAAAAATCCTAAGATGAGCTCATGCGTCATGCTTTCCTAGATTTTTAAGTGTAGGTACCCAACTCAATTTCTAGTCGTAAGCTAAAAAAATTTCGATAACCGCCAAAAACGGCCGCTTTTGGCGGTTATCGAAAATGTTTTAGCTTAAAAGTAAATTTCGAAGAGGGTATCTACACTTAAAAATCTAGAAAAGCATGGCGCATGAGCTCGTCTTAGGATTTTTTCAGAAACTTCTTCTGAAGGAAGATATGATTTTTTCAACATTGGTGGCGCTAGTTAGCCTTATACGGAGCCTTAAAAGCTGAATTCAAAGCCCTTGGTAGATGGCGCTCATAGGCTTGGCCATACAAGAACCGGGTTGTGGCTGTCTTTCGCTTACACAGATTAATAATATTTTCAGAGAAAGCGACATTTTGCAGTCGTGAAAACGGCTCATTAGAAAGAAAGAAAAAGACATTTATTGCAAACAGACACACCTTAGGTACACAAAGTAAAACAAACTAAATAAAAAAACTGAATTAAAAAACAGAAGACAAATTGGACATTGATGCCTCATCCAAAAGACCCCACATCTTGGGCGGGTATCGAAAGTAGTCGACTAGAGCTCAAAAGGAGCGATCGCCAGGTCCCGCGGGAGGGTCCAGATACCCATTATAAGTTAGATTAGTCCCTTATTCCTGCCCCCTGTCCGCCGCCGTGATGTTTGCAGCCAGTTCTTGTTTGACTTGCGAACTGGTACCGAGCCGTATAACCTACTGAAATTTTGCAAACTATGTACATAAAGTACAGGGCAATTTTTAAATAGCTTTTATCCTCAGACACCCCAACTTCTAAATGAATCACATTTTCAACAACTTTTGTTCTACGATTTTGGTGACAGCGCATTTTTTTTATACAAAAAAAAAAATTTTGAGACATTTTTTTAATATTTTTTTTTTTTAGCTCAGCGTAGCAAATAGGAGCAGGAAAGGCTAGAAAGGTGGTTGAGAGCGCGGGGGGATTTGTATGTAATATGTTTGTATGTATGTATGTTTCTGTGTTTGTATGTATGAATTTTCGTTCGACGATATAACTTGAGTTTTGGTCGAATCATTTTGAAATTTGGTAGGCAGGTAAATGAGGCAAAGAGAATTTTTAAGTTCGAACATGAGCCAAATCGGTTAAGGGGTTGCTGAGATATGGGGTCGCGAGGTCATAGTTCGGGGCGAACCACTAGTTTATATGATGCAAAAATAACCTCTCAAAAACTTAGCGTACTATTGCTAAGTTTTTGTAGAATGTTTAATGTTTATCATAATATTTTGCCTTCCCCATTTTGTCCCCGTAAACATTTCTCATACAAACTCGCAAAACCCGTTTCACCCTAGTAACCTTGGCACTAATGGTAAACCGATGGTTCCCCATGGGTTGCGGGCTGGACTTCCGCTGGAAACCATAAACTTACTTCCACATCGGTGTAGCTTTTTGCCGATTACGCGAAGGAAAAGGGATGTTTATGATTTTAGGTGCGTAGTATGTATGTTCGTTTGAATCGTTTGTTCATCAGTCTCCTCGGAAAGCCTAAACTAGGTACTTGAATGATTTCGATAATAAATGAGGTACTTATTTTGGGATATCACAGTAGTGTTATCTACATACAAACGTATTTATTCCCTGGATAAAGCATTTCCATCCCTGGCATGTTGGACTGTTTAGATTTTTTTGATAAAATATTGTTTGCAGGACCTAAGATCTACCGAAAAAAAAATGCGTTAACCTATTTAACTAGTGGTTCGCCCCGAACTATGAACTCGAGACCCCAAATCTCAGCAATCCCTCGACCGATTTGGCTCATGTTCGAACTCAAATTCTCTTTGCCTCATTTACCTGCCTACCAAATTTCATGACGATCCGACTTTTACTCAAGTTATCGTTGAACGAACATTCATACAAACATCATACACACATACGTAACATACATACAAACATACAAACGCCGGATTGTTCCAGTAGACTCGGAGAACTTCGCTCGCTCGTTCAATAATTTTAAGGATAATCCGATCTGATTTCAAGGCTTTTATCTGTCGGGTTTTAATTTTCAACTACTATTTTTACCATCAAAGTTTGCTCTCAGGGAATATTGTTCCTCCCCTCACACGGCGTTATTCATATTATTGTCTGTTCATGGAATTAATAAAGAGAAGTTTTGATCGAATGGACGGGCCAGGGTAGTTTTGTTCTTGAATTAGCTGAGGTATTTGTTACCAGCATATACTCGTGCTCATTCCCGGAGGGGTAAAGTTAGGTATTTGCATCTAGTGTTGATGATTTTACAGCAGCTAGTGAGTGGTACCTCCACTGACACTAGATTCAGGGTACTTATTGATAAGCGCCAGGAAGTTTAGACCTTCGGTGGCAGATGAATAAAGGTACCCACTTTGCCGGATCTGTATTTTTAATCCAGACAAGAAAATCTATAAAACGTAGACACCCGATGTGTCAAACGACCCTTATCGAGTCGGGTACGTGTTTAATCACAATAATGCGCCTCAGGGACGTCGATAGGCCTTCGGAACCTCATCTCCTTTCAGCTATTTATGATGCTGTAAAATGGGACTTAAAAACCCTTGAAGTCCCAAGGCACCGATGTGTAAGTGCGGAACGTTTTATCTGTTTATTTGTTACGGTTTCATGGCTAAACGGCGGCACGGATTCGTTCTTTTCTTTGTGTTGTGAGGCCTAGCTTGTTGTAAACACGACAGACGCTGCATCTAAAACAATGTCCCAGGCATTGCAGCGCCGAGTGATCTTTTCAACCATCTAGTATGAATGAAGGTGCCACTGGTCGCTATATAAATCATCTCATTACGTAGATGCTAGGCCTTAGTTTTTTATTTTTATTTTGAGGAATGTGTCCAGAGAACTTTCATCAACCTTTTGGAGCTAAGTTACTGTTTGAGTCATCTTGCAAGTCCTTCTTTTCCACTGTCTCCATCTTCAGGCTGTAAACACACCAAACCGTTTTGCCAGTTGTAAACAAACAAAGCAAATAGAGTGCGTCGACCACACAGTAACCGTGATGGCTAACCGTTAAATCGCGCCAGAGCCGGCGTACGAACATTCCTCCGATGCGGGTAGTTTAATTAAACTGAACACACTACACTACACCACAGACTAGTCATAGTAGAGACAGTATTTTATCTTCATAGAAAACGCCGGGCCCGAAAATGCGATGAACGTGGTCAATAAATAGGTACCTCATAGAATGCGCGTCCGAAGACGAAGGGAATTATAGGGCAACGTGATGATAGACAAAAATATAGTCTACTAAAATATAATCTACTAAAACATAGTCTACTAAAATATAGTCTGCTAAAATATAGTCTACTAAAATATAGTCTACTAAAATATAGTCTACTAAAATATAGCCTACTAAAATATAGTCTACTAAAATATAGTTGAACGAGCGAGCGAAGCGAGCGAAGTTCTCCGAGTCTACTGGAACAATCCGGCGTTTGTATGTATGTATGTATGTATGTATGTATGTATGAATGTTCGTTCGACGATAACTTGAGTAAATTTAGTCGGATCGTCACGAAATTTGGTAGGCAGGTAAATAACGTAAAGAGAATTTTTAAGTTCAAACATGAGCCAAATCGGTCGAGGGGTTGCTAAGATATGGGGTCGCGAGTTCAAAGTTCGGGGCGAACCACTAGTCTACTAAAATATAGTCTATTAAAATATAGTCTACTAAAATAGGGGCCTTATCCTGTAACACAATGGCGTCTCAATGGCGTCCCAGGTAGAAGGACAAAACCGGGATTTTTTCGTTGTTCTCCTACAACCAGCGAACTAATCCTCTAGAATTAGACTCATAAGTAATATTCTTTGCTGTACTACAAAAACATTCAAAGGAGCGACACTGGACCGACAGCATTAATAAATCGTAATTAAAACAGTCAACCGGGAGCCCATTTTGGCACGTCCACCGGGAGCCCATTTTGGCACCATTTCGTTACAGGCTAAGGCCCCTGTTCAAACCACTAGGCTCTACCACGGAAGTCTGTGACCACGGTAGAAGTAGGTACCGAGCGAAAGGGACAACCTGAAGAAATAAACGAAATCAGATAATATTTAGGGGTAGCAAAACGACTTCTTCGTTTGTATGGCAGTGAGCGCTGTACATTTTTGAGCTGTAACTAAAAGTTATTAAATTGTTTGACCTCTTTGGTTAATTTTACAGCAATTAATTGCCTCTAGCAACCTTCTCAGGGCAACGAACGAAAGCTCATAATCTTTTGATTAAACGATATCGAAAACAATTTCACAGTCCACTGGCAAGAGACTATCAAAGCAAAATTAAATATTAACAAAGAAACAAAGGTCGTCAACCCCTTTTGGGGAATATTTGACGAGTGGGTATTTCTAAGGGGTAATTTACAATGTTTATGATTTTGTGAACCTTGAAGTGGTGCAAAAAAGACGAAGGGAAGGAAGAAGAATAATTGGTTTCTACCAGGCAATGCTGACTGATTGAGTAGACTTGATAAAGCGAAAGAGCCTTGAAACTTTATGAAACCGATGTACCAAACAAAAAAACTCGATAAAACTTAAAATTGGTATTTTTTTTTCATCTCCCAGGCTCAGAAAGTATGTTGTTACTACTAAGATTATAATATGATCGTGGAAAAGCGCTATTTTAAACTATTTGCATTTTTGAGTGCTTCTAAATTTTAAGGCGATGTCCGACGGTTATACACTATCAATTAAGAAGGAAATAAAAATAAATAGTAAAAATAAAGGAACTCTAAGCATAAGAATAAGAATAAGAATCAGAAGAACTCTAAGCGAGGAATCTCATTTAACAAACCTTTATGTACATTCGGCCACAGTCTCAGATACCCCTTTTTGTTCGATTGGCGCCCTTATGCCGCGCGCGATAAGAGCTGCCATGGGGTATCTGAGATTGTGGCCGACCGTACCCAGTTATCTATTATTTTTCTTGTATCTAACATAATCATTTCCTCGCTCTATGAATAAAACGTTGTGTGTTTCGCACGGATGCAATATTATTTGCGTCGCGTGCTTCCGAATCTGAATACCTCACTACGCACAGGTTTCTTTTTTTAGCCACTCGCGGCCATCTTCCTTACTCGCCAGGGGCCTTAACCTGTAACGCAATGGCATCCCAGCACAAGGACAGAACCGGGGTTTCCTCATTTTTTCTCCTACCACCAGAGAACTAATCCTCTAGAATTAGAATCGGAATATTATTTTCTGTCCTACAAAAACATTAAAAGTTGTCGGCATTAATAAATCGTAATTGAAACTGTCAATGGGAGCCCATTTTGGCACTATTACGTTACAGGGTAAGGCCCCTGGTGTCCACCAAGTGCCACCTTTCCCGTCATAATTTTATTACCTTTTCTATGGCTTTAAATAACTAGTGGTTCGCCACGAACTATGAACTCGCGACCCCATATCTCAGCAACCCTTCGACTGATTTGGCTCATGTTCGAACTTAAAAATTATCTTTGCCTCATTTACCCGCTTGCCAAATTTCATGACGATCCGACCAAATTTACCCAAGTTATTGTCGAACGAACATTCATACATACATACATACAAACGCCGGATTGTTCCAGTAGACTCGGAGAACTTCGCTCGCTTCGCTCGCTCGTTCAACCATTTCAATAAATAAATAACTAAATCCACCCCTTCCCCGACCTTCACTTCCGATCGGTGTGAATAAGCCCTAACTTGGTTAAGAGTTAATTTAAGGGCGCGCGCCCCGGCGGCCAAACTTATGTGACAAAAGGCCTAATGGTCCTAATTGATGGGAAATTGCCGGCCCTCCCCTTATCGATTGCCAACCCCTATTATAAGGGGTGAAAGTTTACGTGTTAACGTATTTTACGAAGTATCTATGTCGGTGTCTTGATGGCCGATTGGCTGTTTGAATATCGGCATTGTTGCTTTCATTTATACAAGGTGTTACAAAAGTACCTAACTCTTTTTACAGGGTGTAACCTACTGGTCAACAGGATGTCAAATCTGTAAAAAAAAAATGTTTTTTTAACCACTTTTTGTTTTTTCTAAAGCACTAACCCGTGCTAGGGAATAATTTAAACATTTATAATAAGTTGAAAAAATTCACTCGGGACAGGACTTGAACCCGCAACCTCTCGCATACCGTGCAGGCGCTAAATTATTTTGTAACCTCAAAATAAAAAAAAAATCATAACATTTTTGTTTTTGTTATTAGCTCAAATTTAAAAATATGTTTGTGCGTGTAGGTACATTTACATAGCTTTGAGTTGTTAAAACATTGTGAAAGTCAATGAAAACAATATTTAAAAAATACATTTTATTAATTTAAAAATTAACGGAACATCATAGAGCAAAAAAAAAAAATAGGTTGTGATCCCTATCACCGGGTGCTATTACCCTGTAAAAAGAGTTAGGTACTTTTGTAACCCCTTGTATACCTACCGCTTAGCAACAGTAAAGAACTATTCGATTGATTTGGTGCGTGACATGGTTATTAAAATGAAATGAAGTTTAGATGGTGGTGGCCTAAAACAATGGACTCTGAAGCGAGACCCAGGTTCGATTCCCGGCGTACGTATGACTTTGTTTCTTTTCAAAGTGACGTACATTAAGTATATAAGCCACGGTATTATCTGTATAAATGGCAGGCTTAAAAATCTTGCATAATTTCATGAGCATTGAAATTTATGCTGGTGAGTGCAATTCATTATTTAACAAATCACCATGCAAGAGCAAAGCTGCAGAAATATTTAAACAGTCCGAAAGACCGAAACCCTCCATCTTGTTTGCACCGAAAATTATAACCTTTGAATAAAAACATTCTCGAATTAACATTGTTAACAGTGCAACTTCTTGCACGGAGCGAGTTTCTTCCACAAACCAACAATACTTTGCCCCCTGCTCAGGCGAAAAAGAACCTTGTGTCTATGTCTTTAAAAGTGAGTGGTATTTTAGTATTTTAGCATTAAATTGGTGCAAAGTCCACGCTTGTAGGATGTCTCGAACTGAGTTACAGTCTGCAGCTGAAAACTTGAAACTTTCCCAATAAGAAACTGTGGAGATCCACTGAAGTGCACGGTGCACTATTGCTTTGAGAAATATGCGCGACAGTGTATCTTCTTAGTAACGAATGTGGCGTTGCAGAAAAGTGCTGTAACACTTCATACGAGAGTAAAATGCAAACCACTCAATAAGTACAATAACACAAATAAAAAATAAAACCCCTCCAAGATAGCACTGAAATGGTGTCCAATTGGAACACGAAAGAGAGGGCGCCCTAAAACTACCTGGCGTCGATCAGTGCAACAGGAGGCTAACAGTCTTGGAATGAGTATACCCGAGCTTGAGACGAAGGCGCAAAATCGGCCAGATTGGAAAACTGTTTTAAGAGCCCTATGTCCCTGATTAGGGATAAAAGGAACTGATGATGATGACAGCTCCAAAGGATTGCAGACTGTATTTGATTGTATTTGATTCAATTTGATAACTCCACGCGTTGTTGAAATATTTCAAAATTTAAAAAAAGACTTCTCTGGTGAAAATGTACACTGTGGTTAAGAGGCCCCTTCAGGACCGTGTGAATAATGTAAGTAAATAACAGCTGAAAGTAACCCCTTTTTCGGCGCGAAAAACGCATCGCTCTAATTTCTTTAAGGCATTTTTTTTTATTATAAAAACGATTTGCAAACCTCCATATTGGTCATCTACTTATATAAACCAAGTTTCAGCAAAATCCAGCCTGTAGTATAGAAATTAAACCGGAACTACATTTGTTTGGGAAAATGGTGCTCTACTGATTCCGAGTGATTTGCTGCTGTGCGTTAAGGAGTTCCATTCTCCATCACCGAAGTTCTTCATCAGATCTTCACCATTTTTTATTGGACCAAATGGAAAGTACCATTAAAAAAAATATCAAAATGAGTTCCTCCTCTTTTTTTGAAGTCGGTAAAAAATATAAGTTATTACCGATATATACTCACGTACTCTTGAACCCGTCGCATTGCATAACAAAGGAAACAAATCACATTTGCAAACAAACGTCTAAGGTCCAGAACAGACGGTGAAGCGCAAATGCAACAAAACTGCAACTTAATGCTGCGTCCACACATGGCCATTGCGGTATTGGCATATTTATGACATTTTTTTGTTCAATAACAACACTTAGCCAACATGGCATCCACACATGGAATCAAATAGCAAAATACCGTGATATTGCCATTTTCTTCGCAAAAATCGGGACACAGAGTAAAGTGGACATTGTTTTCAGCAACATAGAGTACAATATGTGGTGTTCTGTGGGCACGCGCGAACTGAACTTGTCCATGTGTGGACGCTATTTACGGTATTTGTCTTTTTGCCTCCTTTGATGTGCGTTGAAAAACCGACAGCAAGGCGGAAACGCGTTTTTGCTATTGGGCATTTTTGTCAAAACGGCAAAAAAGGCCAAATAAACCATCCACACATGGTCGTTTTGCTGTAAAAAAGACATAAACGCCAATGCGTAACGCCATGTGTGGACGCAGCATTAGAGTTTCAATTTTGTGTTTCTGCCATAGACTCATGGCGCGACTATTTTGAAACCGGTTTGAAATGCATTGCAAATCAGTTTCGTTGCAGTTGCGTTTCACCGTCTGTTCTGGGCCTAAGCATGAATGCAGTTACAGTTCCGACATTCGGATAATGAGATAAAGCAGAAACAATGATAGACTTTAAAGAAAGAAAGCATTTATTTACTGTTCTAATAATAGTGTACTCGCTTTATTTGCTGAGCTTAGCCAGTAAATTATTTCTTCTAAGTATTTCCACTAAGGACTGGCCGTGGCTTTTCCTGTTTTCCCGCTCTACCTATTTAATGATTAGATTGTACCTAAGATATTATAAATCATACCTATAAGCTAATACGAGCCAAATCAAACGGAATAAATTGAACCACGCAATCGGTCAAGAGTTGAGGTTTTTACTCTAGCTAGTGAATAGAGTCTAGTCCATTTGGGAGCCATATATTTTATTGGATCATGGCAAACGGCAAACTATTTTCATAGGCTACCCATCTGGGATACAGGCGTGAGTGTACGTAAGCATGTTTGTATGAAATGTTAGAGGATCAAAGAGGTTGGTGCGATGGATGTATAGTAATGCCTGTAACGTTAAACTAAAATAAACCAAGAAGTACTCAATTGTTTTCATCAAATGTAATGGTTATGCGTGCATATTTTCCGAAAAAAAAAAAAAAACCCCCAACAAACAGGACGGAACTTCCTGACTCTACCCCTATGTGACACGGCGTTACGTAGGACAAAATATTATGTTGGCGAATAGCGGACGGAGGCCTACTACATATTTATTACTCGCCGTCGACGAGCCGATGTCTTCCTACGAGACAGGAAGACACCAATACAGACTTCCCTAATGTTACTTGTATACTTGCGACAGAGAGCTAATGTGGAAACAAGATTCAAGATTCAAATGCTTTTATGCCATAAATAAATTATTTACATTGAACGTCAAAATATTATCTAAAGTAAAAAATGTATATAAATCAGATACTTATTACTATCTAATACTAAGTATCTAGCTACTTTTTTTTCTCCAGCTTCACTAGCTCTGATCGTTCTTGGAGAAGAGGCATGGTAAAGAAACTCCAAGGATCTCGTGCTTAAAAACATAATACACTAGCTGACCCGGTGAACTTCTTATCACCTGAAATAGTTTGACTCTCCGCGTCAAAAATGGCGATCCCAATACAAAATGACCAATTTTTATTTCTTCCGTTTTTCAGCTAATCCTTTAACTTTTCCCATAATTCTTTGCTTTTAAACCTACCCTGAACTATGGTGAACTAAACAAAACAGTAAATATGCAAATCGTTCAAGCCGTTTCTTAGTTTTAGCGAGACTAAGGCACGGCGATTCATTTTTATATACATATATAGATTTTGTAATGTAATGCAGGTAGGTACTTAAAAAAGGTAAGTGGTAAGTGTGGTGATCGTGCGCTGAACTGGTTTAGTGCCAGACTTCGTTGTCATTTAGATAATCATCTATTCTGTAATAGGCCTTTTGGCACAACGTGTGCCTTACACTTTTTTTTAATCGGGCCTCTGGTAAACTTAGGATATACAGGATAAACTGACTGTGCTGTGAGTTGGGTAGGTAATCGTATGAGGCAGTGGCCACAGGGTCAGAGTTGTCAGCCGCCCGCCGAAACTGTATTTCCTGTGGAGTAGCCCAACTCTTACTCGATACCCACTCTCAATCTAATTAATAGTCGTCAACTCAAGCGCAATCAAAATCAATCGAGCTTGAGTAGCTGTCAGCATGACACTGGCTTGAGCTTGACAGTGACATTAGCCGACTTGAGACCTTAGCTAATAGCAATGTTAAGCTCAAGCTAGTATCTATTAATAGCTTTCAAATAAAATAAAAACTGCATCCAAATCGGTTAACCCGTTTCAGAGCTACGGTGCCACAGATAAACACACAGACAAAGAGATAGACACAGAAAAAGAGACAGACACAGACACAAAGCGGTCAAAATTAAAACACTCCTCTTTTCGGGTCGAAGGTTAAAAAAAAACGCAAAGGATGCAAAGTAACATCTTTATTAGCTCCATGTCTCAGGGCTGTTTTTAAATGCTCTTTGAGTTGCCTTATCGTTCTTTATTGGATGTTGTTAAGGAAGCCTTTGAAGGGAAACTTTTCTTTATTTATCTGTACCTAGTTCATTCAGTCTAGTATTTACTGGCTTGAATACTAAGTTAGTGTACTGTTTTTGTTTGCCTGTTTTTAGATTTAATAACAGTTGAAAGGCTCAAACATCGGGAGAGTTCTCCTTAAGCCACTTTTGTTCTACGACTTTGCTGAAAGCGCATATTTTTTGGCCATACAAAAAAAACATTTTCTTTTGCCCTGAGTAACAAATAGCAGCGGTAGAGGCTGGAAAGGTGGTAGAGAGTGGATAAGCACGAAAAGCGCGCCGAAATGATAGAAAATTTACACCTTGAAATAATAAGAAACGTTCAATGAATAGGAAGTATCGAGCTTTTCGTAGAAAGCCGTAGAACAAAAGTTGTTTTAAAGTTGACGTGTTTAAGGAATAAAGCTATTTAATAATTGCCCTGTATGTTATACCTACACAAGTAGAATATTGGTATGACAGCTGTGTGACCATAGCCTCGATTGAATTTTGGCTGAGTTGGGACCCTGTTAAGCGCAGCGCAGGCTGAACTTGGGAAGTCCCGGTCCCGTCGCATCCAGGGGTTTAATCTGCCATCTTACTTGGCCTAAGGGCCTTTGCATACGTATAGTTAGGCGTTAAAAGACTTAAAGGTCTCGCTAGGAATAATTATTGTCAGGCCACTCACTGTAGAACCAAAGCCGTATTAGACTGTATAATTATTGAATGTTGCACAAGATAGGGACTTTTGCGTCTGTATTTTTACACCCCCGATAAAAAAAGGTGTTATAACTTTGACCGCTATACTGATGTGTGTGTGTGTGTGTGTGTCTGTCCGTGGCACCGTATCTCTTAAACGAGTGAGCCGATTTGGATGCAGTTTTCTAGCGAGTGTTCTTAGACATGTTTCTTCAAAATCGGTTCAGTCGTTTATGAAATATTCAGAATTATAGAGTCGTTTTTTTTTTTTCATTCTGTTTTTAAAGACACTACGTCTAGAAGGGTCAATTGACTACTCAGACGCACGGGTATTCACTATAGAACAAGCTTACTAAAACAAAAAAAACGTATTCCAGACAACCTAAATCAAAACGGAGTCATTATAGGGTCACTTGGTTATCGTCCGTTCATCTGTTTGTCTGTCAAGCCTTTTCTCTGAAACGCATCAAGTTGAAATTAATAACTCTGTAGTAAATTATTGTGCAGCACCCAATCTACATAGTTTACAACAAGAAGGATATTACTCAACACCAAAGGCGCAAGTACACTACTTAGACGCCACGTAAGAGTACATCGAGCAGCTTAGTGAGCACCGCCCCTTACGAGCCATCTAAGTTGAGGCTAAGTTGTGTATAAGTTGGCTCAAGTTTGGGAACTATTAGCTGCTATCTACAGCGTGCGGGTAATGTACTTCTCCGGGTAGAAATTCAATTGAAATAGCTCGTGTTTCTACCAGTAATTGTGCGCGAGGAAACTTACTGTTGGAACCAGACTTGCCTCTTGTGGGGTATAACTGCTTGGCTGCTAATAAATTCATTTATTCTGATGTACGCAGGCAATTTTCGATTGAATCTGATGATACAGGGCGATATAACTTTATTCCTGAAACACGTCAATTTTAAAATGTGATTTTCAACAACTTTTGTTCTACGACTTTAGCTTTCGCTAAAGTTTTCCATACAAAAAAGTACGTTTCCCGATATATATATTTGAAAACAAGTAGTTTTTTAATTACAAGTAGGAGCAGGAGATTTTAGAAGGTGGTAGAGTGATATATGAGGCACGAAAGCGCGCCGCGCAGGTAGCGCTGAAATTGTATAAACATACAAGCTTTTAAATGACAAGAAACATTAGAATAGAATAAAATATTCTTTATTTTACTAGAAAACATTTTAAGGACAAACAGTATGTCATACATTGATTCATGTATTCAACATCATCATTATACATTAGCACTTATTTTCACTGGACAAAAAAATACGCATACAGTATTTGATTACCTACTTCACGTAAATTATTCTTGTGAACAAATCCTCCGATTGCCTCTTCCGGTCCAAAACAACCATAATAATACATCTGTGAAATGAAAACACCGTCCGTCCTTAACCCATTCATTATTCTAGCCCCCGTTTACATTCATTATGCTAGCCCCCGTTTACATTCAATCCACCACAGCTTGCTTAGTATCAGCCTGGGTTACGCAGTATGAGGAGGGGGTTATATCTATACAGGGTGTTAAAAACCGCCAACAAAGCGGGAAACCACGTATTGTCCTCATCATAAGGAACATTTTTGCCCAAGGTACTATGCCTGGAAATCAACGGTTTCCGGGATAATGAGGTTCAAAGTCTTACTTTTTAAAACTTTTTTTTTTGTAGAAATGTATTCAGTATCAAGTTTTTAACATACCTTATCAAGAAGCCATATCAAAATTATGAATATTTCAAGCTTAAGTAACATAAACTGATACCTACGCTTGCGCAATATAACTTCCGTGCGTTACACTTCCATTGCGTGATAAAATTTATTTCAAAATTATAACCTAAAAAACCAAAATCATTTCCCAGCAATAATTTATCGTTAAAGTACTTTGTTTTGGTGTGTATGCGTGGCTTTCGGGTCTATTGGCGGTCTTTTAACACCCTTTATGTATGTATCTCACTCTTGTGTTTGATGTAGAGTGGGATACCTAGCGTTATAAATCCATGGATACGCTCTAACCCAGCCTCATGCTACGCGAGCTGGTCACACTGTTCTACACAGTCCGTGAAACCAGCGAGTATGCTACCACTGGCACTAGCCGTCTTTTCGTAATCTGTACAGGGGGGTTACCCTGACGCTATTGCGATCAAATTGAAAAAGTTTAAAAATTAATTTCTCTTTGAATTCGCATAGTAATGCTTTGATTTTAAATACTTTGTAATGTTTATTCAAAGGTAAGGCTGTTTTATTCAATAAAAACACAAAATGCATCTTAATTTATAAAATATACAATTTTGTAAATTGCGCCATATTGCGGCCGTATTGGAAAAATGCGTCAAGGGTAGAGGGGCTGGTCCATACATTATACATTTGTGTACAGCATTTATTCATCATTCATTACTGTAATATGTCTTGAGGGTACGATCAGCGCAAACATTGCAGACAGCACCTATTCGATTAATTATATTTATGAAATTCTTACAACAATTCAAACAAAATAAATCGCGGGAGGAATCCCGTTTGTTACAATAATTTTGTCTAATAAACACGAAAGTTTCAAAAGGCTCATTGGTGTATAGTTTCTGACTATGTAAACATTCAATATTATTCACAATACGACTCGTAGGGAGCGCGTGGGGCATGATGTAAATGGGGCAAAGCACCTTGCTAATTCCGCCCGCGTCACGTTTGATAAAGGATAAAAAGAGATCTAATGAAGTGGATTCCGCACGTCAGAGGCCTTTGACAACGGGCTGGGGGGCGGGCCCAGGGTGTCTAATCTAGGGGACGGACTCAGGGTACACGAGTAGAAGGACCAACAGAAGGTTCCCTTGATTTACATTAATCACTAGGTCTCCTGGTGGCGACACCCAGCGCGATCAAGTTCGCACGCTTTTGGGAGTGTCTACAGGGTGCACTCTAAGTCGATAGCGGAACTTTAAGTAGGCTATCTACTGATCAATACAAACAACTTGTACTAGGTGGCGAAAAAAAAGGAGTGAAAAAAAATCTGCTGTTCCATACAAAAGGTCGACTCAGTACTGCGCCAAATGAATGAAACAGCTGATATTTTTTTCGCTCCATTTTTGTCGCCACCTAGTAAAAGTTGTTTGTATTGATCAGTAGACCGCCTACATAAAGTTCCGCTATCGACTTAGAGTGCACCCTGTAGTGTGACGATTTCGATAAACATTTCAGTTATCCCCTCTGGTGGCAGAACGACCAAATTTTGGGGCCAAATAACGTCGCCGTCACCACGAGAAGGGAGAAGGTTGCCATTTCTCCACACCAAGGGTTGACTGGAAGAGATTTCTTCAGAAATAAGTTCGCCATGTACACTATTCCTTTGTTTATATTCTCTAAGATGTTATGTTTTTGTGTGCAATAAAGTATAAAGTATAAGGTCGCTCTGCCAGTCAAGAATATTAGCTTTTTCACGATATTTTTTTCGAGATTCCACACAATGGTTTCCAGTAAAAGTTGCTTGTGTTGGAGAGTTAAACGACCCCTTTCAGTGTCAAAGGACCTTTCTAAAGCACCCTTTATACATTTTCGATACTTTGGAGGATGCTGATGATGTCCTCCTCACCGTGATCCGATGAGGAGGATGTACCCTGTACGTAGAATTGTAGGGGGACTCCTACGGCGATGGGCGCGAATGGCGCCGTGCATAGTAAATCGCCCGCGCGCAAATAAAAATGCACAAAATCGATTCCTGTATCAAATACACTAAACAAATTGAAAATATTCACATATCAAACCCTAGAATTAGGTGAGACCTATCTATAACAGCCAGTTTCGTGTTGACATTCATAAACGTTTTGAAGATATTTTGCTTGAAAAAAAAAATATGCGGGGACCTTTTTTCAAGCAAAATATCTTGCAATTTGTTATGGATATCAACATGAAACTGGCTGTGTTAGATAGGTCTCAACTAATTCTAGGGTTTGATATGTGAACATTTTAGTTTTTTTTAGTGTATTTGATACAGGAATCGAATTTGTGCATTTTTTTTGCGCGCAGGCTAATTCACTATGCCCAGCGCCTTAACTCGGAATGGGGTCTATAACTACCTATAGTCCCCCCCTTTATTTTTTCGGAAAATTCGGAAAATTAGTTCGGATCTGAGTGTCTGAAGTTTCTGTTGTTCCAACTCGGTGCTGGCTTAGTCAAAGTTGTACAACTCGGACATGTCGGCCGCATCACGCATAGTTGGCGCATTGTTGCTTTGTAGGACCGTTCCTGGCTTCTGTAACCCCTTTCACTTTTATCTACCAGAAGTACGGTTCGTTGAATGAGGCTGTGGGAAAAACAAAAAAAAATTTTTACTTTTATGACAGTTTGTACAATACAGGGGACTAATTCTCGGGAATCTCGCATTCGACACATCTCGAAGGAAAAATCTAATTTTGCGGCAAATGTCACATCTCCTATACACGCGAAGTCATCCTCGACATAAGGCAAGAGATTTCTGCGAGATGTTTGCCTTTTTTGCTCGACATGACTCGAGTGGTCGGGAGCAGTCGAGATCGAAATGACATGAGATTTTTCCTTCAAGATGTGTCGAATGCGAGATTCCCAAGAATTACCCCCAGCTATTTTACTTACACACTTTCTTTGTCACCATTGTCCACGTTTGTCTTTTTTAGATATGCAAACTTTAGACTAATTAAAGTCAAGTTTATTTTGATTTTTTTAGTTCTTAGTCAACAAAATTTTATGCAGTTATCAAGATCTTCTTCTTCTTCTTCTTGGCGTGCCTCTCCACTAATGGAGGTTGGCCGTCAGCTCTTCATATATATTCTTCTCTGTTCTTTGCCAAGCGAAATAGATCTTCGACGCCGACTATCTCCGTCCATTCCTTGATGTTTCTGAGCCACAGAGTTATCTGGCGGCACGGAGTGCCGCCGCCAAGTCGAGCTCAGCAGAGGCACCCCGTACCATACTTTTCTCGAAGCAACTCGCGGCACTTTTGACCCCCCTGTATCTTCGTTGTGAGTAAAGCTAGAAAGCTGAAATTTCGGTTACTAACAGTTCTCACGGAACCTACCTCGACCTCCAAATTACAAGTTTTTACCTACATTAAATAATGAAATATCTCAAGTCAAAGTTCGGTCAAAACGTGGGTGACATACTCATCACCATCATGACTTTTAATGTACTTCTAGTAGGCGTATGGAGTTGAAATTTTGCATGCGGTTATTATTAAGTGAATTATGCACTATGAATATATTCTTGATTAGTAAATTATAATATACAGAGAAATAAAAATAATGTATGCGTCTATGCAACAACTAGCGCCATCTAGGGTTGTGTCTTGACATCAAAATCACAATGGAAGATGAAATTCACTAAATATTAAAAATACGACTGTGAGCTAAAACTTATAACTATAGGAAATTTATGAACATACCTACTTTACCCATACAAAGACGATGACAAAAAATATTCCTACTTCATGGCGCCACTAGTGAAAAATCTGCCTGCTGTCATTATATAGTATTTAATTAATTAAATTAAAAATT
The DNA here is from genome assembly GCA_949319315.1 of Zelleria hepariella. NCBI lineage: Eukaryota > Metazoa > Arthropoda > Insecta > Lepidoptera > Yponomeutidae > Zelleria > Zelleria hepariella. The sequence continues at coordinate 757,027 of OX439393.1, read as the reverse complement.
TTCATGACGATTTCCGATTTGTAAATACCTAATAAAATTATACTGCCATACAAAATTGATAAAAATATATTCATATTTCTTTTCAACACTGGAAGGCGCTACTACGAGTATTAGCGTGCTGTTATTATAAAGTGTTTAATTTAATGCAATAAAAAAAATATCCGTGACGAAATTTTTTCAATATGGCGCAATTTATAAAATTCTATATTTCACGAATAAAGACGCATTTCACATTTTTATTGCTTAAAATAGCCTGAATAAACATTACGAAGTATGTAAAATCAAAACATGACTGTGCGAATTAAAAATTAATAAATTAGAAGGTTTGTCAATATGAACGCAATAGCGTCTAGAGTAACCCCCAGAACTTATTTCCGATCGGTAATTAATAATAAAAGTATTAATATTGCTACTTCCAACTAGATGGCGCCACTAAGTTCCTACATCGCGGTATGGTTATGTCTACAACACGCCTATAAATTCCCCAGGAATTTCCCCAACTAGTATCTGAGAATGAAATGTCGTCATTTACAATAATTTCTGAGCTCAGTGTTACACTAAGTTTAAAGCCACATCACTCACCGTAAAACTACGAATGAATGAATATTGCAATGGATATGGATGGTTCCATCCATCCAGGAAACCATAAAGTTATTCCCATACATTGAGATGGTTCGTGTTTGTTCCATTCCTTATCCATGTATGGGAACATTGAGTCGTCGCATGCCATTAGGCGTGCTATTGTTGCATACGTGGTCGCATTGGGATGAGATGCAACTTTATACGTGTGATGACGAGCCTGGAGACACTTACATGCTGACCTATACTCGACGGCAATGGTGAAAACTACAACGTTAAGGCGAAGTTAAGGCGACCGTCGCTTTGTATCCGACTTAGAGGCACTTGCCGTCCAGACTTGTCCAATATTGCTACATCAAAGCTTCTGAGAAAACTAAGAGAGATAGGGAGTGGGCTTTAAGAAAATCCGTAGCTTATGTGCAAGAAATATCACCCGAGAAGAAAAAACGGAGGTCTACTTACAAAAAGAAGTGAGATCCCATCAAAAACATAAATGTACAAAAATCCAAGTCTCGCTTCCGCCGTAAAAAGTTGTGAGATGACCATGTAAAGCCAAGTCAGTTATTTTACTTAGTATGAAGCACGTATTCGTTTCAGTTAGTGTGAAAACACCTGTTCAACAACTTTGTCATACATTGTTTCCTAATTAGTTACCTACCAACATTTAGTGACTGTATCAATATCAAACATATTTATTTCTAAAATATAAATAGTAACTTGGCAACAGCACAAATCTGTGATGATTATAATTTGATAGATGAATGAATTATTATTAAAGTTATTGCCGTGCTATTGCCAAGTCACTATTTACATTTCAGAAATAAATATGTTTGATATTGATACAGTCACTAAATGTTGGTAGGTAACTAATTAGGAAACAATGTATGACAAAGTTGTTGAACAGGTGTTTTCACACTAACTGAAACGAATACGTGCTTCATACTAAGTAAAATAACTGACTTGGCTTTACATGGTCATCTCACAACTTTTTACGGCGGAAGCGAGACTTGGATTTTTGTACATTTATGTTTTTGATGGGATCAAGATAAGACTTGTAAAAAGATGGTGACATCAATAAATACTGAGTAAAAATCGAACGTTTGAAGCGACGACGTCATGCCACAGGGGCCAGTCTAACTTCGGCCAAATTGTCATTAGTCACAGAATCATCTTCTACGTCCCGAGCACAATCCAAAGATAAACGCAAAAGAATTCCCCGCAACAAAAAAGTCCTTTCATTCATAGAACATTACATCAAAAGGAAAGGGAGGAAGGAAGGCAAACAACGAACGGCTTACAAAAACTTACGCACATAACCTAACCGGGGACATCAAAATAAGTTCCCTAGGGGGTTTCCAGACGAGTCCAAATTCTACAGCTTCAAAATATTAGGTCTAAGCCGTGTCAAAACTCTCGATTTGATTGTATTTAATTAAAGCGAAAGGGCAAGTGTTTTGAAGTTCATCCTATTTTTTTCTTTAATAAAATGGGTTATACCTACTATTGAAAGTTAGAAAAACCCAACAGATTTACGCTACTGAATCTCGAAAGACGCAGCTAAAAAAATATCCAGAACATAATGTTAAGAGATGTTTAGGGATATTAAGATGATGGTACACACGACAGCACGTCGACCCTTACACGCTAGCACTCTACTCGGTTACGTTACGGGTGACTTTACAACCAAAGTGTACGTACACACGACAACACGTCAGAGTAAACTTTTGTTGTAAAGTCGCCCGTAAAATAACCCCAGTAGAGTGCTAGCGTGTAGATAAGCGTCGACGTGTTGTCTTGTTTACAATAAGTAGAGTTTACTATTTATGCTTTTCAGTGACCAAAACACATCGTTAAGTAAGAACACAGAATCCTACACGCTCAAGAATGGGCTTAGTCGTCTCCAAAATGTCAGTTTCTCGATTTGAATCAGAGATTTTCTCGACGGCGGCGGCTGGAGAAAAAAAACATTTTCGACCTTAGACGGTAGGTGGGAACAGCCCTTCTAGTGACAATGGGACGACGGGCCAGCACAAAGGCGCATGATGGATGGAGCCCTATCGCTGTGATTGATGTCTTCATACCGAAGCTCCATACCCAGGAATATCGGGCGCGTTCGATAATGTAGATTAAGCCTGTAAGTCTGACGGTCAAGTGATTTTTTCCCGCATGATGGATGGTGTCATTTTGGAGACGCTCGCCATATGGCTAGACATCTTGTTATAAAACGCGCGGGATGAGAATGGGATGCGACTTTTTGGAACGGAGACGCGCGCGGTAAGGCGCGAAAAGAATTCGACGTGAAATATGTCGCAAAAGCTAACATGGCTACCCTCCGCGACTAATAAGATTTTGAACATAGAATTAGGACACCTAGAATCGCAATCAGTGCTCGCAAAGTGAAGCAAATAAATGCATACCAAATTGGTACGCTTTCCAAAACGGCATGTCAGTGTTCAAGGTCACTTTCTAGCGAACGGAGCTCCTGCAATTTTATTCAAAATGACGGGTTTTTGCTGTGTTTGGCTGCAGAAACAGCACGGATAAGAAAGATGAAGGCACGAGGATCACTTTACACCAGTAATTTCAACGATTCGACTTTATATTATGTCGAAAAAGATCGTATTTAGATTCAAAAAATTTCTTCCGTATGACATTCAACATTTTTTATAGGGTTGCCAGTAGGTAGAATGTCGAAAATCACAATACACAAAAAAACTATTTTAGAAATATCAATCTAGAGAGCTTTGTTTTAGTTTTCCTTTAACAATGAACGACTTATGAACGGACTTCAAAAAAGTAGGAGATATCTGCACCTAAATAAATTCCTCCGAAAGCAAAGTTGAGTAAATATAATTGAAAATTTTGTTATTCTTTAGCATTTCTCATTTCGAATTACATTTAAACATAAGTTGTAGGTACCTATATATTTTTGTAAGTCATTTGTAAAACCCTTCATTTTGATTCCCCACTCGATAAACTGGTTTCTTCATAATTACGAGCATAGCCCGGATTTAAGTAGGGATAATACAGATTCTACTTATTTATGCTAGCCTAGTACTTTTTCTTAAAATTAACAAACCTAGGGGACGCATTTAGAGGCCGAATTTGAAAAAGTCTACATTCAAAAAGTCTACGGTATGTCCGGTTTAAAGGACTATTCGTAAACAAAAAGAGGTATGTCAGTGTGTCGCCAACCAAACCTACAGACCTAACCTTTGTTTTAAATCTTTTTCGACTGTCTGTCACACTTTCAGGAATACCCTGTATGTTTAACACCCTGTATGTCGGTTTTTAGAACACGTATAGAAGTAAAAGGCTTGGTTCCGGGGTTATTAAGGGGTTCGAAAATTTCGTTATTTTTGCGCTAAAGCTCTTAGTTTACGAGATATGGTAACATTCACATCTAATCATTCGTCTAGTTTGGCCTTGGTTTTTGGTTTTTAGTTTGGCCTAGGCTACATAGTTTATCCTTAAATCGGGTTTGGCCGGTAACACATACATACATACATATACTCGAAAAACATAAACCTCGTTCTAGGGCAGTCGGGTACAACAGATAACTTTTTTTTTGTTTAGATCGCAGATCCTAGATACGCACAAATATTGAGAAATGTTACTTTAAATAACATGGACTTCTTGTCCTTAAACATAATTTAATATGTTTATCACCTTACCAACCAGAAGGGAAGTCACAATATTGTGAAAAGCTTATTACGCTGGCAGCATTATTAGGGTGCATGTGTTGTGTAGGCGATTGTCACAGTCAGCAGCTTACGCACACAAACAAAGCGAAGCGCCTCAATTTCGGGCGGCGTTTTTTATGGACGGACTCCGTCTAGGTAATAATAAGTCTATGATTTTGAAGGCAAAAGTTATAAACGTGACAAACTACTGTAGACTTGAGTCGCGTTTCGCGAAAAGACATGACACTAAAATGACTACCCGTAGACAGAAGAAGTATCTCGCGAGCAAGTGTACCTCTAGATAAAAATCGCGTCGCGGCCTGTATGCTTAGCATGGTCGTTTTGACACTCTCTCGAACTCGAGTGACAGACGTGCCATGTCTATAGGCTTTTTTCGGGTTTTTTTTTTTTGTTGTTTATGAAGACTTCTCTAGATGGCGCTATCCATCTCACCATAGAAAATGGAGTTTAGCCAGAATTAATGTCAAAGTCTGTCCACAGACTGTCTATTGGTCTGTGCCGAGGTTTTTTCACAGATAACAGCTACCCCGCCGCGCGCCGCTTGCTCTTGCTCGTAATTTTTGTTTCACACACAAGTGATCATCCATGGATTTTCATTAAAATAATACCTACTTAGAATTATAAGTGCTTTTGTACATCTTGTATGTATGTACAAGCCATGTATGGGAAGTGTTGTGTTTTGGGTCGAATGGAGAAACCAGTTTAGCCTAGGCCAAACTAGGCTAGCCCTATTTGAATAGGGGTAATACAGATTCTACCTAGTTATGCTAGACTAGTACTTTTTCTTAAAACTAACTAACCCGCCGTAATTATCTGAACAGTAGGGGACGCATTTAAAGGCCGAATTTGAAAAAGTCTACATTCAAAAAGTCTACGGTATATCCGATTTTGTCCAGTTTGAAGGACCACTCGAAAACAAAAAGAGGTAGGTAGGTATGTCAGTGTGTCGCCAACCGAACCTACTGACCTAACCTTTGTTTTAAATCTTTTTCGACTGTCTGCCACACGTCCAGGAATACCCTGTATGTTTAACACCCTTTATGTCGGTTTTTAGAACACCTTTATAAGTAAAAGGCCTGGTTTCGTGGTTCTTAAGGGGTTCGAAAATTTCGTTATTTTTGCGCTAAACCTCTTAGTTTACGAGATATGGTAACATTCATACCTAATCGTTCGTCAATATCAGCTCGGGCTAGGCCATACTAGTTTATCCTGGAGCGTACAATATTCTTGCTAGGCCAGACTGGATTGGCCTAGGCTAAACTGGTTTCTCCATACGAGCTTCGTTCGGCTAGACTAGTTTGGCCTAGGAAATACCGGTTTATCCATACGAGCTTCGGCTAGACTAGTTTGGCCTAGGCTATACTGGTTCGTTCATACGAGCTTAGGTTAGACTGATTTGGCCGAGGCGAAACTAGTTTATCATGAAATCGGGTTTGGCCGGTAACATAATACAACAGAAATGGCAAGAAAATAAGGATTATTAGGGGTCAGGTCAAGCGGTTGGTCAGGTGATTATTTTCCATCGCAACTTAAATACCACCCGACGCCACGGTACGCCACCCGACGCGCGCAGACTTATCTGGCGTTCTTTTTGGTTATCTGTGATCTAGTTTGACATTTATTCTTACTAAAATACAGCGCCATCTAGAATTTTTATTATAACTAAAGGAAAAAACCCTATTGTGCGAGCATGGCAGGCGGGACTCGAGATGGCAATAGAGCAGAAAGTAGATATTGCCATTTTTAAAATGTTGTATTTTTGACTCCATCGCCATGTTGGCGTAGAGCCAACTCGAGCCCGACCGACAAGTTGACAGTTTTGCATAGATAAGGGCCTATCTCGGGCTTACCATGCTGCACGTACTGGAGGCTAATTCCCGGCAACGTCGAATGTGACTTGCTACTAAGGTTTTCTTCGTAGAATCTTGAATGTGACATACCCGAGAATTTTCCCCCTGGCATCCTAGCCGGGCTGGATGGAAAACTGCTGGGGTTTGGGGTCATTCATGGCGAAACGATTTGAGGGCACGATCATACCTCTAGATTTCATTTTGATTCGACATCCAAATCCATTCAGCCATTTTTAGCGTGGAAGGGTAAATAATATCCGCCAAAGTATTCCAACAAATAAAACAACGTATTTGAAATGCCGGCTCAAAAAAAAAAGATACCTACTAGCTTTTGCCCGCGACTTCATCCGCGCAGACTTAGACAAAAAGTTGTCAATATTTTTCCCCGTTATCGCTTTTTCCGCAACGAAATTATAGACGAATCATTGACTGGGTTAATTTTTGCGAAGTGACAGAGCTCTAACTACCTATTTAGTATCGTTTGCGATCGAATGTGAAATTTTATAGCACATTTTTCATAGAATAAAATATCTCCTCTGCTACCTTGTCGCTCGTCGTGAGTGCTTGTGCTTGCACACGGGTCACATAGTAACGTTGTGCAAAGGGATAAAAATGCAGGGTCTTTGTGACGTCACACCTTTGTACCGCCGAGCCCGCCTCGACGCGACGTGTCGGCAAGGTTCTCTCTAACTAACGACCCCTGTGTGGGTCTTTTTAGTTTACACTCTAACAGGCCTACATGGTGACCGGAATCCCGTCATTTGAGGGGTGGAAAAAACATGTGACGAATTTTTTCGCTAAAGAAAAAGCTCAGGGCAAAATCTAGCATCAAATGTTTTCTGTACCCGGCATTGCAAAAATATATGCGCACTATTGCACGGTAATTTCGCACCTAAGCTGTCCGTTATTTACAATCCGTGCGCGACGAGAATGGGATGGAACCCTGTCAAAGGAAATACATTTATTTTATTTTACTTTGACAAGGTTGTTTCGACGCGAGTTTGCTTACCGCGCGCGTCTTAGTTCCAAAAGGTCGCATCCCATTCTCATTGCGCGCGGATAACACTTCGTTATACTGGGTAGAGTACTAGTGGTTCGCTCCGAACTATGAACTCGCGACCCCAGTTACAGATGTGTTACTTTGCTTACGCCATTCGCGCAGGCGCGCGCGCGCTTTATACAGGGTGTTAAAAGACCGCCAACAAAGCGGGAAACTACGTATTGTCCTCATCATAAGGAACATTTTTGCCCAAGGAACTATGCCTGGGAAATCAACGGTTTCCGAGATAATGAGGTTCAAAGTCGGACTTTTCAAAACTTTTTTTTTGCAGAAATGCATTCAGTATCTAGTTCTTAACATATCTTCTCAAGAAGCCATATCAAAATTATGAATATTTCTTACAAAAAACGACGTTAAAATTGCAACCCGCAATGTATTCTAAACATCGGTACTTTAAGCTTAAGTAACATAAACTGAAACCTACGCTTGCACAATATGACTTCTGTGCGTTACACGTCCATTGCGTGATAAAATATTTTTAAAAATTATAACCTAAAAAACCAAAATCATTTCCCAGCAATAATTTATCGAAAAAGTACTTTGTTTTGGTGTCTAGTATGCGTGGCTTTCGGGTCTGTTGGCGGTCCCTTAACACCCTGTATATAAACTTTACAACCCCATATCTCGGCAACCCCTAGACCGATTTGGCTCATGTTCGAAGTTAAACATTCTTTTATTTACCTGCCTACCAAATTTCATAACGATCCGACTAAATTTACTCAAGTTATCGTCGAACGAACATTCATACATACAAACATACAAACATACAAACATACATACAAACATACATACATACATACATACATACAAACGCCGGATAGTTCCAGTAGACTCGGAGAACTTCGCTCGCTCGTTCAATTATGGTGGGGCTGGAATAGCAGAAACTGATTTAAAGACTATCAGATCAAGTTCTTTTAAAATAACACGTTGCTGAAAATGTGCATTTTAACTGTATCATCATCCTGTTAACACACACTACTGCTGAGTAAAGGCCTCTTCATGCTCACGTCACCTCTCACGATCCTGTACCAGGGACAACCACTGTTTTCCGGTTACTTAACTGTACTTACTTAATCAAATAGGGCAATTTTTAAACAACTTTATTCCTGAAACACGTCAACTGCTAAAAAGTGTGATTTCCAACAACTTTTGTTCGACGACTTTTCGACTTTAATGTCGCCGGGCTTCACGAAGTCTGCAGTTGTCGCTGCGGTCGATATCCAACCGGCACCTTAAAGCTTATAAATAACAATGTTCCTTTACCAACTACATTAAGATTGGCCTATAAATTAAGTTTGTGATGAGTAGCATTAGAAACTCCAACCAAATAAGCACGTTTGAATGTGAGGAGTGAGTTGACACTAAAACGCAAAATCTCTCCTGTTTTGAAAACTCATTTTACTTCGCCTAAAAGGGTAGGAAGCCAAGTTTAAGAGACGCTTTATAAATCATTGTTTAAACACACATCAGACTAAAACATTAGCAATTAAATCCAGCTGGCCAAATACACGGAGCCATATATCGCGAAGTTGCTTTAAATACAGCTCCCACACAGACGCTCCCATGTAACACAATGATATAAACAAAATAGAAGCTGCAGTCTGAACTGTGACTTTAGAGATCAGTTAGGGGGCACAACTTCAAGATAAAAGTTAAAGAAACATCTCGCTTCATCATCATCATCATCATCATCAGATCCTGTTATCCCTAATCAGGGACATAGGGCTCTCAAAACAGTTTTCCAATCTGGCCGATTTTGCGCCTTCGTCTCAAGCTCGGATATGCTCATCCCGAGACTGTTAGCATTTCGCTTCACGCGTTGAAATAAAGCAAGATGGCGATAGCCGATAATGGGATATTTTTTTTACTTGACCACAAGGTCCTCTAGCTGGTTTTGATTTCCGTTTGCTCTCTTCATCTATTGTAAGTAAGTACCTATTTGATTTATCGACCTCGAGAGGGGAAGAGTCTGTTTATTGAACGAGCGAGCGAAGCGAGCGAAGTTCTCCGAGTCTACTTGAACAATCCGGCGTTGGTATTTATGTTTGTATGTATGAATGTTCGGTCGACGATAACTTGAGTAAATTTTGTCGGATCGTCACGAAATTTGGTAGGTGGGTAAATGAGGCAAAGAGAATTTTTAAGTTCGAACATGAGCCAAATCGGTCGAGGGGTTGCTGAGATATGGGGTCGCGAGTTCGTAGTTCGGGGCGAACCACTAGTTTACCTTCAGTAACGGCAGTTTTGAAGTGGAAGTGGCCTGGACACCTGGCTAGACGCACTATAAGTTCATTGCGGATGAAGTCCTTTGTGCAAAGGCAACCTGGGGAGGGGAAGAGATCAGTTGGCAGGCCACCAGCCAGATGTTCCGATGTCATAGCCCAAATAGCCGGAAAGCAGTGATTTCACCTGGCACAGGATCGTGAGTGGTGGCATGAGCATGAAGAGACCTTTACTCAGCAGTGGGTGTCAACAGGCTGATGATGATGAGTTGATTCATCCAGCCCATCCTTCCGGCTTAGTATTGCTATCCGAAAGTCATGAATGAACGTCCAATTGAAACAAAGTACAGACTTTTGTGGTCTACCTTTGATACTACAACCAGCAAGCGTAGTTGAACGAGCGAGCGAAGTTCTCAGAGTCTACTGGAACAATCCGGCGTTTGTATGTATGTATGTATAAATGTATGTTTGTATGGATGTTTGTATGTATGAATGTTCGTTCGACGATAACTTGAGTAAAGGTCGGATCGTTATGAAATTTGGTAGGCGGATAAATAAAATTAAAAGAATTTTTAAGTTCGAACATTTACAACCCCATATCTTGGCAACCCCTCGACCGATTTGGCTCATATTCGAACTTAAAAATTATTTTTATTTCGTTTACTCGCCTACCAAATTTCATAACGATCCGACTAAATGTACTCAAGTTATCGTCGAACGAACTGTGAATGGAAACATACAAACATACAAACGCCGGATTGTTCCAGTAGACTTGGAGAACTTCGCTCGCTTCGCTCGCTCGTTCAATAAGGCTGGGTTAAGAAGAACATAAAGGGGGGTTTTACATCTCACTCTTCTTTTTGATGTAGAGCGGGATAGACAGAGTTATAAAGCGAAGGATACGCTATAACCCGGCGGTATGCTACCCAGCTTGATCAAACCAGGTACTGGGGTACCATCGCGTTTTTTTTTTATTTCCGACCCAGAAAGAGGGGTGTTATAAGTTTTACCGCTATGTTTGTATGTGTGTGTGTGTCTGTCTGTGGCACCGTAGCTCTTAAACGGATGAACCGATTTGGATGCGGTTTTTATTTACTATCGATTTTCTAGCGAGTGCTCAGATTGTTTTATCAAAATCGGTGCAGTTATTTATGAGATTCGCTAATTTTAAGCTAAAATGTCGGGGAAAGTAATTAAAAAAGAAAGTTATAAAACTATGTGTTGTTTTGAATGCAAACTGCGATTTGTCTGGTTTGACATTCAAAGTAACGAGTCTGAGCCCAAATTCATAGAAACGGGTTGAAGGTTTGCTCAGTTGTAGAGTTCACACGAATTACAGCGCTGTAACAATGCGTAATTTACGCCATAAACAGCTATATTGTCAACCGTTTTGTAAAACAGATTATACGTTCTTCGAATGGAAAAATATAAAGAATAAAGAAACTGACTAGTCATTCTTATCCAATTTTTTTTTTGTGTATCCTTTAATTTTATTTTTAGTTAGCACATTGATAGTATTAATTTAATACCCTGTACCCAATACAATAATCGGTTGGATCCACCCAGGAGACCCTGTGGCGAGAGACTTAGATTCGATTCTCGGTGCGGGCATGTACCTATGACTTTAAATTTACGTACATTTGTGAATGTGTAGTAGCAAGGTCACTCGCTAACCGTGAAGAAAATCATCGTGAGGAAACCTAAGTGTATGATGCATTATACCCTCAACGCGAAAATCACCAATCCGCATTGAGGTCGTGTGGTGTAATCACCAGCTTTGCCCAGTTAGTGGGGTATGTACAATCGTATAAGATACATCTTACAGGAGCAAAGGAGAATACGACTAAATAATACTTAAGAGGGCGCTAGAGCACCATTTTCCCATACAAACGTAGTTCCGGTTTAATTTCTAAACTACAGGCTGGATTTTGCTGAAACTTGGTTTAAATAACCCGTGTCATTAAAGAAAACATTTAGGATGAACTTCGAAACACTCGCCCTCTCGCTCTAATTAATACAGTCAAAGCGAGACAACAGTAGGTTTTTAACTCCGTCCTAAATGTTTTCTTTATTGACACGGGTTATATCACTACGCGGAAGTATCAGGTAGCTATGTGCACATCATAGACGGGCTGGCCTTCTCGTAATAGCTGGCTCGCCTACCTACGTAATAAAATAAACTGAACTCTAAACAACAATACACAGCTTTTAAAGTAGTATTCGCGAACACTCAAGTGTGTTCTCAGCTCGTACGCTGGACCGCAGGTGTAAGAGCACATCTATTTTAACTTTCTGGCCAGGTGGATGTGCTGTGTATTCACCTATAGTAAGTTTTGGTTTAAATTGGCTTTTAAGGGTGCCATTTATAGTCGTCGACTCAAGATCGAACTCAAGTAGGTGATCTCAGAAAAGTCAAATGCTAATGTCAAGCCTTGGTTAATGTCAATGTCAATCTCAAGATAGTGTTTATTAATATGCTGACAGCTACTCAAGTTTGAAATTAGCCAAGGTTTGAAATTAGCATTTGACTTTTCTGAGTTCACCTACTTGAGATCGAGCTCAAGTAGGTGATCTCAGACGACTATTAATACCACCCCAAATGCTACGAATGAGTCATAACACCATACTAATTGAATGATAATAATTGCAATTTCTTCACTCAATATCTTTCAAAATCGAGTCGCAATCCCTATCCCTATCTTAATCACTTTCAATGACAGTTTGTGTCAAATAAATGCAGTGTAAAGTTTCTCGGCGTTTTATTCTAAACATGATGTTTTTAAAAAATGAGACTGCCACGATACAGGTAATTGTCCATTCATAATAATATTAGGACAAATTATAGAAAAAAAAACCGTCTTAATTCTTTCAGCCCATCTCTAGCAGCTCTCGACCCAGTTTTTCCTTTCCAACTTTTAATCACTACAGTCCATATGCATCTTTACTGAACCCAGTAACATCTCTGCTCGCGTACTTTACTTGAGCTTTTGTGCAAGTTACGACCACCCCTGAATAACACGCTTTCAGGCCAACTCAACTCAACTCAACTCAACTCAACTCTTTGAGCGCGCAACATATTGAAATAACTTTCAGCTTATGAGAGCGCGGCTGGCGCAGCTTTCGCGCTGTTTTGAAGTGAATTTTAATTATTTGCCTTTTTTATTTTCGAATTATTATTGAGATATTTCTTTATTTTTAAATTTGGTAATATTCTCGATTACAACACTATCGGTAAGGCGAAAACTCTTTGCATAAACGACGTCGTCTATCGCCAAAACATCGGCGGACATAATTCCGCATTGAAAATGTAAATGCTGAAGAAACTTGCCGCAGAGTATTTAAAGTTCGTCGGCGGGCGAGGGTGCTGGCCGGCCGAGATATTGCCCTGTACTAGGTATACCATTCTAGGACCCGCCTGGTATGGTTCTGGAGGCTAATTTTCGGGAATCTCGCATTTGACACATCTCGAAGAAAGTCTCATGTCATTTCGATCTCGGCTGCTCACGACCACAAGCCACTCGCAGAGTAACAAAGCGCAAGCGGGGGCGGCAAGACCTATCCGCACATAGGTTCTGGCACTCGGTTTCGACCGTTTGCTGGATTTAGTGATCCCTTTTCATGAACTAGGCTATCGGTAAAAGGGCCACTATAATAAAAATGATACACTTGAGTGCTCACGACCACTCGAGTCATTTCGAGCGAAAAAGGCAAACATCTCGCAGAAATCTCGTCGAGGATGACTTCGTGAGAATAGGAGAGATGTGACATTCGCAGCAAAATTATTTTTACTTCGAGATGTCGTGTCGAATGCGAGATTCCCGAGAATTTGCCCGCAGCGGTTCTTATCCATTCTGGCTATGTGGCCTGCCCAGATCCATTTGCTTCGTGTGATGATGGTAACAGTTACTACGTCTCTGACACACGTTTTTCGCCGAATCCATTCGCTTCGTTTCCTGTCACGTAGTGTTATTCCGAGCGTAGCCCTCTCCATTCCTCTTTGTGTGACTCTGAATTTTTTGTTTTTTTAGTGTGGTGGGTGACCATGGCAATACACCAGCCCACGCCGGCCGCCCACCCAGGTGCTGGGCGAATGACACCCGCGAACAGCGGGTTACGACTGAATGAGAAAGGCAGCAAACCGCCAACACTGGAAATGTTTGGGAGAGGCCTATGTTCAGAAATAGATCAACAGAGGCTACCAATGATGATGATGATGATGATGATGATGATGATGATGACTAGGTATACCTCAAAATTTGTGTTAAAATGGCTTATAGCCGCGACTTCGTAAGGCGGACAAAGTATAGGGAAAAACCTAGTCATGTATGGATTTGTATTTTAGAGCCTTATCACACGGCTCGTTATTTGCGGTCAAATCAAAAGTGTTGTTGACGGTCCTATAAAAGAAGCTACGATTTATGGTGGTGCTAGTTTGACCCCTATAAGCCCCTTAACAATTTGGCGCATGTTTGGCTCGCTTCGACGCCTCAAGGACCGCGCGCTCGGTGCCAACTAAAACAATCTGAGGAGGCTTCGATTGGTTCACTTTGGAGACTGCTCTTCGGACAAAAAGCAGCTTTTGGCACACAGTTTTGCATCTTGTTTTAGCTTACCTTTGAAGATATACTACTTTGAAACTACATGCTTTTTCAAATTGGAGACGCTTAAATAAGGTGTTACAAAGATTGTAGCTCTTTTTACAAGGTAATAGCACCCGGTGATAGAGATCACAAGCTAGGTAAATATTTTATTTTGCTCTATGACTTTCCGTTGATTTTTAAATTAATAAAATGTGAATGCTGTGGAGATAAGTATGTTTTTAATATTGTTTTAATTGACTTTTACATTGTTTCAACAACTCTAAGCTATGCCAATGCACCTACACACACAAACATAGTTTTAAATATAAGCTAATAAAAAAATAAGTTATGAAACATTTTGAAAATGAGGTTATAAATAAAGATCAACTTTTTTTGAAGAATAATTGACCTCTTTTTGACCAGCGGGTTGTTGACTCTATACAACGTGTTACAAAACATCCTAACTCTTTTTACAGGGTGTAACCTACTGGTCAACAGGATGTCAATTCTGTAAAAAAAAGTTGAAAAAAATCAATTTTTATTTTATAACCTCAAAATTCTAAATTTTTCATAACTTTTTTGTTCTTGGTATTATCTCAAATTTAAAAATATGTTTGTAAGTGTAGGTGCATTTACATGGGTTTGAGTTGTTAAAACATTGTGAAAGTTAATGAAAACAATATTTTAAAAATACTTTTCTCCTGCCACAGCATTCACATTTTATTAATTTAAAAATCAACGGAACGTCATAGAGCAAAAAAAATATTTAGGTTGTGATCCCTATCACCGGGTGCTATTACCATGTAAAAAGAGTTAGCATCTTTTGTAACACCTTGTATAAAGAGTGAGGATGTTTTGTAACACGTTGTATTCTACGAATATTAGAGTAATTTATGAATAGATCATTTTGCGCCCAAGTGCAACTTTCGGTATTTTTTTTTGTGGTATTAATTTGAATTGGTATTAAAAGTGGGAAAAAACCCGTAGCGGAAAGTTCAGGATTCTCAGAACGTTTTCTTATCTCGCTTGCCTAGTATTTAAGGACTTTAAAACTTGTACCTACGAGTAATTACAATTTCCGGGCAAACTTTTGGTTGGACAAGCTTTAAGAGCTTGAAAGAGTTGTATGTCTTACTACCTATGTAATAGGTACATACCTACCTACCTTTGCTTCGGATTTGATTAATTATTGACTTTTAATATTCCAAAGTGTTTTTTTAATATTTGACGTAGCTTTTTGTGAATTTCGGTTTTCTGTGTTATCTTTGCTTTGTGAATTTTTAGATTTATTGTCATTTTTAGTAATTAGCATGAATAAATTACAGTCACATGTAATACACACGATCTGTATTTTTGCGTCAATTTCACGGTCGGAAACTTCTAGTGCGATTGTCGTAACATATTTTGAGTATTATTTAGTTTTTGCTTCGGATCACCTTTCCACTTGCTAATTAAAATCAAAGCCTCGTCTTAATCATACATATCGGCTTATTTCCACCCTCAATGATAATAAGTTTCGTAACTCACGAAAATGGCGCCATAACGACGTCCCTTCCCATTTGGTGGGAAATAATCGGTTTCTTTCACGAGGATTGTCTAATTTAAAAGTTATAATGCGGCCCAGCACTAATGAGGGAGCACTCGTAATTATTTTGCGTCCAAATGGTATCCATGATCCTGGTATACCTACGTACTTCGAGGCAGTACTTTTAAGGTAGACAAAATTAAGGCACAATTAAATAGACCGCACAACTAGCGCTGCCAAAGAAAAAAATAATCTTCTTTTTGGATGCGTTTTGTATGCGTCCTACTGGGCCGTAAGTTAGAGCACAAAATGTATGAAACAACGGTCTTTTTATACCCATTTTTTTTTACTTTTAAATCTAAATACGTTTTACGCTCTTCATGTATTTTTTTTTTGCATAATGAAAATAAAAAACCGCAACTTTCATCGAAAGAGCCGCCTGTGGCTCGAGGACAGGTGGCCGACAAGGAGCCGTTTTCAAAGAACAAATTCAAAGCAGTTCATAGATGGCGTTGCCAGGCGTGGCCATAGAAGAACCGGAATACCGCTGTCTTTTGCTTAGCACAGATTAATTTTGACAGCCATATTCCGGTTCTCTAGACCCAGAGGAACTCCCAGGAAGCGGTGGTAGGACTGTATCGTGGAAGGTCTACGGCGAATGGGCAAGAAAACATCTTGGAAAATGGAGGCTAGAGACAGAGCGAAATGGAAGAAGATAGTTGAGGAGGCAAAGACCCACAATGGGTTGTAGCGCCGAAGGAAGAAGAAGAAAAAGAAGAAGAATTCCAGTTCTCTATGGCCACGCCTGGCAACGCCATCTATGAACAGCTTTGAATTGGTTCTTTGAAAACGGCCCAGCCCCTCTACCCTTGACGCATTTTTCCAATACAGCCGCAATGTGGCGCAATTTACAAAATTTAATATTTTACAAATTAAGACGCATTTTGTGTTTTTAGGTATTGAATAAAACAGCCTTACCTTTGAATAAACATTACAAAGTATTTAAAATCAAAGCATTACTATGCGAATTCAAAGAGAAATTAATTTTAAAACTTTTTCAATTTGATCGCAATAGCGTCAAGGGTAACCCCCCAGTACTTGTGTGTTTGCAAGGCGCGTCGTATATTGCGTGACGATGACTGGCCCCGCCGGCAATCGCAGAAAACATCCATCAACGCCACCCTACGGGCTGGATTACTTACATGATACGCGTATTGCTTGTTATGGCCTAATTCACTGATTACCTAGACCTAACAAAAAAAAAAGGGTAGTCTGGAGAGGGGGATGATTACCTAGACCTACGTGTTATACAGAGGCTCACCACGACCCGGAAGACCGTCCCAGACGTGAAAGAGATCCGTTCTCTCTGACACGAAAGAGAAGGGAGAAACTTGGCCAGAGATGAGATCACTAATCAAAAACTTAAGTACCTATCGTTCTGTCTCTACAGATGTAACAGAAAAGAACGCGACAGAATGTTACTTAAGTATGAACTTAGTGAATTTCTCAATTAAAAAACCGGACCTCAGTCAATCAATTGTAAGTAAGTACACATGACAGCACGTCGACCCCTACACACTTGCACTCTACTCGGTGACGTTACGGGCGAGTTTACAACAAAAATGTACAGTCTGACGTGCTGTCGTGTGTACAGCGAAAATAAAGGAACGTAACTTTGCTAAAAAAACATTTGGCAAAACACACAAACTTACTTACCTACTGTACGTTTTCTTAGCTCACACCACATTTGTGATGCAGCCGAATAATGTAGAGAGAAAGTAGAAAATGCGCAATTGATAGAAAAATTGTGGTTTAAAACTCTCCGAAACTTTACCTCTGTGCTGCGTGTATGTCTAAAGTTCCCAGATTGTGCATACGAATTGAGCTAATTCACCAAAAACGGGGAGAAAACTCCTCACAAAAAGGCAGCTTACTTTGCACAGAAGTCGTTATAAAGCCTTAGTTACACTGGGAGAGTTTGTTGTTAGCGAGGGACAATGTTACAGGTCAGCTTTTTCCTAATGTAAGGGTGGTATTCTAGAACGCTACTTAAACTCAGTTTAAAC